>SJYV01056333.1:2197096-2282239 GCA_006410875.1 Neotragus pygmaeus
GGGAGAGGCCTAGAGGGGGGTGGGGAAGGGCAGAGCCACAGAAGCAGGGAGATGCGGAGAGGCAGGAGATGCGGCTGGAGGCGCAGAGATGCTGGTGTGGGGTGGGGGTGGCGGTTGGAATGGCAGAAAGAAGGGGTCAGGGAATGAATCAAGGGAACAGCCTGGGGAGCGGTGCTGTGGATCCCTTTACACCAAGAGATGCAGATAGATTTTATATTTTATGTTTGGGAGTATCCCTGTAAGTCTGGGCAGGACCACCTCTGTGTGTGTGTCCCTGCGGGGAGCTTTCTGGACACTAGAAATAGCGAAAGTGACCCTCTAGGTGGCTTTTGTGATGCAAGGAATCAGTCAAGCTTAGCTGAGAAGGACATGGGGCTTGCTTTTCCTTTTTTGCACGACCCTACCCACTCTAAGTGTGAGAGCCCCCGACAGCGTGGGTCTCAGAGCTCTGCTTGTCTACCTCCAGGGACAGGGAGCTCACCACCTCCGGAGACCTGGCCTATCTTTAGGTGGCTCCGTCAAAACAAAATTGGTCCTTTTTGGGAGGGGATTTCTGGTAACCTCAAGGGTCCAAGAACCCAGTCTTGTTCATTCATGACCACCTTTCTTCTCTCCATCTTCATGGCTTAACATCATGTCAACTTCTCTACCCCTGCCTTGGCCACCAAAAGGCCTCAATACTTTTTCAAAGGTCCCCAGTGACCTCCTCTATGCCAGATCCAATTGCTCGCCAGGCCTTATCCTCCATGATCTTTCAGTGATGCGTGACCCCAAGGACCCCTCTCTTCTTGACACCCTGCCCTCCTTGGCTCCCACCTGCCTCTTGCCTTCCACGCCTTCCCCTCCAAACTCTGTAGGTTGTTTCCCAGCCTCCATCCAGACCCGCAGCTTCTTCCGCCTCCCCTCCACAGCAGGATTTCCTGGGCCTCCTCCCAGGGTCTCTTCTTTCTTTACCCCCTACCTCCCCAGGTTCAGCCATGCCGACGTGACTACAATATCCACTCTATACCTGCATGCCAGGTCCTCAGGGTAGCACCTACTATGTGCCTGAGCACTGAGTGAGCACCAAGAACAGACACCAAAACTGCAATCTCAGATGTGGGAATCCATAACTATTGTGAGTGAGGCCAGGGCTTTGGCACTGACCACCAAGACTGTGGTGGCCTCCCCTTCTCCCAGTGAGCCCCTTCCTGTGCTCGCCATCAAAGAGGGCATCTCTGTCCACTCAGCCTCTCAAAGCAGATAGAAAGCTCTTCTTGGCTCCCTCCCCATCCAAAGAATGCTGCCATGTTCCAAGAAATGCCAAGTCCCTGGCGCTTCACTGAGGAGCCCCCATAATTCTCCCAAACTCATAACAGCTACTGCCATTATCCCAAGTGTCCACATCAGGAAGCAGGCTTGAAACGCTTAAATAACAGCAAAGGGCAGGGCTGGGGCTCTTGCCGGCAACTTTTTTATTTTAAATTTTTATTTTCTGCCTACATGCCGCATGTGGAATCTTAGCTCCCCAACCAGGGATTGGACCTCCACCCCCTGCTTTGAAAGTGCAGAGTTTAAACCGCTGGACTATCAAGGAAGTCCTTTTCTGCACCTTTTGATGACAAAGCCCATTCCTGTAAAACCACAAGAATCCAGCCCCTCCCTCCACTGTCAAATCTAGAGCTGTCTCCTGGGTTCCATCCATCCCCACCACCCTTGTCAGTCTAGACATTCACTGGTTTTTATCCAGGCCATCAGAGCAGCCCCTTCTTGGGGACTTGCCTGGTGGTGGTCCAGTAGTTAGGACTCAGCACTTTCACTGCCAGGGACCAGGGTTCAATCCCTCGTTGGGGAACTAAGATTCCGTAAATTGTGCAAAGTGAACATGAAAGTTGTTCAGTCATGCCTGACTCTGCGATCCCATGGACTGCATAGTCCATGGAATTCTCCAGGCCAGAATACTGGAGAGGGTAGCCTTTCCCTTCTCCAGTGGATCTTCCCAACCCAGGGATCAAACCCAGGTCTCCCACATTGCAGGTGAATTCTTTACCAGCTGAGCTACCAGGGAAGTGTAAACCCATGCAGCGTGACCAAAAAAAAGAATATCCTTCTTTCTGCTCCTCCCACCTGCAACCCTTTCCCTTCATGTTGTCAGATGCTGCTGCTGCTGCTGCTGCTAAGTCACTTCAGTTGTGTCCGACTCTGTGTGACCCCATAGATGGCAGCCCACCAGGCTCCCCTGTCCCTGGGATTCTCCAGGCAAGAACACTGGAGTGGGTTGCCATTTCCTTCTCCAATGCATGAAAGTGAAAAATGAAAGTGAAATTGCTCAGTCGTGTCCGACTCTTAGCAACCCCATGGACTGCCGCCTACCAGGCTCCTCTGTCCATGGGATTTTTCAGGCAAGAGTACTGGAGTGGGGTGCCATTGCCTTCTCTGCCTCAAATGCTAGTGCTCCCCTAATAAATGAGATAATATCAATCCCCAACATCAACAAAATCAACGCGCACCGCCCTCCCCACAGCTTCCCAGATTACGCCTAGTAGCTGCTCTTTCATTTGGTCCCCATCCCCACAATCTCATCTCTCTTACTACTTCTTTCCCTGCTGCATGGACCCCTGGCCTTAATGACACCAAGGACCTCAGACACCTTGGAGTCTTTGGCTGTGTGGCTTCCCCTGCCAGGTGTGCTGTTTTGTACCTTCATTGACAGTCAGACTTCTCATCCTCCGAGGCCTAGTTCCAGCCTCTCCCAGCCATCCAGGCAGACAGCCTCACGAGGTGTGGGCCGAATCTGCTTCCACCCTAGACTAGCCTGGCCCTGACTCATTTCTGCTTCTCCCCAGCAGTCAACACGAGGTGAGGCACAAGATTCACGTTCACTAAAAATCTGAATGGAGAGAAGAATGAATACCATATTCCCTCATACCGTTATCCCAGCATAAAGACAATGGAAATAAGTTCCATGAGCAAGGATTTTTAAAAATTGAAATATAATTGATATACAGTATAACTTGTAGGTGTACACTATCAGTTCAGTTCAGTCGCTTAGTTGTGCCCGACTCTTTGCGACCCCATGAATCGCAGCACGCCAGGCCTCCCTGTCCATCACCAACTCCTNCCTGGTGGGCTGCCATCTATGGGGTCTCACAGAGTCAGACACGACTGAAGCGACTTAGCAGCAGCAGCACCAGCAGGATATATTATGCCTTTTTATTTATTTTCTGTTTGTTCTTTGATTTTCATTCCTTTGCCTTTTTCTATTTTCTTGAGGTTACTTGAACATTTTTTCAGCATTCTGTTTTGATTTGTTTAAAGTGGGTTTGCGGATGTGTCTCTTTTTAAAGTTTTTTGCAGTGGTCGCTATAGGGATTACAGTGAGCATAGAATGTATATACTTGTTTCAACATTTTACATCATTTAGGATGCTCTTCTTTTCTCCCATGTGGTATAGTTGTCTGAAATACTACCTTTTCGTACTGGAACCATAAGAGCTAAACTTTTTGCTTTTACTGTCCAACATAGCTTAAATATTCAGGAAGAAAGAATATTGTATGATTTTAAGAGAAGTTTGTTACTAATGTACTCCAGTGACTCTTAACCAGCATAACCATAGTTTAGCTGTTTGCCATGTCAATTTGTCATATTCCTCAGAAACCTTAAATTATGAGAAGAATCATATTCTATAAGCAATTATTTCAATGGAGAAATGGGGAAGACTTAGGGACTAGAGAGTTTCACTCAACCTTTTTTTTTCCTGCAGGAATAGAAGTTTTTGTCATAGTCATCAAATCTAAACTTAACTGAATAATTCTTTTATTCACTCACTTCACTTGGCACTCCTCACCCCCAAAATACAGCATCATCTGCCAACCAACCTATGTGATCTTCTAGTGTGATGCCTTGTACTTCATATTCTTAGAAGAACATTTATAGGCCTTCCCTGGAGGCCCAGCGGTTAGGACTCCTTGCTTCTACTGCAGGGGGCATGGTTCTGACCCCGGGTCAGGGAACCAAGATCCCGCAAGCTAGACAGCATGACCAAAAATTAAGAATTAGAAAAAACCACCAACATCATTTACATCCTCATTGATGACGCAGTGGACTTCTGGCTTGAGCCAGAAGTTGATGCCCTCCTTTCTACTCAGCTGTAGCAGGGGAATAAGAGACCCTTGGTTCACTTCTTTAGCAAAGGCCATGAACTGCTATGCCTCACAAAGAAGAGGGCTGTGGGCAAACATGGAGAGCAATACCATTCTCCCAACACCCAGCTCACCTACAGTTGTTGTCAAATGTCAGAGCAATTGCAGTTGTGTTTTTCCTCTTTGTCTAGTGAGAAGCTCCAAACTCCTCATTTGTGTGACATCTCGAAAATCTTCTCTCCTTAGAACGCCTGACAGACAATCTCAGAGTGGGACAGACATCCTCAGTTGCTGCTCAGATGTTTCTTTTTTTCAGAGTTTTGCTGTTAAGAATATCTCCCCAACATTTGACTTCATTGTGGCCAATAATGGTCTCTGAATTGGTAAGTGCAAATACTTTATTCTTGAGGTAAAATTGGAGCTTTTTAAAATGCATTTTCAGGAATAATGTATCCTTTTGTGTATATCTAATTTGATCTGTAAAATTTTCAATCAGGTTGGTAGTGCATGATCAGTTCTTGGTTAAGTAGAGATATTTTATCCTCTAATCATAGTTGACCTCTCAACTGTAGTTATTTAAATTAATTTGATATTATTTGCTTTTTTTTTTTTTTTTTTTGCCATCCCGCATGGCTTTTTTCTCTTCCTTCCCCCCCCCTTTCTCCATCTNCATGATCAGTTCTTGGTTAAGTAGAGAGATTTTATCCTCTAATCATAGTTGACCTCTCAACTGTAGTTATTTAAATTAATTTGATATTATTTGCCTTTTTTTTTTTTTTTTTTGGCCATCCCGCATGGCTTTTGGGATCTGACTTCCCCAGCCAAAGATTGAACCCAGGAGTGAAAGTATTGAAGTCTTAACCACTGGACTGCCATAGAACTCCCTATTTGCTATTTTTTAAACTGGGCTTTTCCCACTTTTAATGAGATATAAGTGTCATGCCGCGGCATATAAGTTTAAAGTGTACCACATAATGATTTGACTGAAATATATCATGAGACCCTTATCACATTCAGTTAGCATCCATCATCTCATACGGGTCCAAAAGAAAAGAATTTTTTTCCCTGTGATGGCACCTCAGGATTTACTGTCTTTACTTTCACCTGTGACTTAACAGCAGCTTTGACTGCAGTTGTCACATCCTGCATTATCCCTAGTAATAACATGTCTTATAAATCGACGTTTGTACCTTTTGACCGCCTTCATTCAGTTTTCCCTCCTCCCACCCCCTGCCTCTGATCTCCTCTGTGAGTTTGGTTTGGTTTTGCTTGGTTTTGTTTCTTAGGTTCCCCTTAGGAGTGAGATCATACCGTATTTGTCTTTCCCTTCTGACTTATTTTACATGGTGTAATGCCCTCAGAGTCCTTCCAAATTACTGCAGATGTGCCAATGGCAAGATTCCTCCTTTTCATACTGAATAACATTCTACTGTGTGTGTGTATTCTCATGCATACATACACATGTGTGTATGTGTGTATACACACATATGCATATACATATATGTGTAAACATATACATATGCATGCATGTGTACGTGTACACACACGTGTGTGNACGTACTCCTTTTCCTATTTGGAACCAGTCTGTTGTTCCATGTACAGTTCTAACTGTTGCTTCCTGACTACAGTGTTTCACAATTTTTAAACGTTATATTCCTTTTGTAGTAATTATAAAACATTGGCTATATTCCCTATGGTATATAATATATGCTTATAGCTTAGTCATTTTATGCATAAGCGTTTGTATCTTTCAATCCTCGTCCTCTGTATTGCTTCTCTCCTACTTTCTCCCCACTGTTAACCACTAGTTTGTTCTCTGGTGCTTTTTTGTTATAGTCACTAGTTTGTGGTATTTTCTGGGTTCTACAAATAAGTGATATCATACAGTATTTATCTTTCTTTGTCTGAGTTATTTTACTTAGCTTAATACCCTCCAAATCCATCCATATTGTTGCAGATGACATTTTTTCTTTTTTATGACTGAGTAGTATTCCTGTGTGTGTGTGTGTGTGTGTGTGTACACACCACACCTTCTTCATTTGCTCCTTTGTTGAAGTGCACTAAGGTTGCTTCTATATAACTATAACTGTAAAAATGCTGCTATTAACATTGGGGTGCATATATCTTTTTGAATTAGGTAGGGTTTTTTTTAGCTATATACCAGGGAGTGGAATTGTTGGGTCATAAGGTAGTTCTATTTTTAGTTTTTTGAGAAACCTCCATAATGTTTTCCTTAGTGGCTACAACAATTTACATTCCTATCAATGGTGTATGAGGATTTCCTTTTCTCCACATCCTCACCAACAGCTGTCAATTGTGTGGTTTTTCTTTTGATGATAGCCATTCTGAGTGGTGTGAGATGATTTCTCATGGTGGTTTTGATTTGCATTTCCCTGATGATTAGCAGCATTGAGCACCTTTTCATGTATCTGTTGGCCATTTATGTATCCTTGTTGGAAAAATACCTATTTAGGTCTTCAAGACAAGGATATTTGCTTGTTTTGTCCATTGCTGGTTCTCTAATGACACTGTGGCACCTGGCACATAGTAGGTGCTCAATAAATATTCATTAAATGAAAAAAAACCACCAGGGACTTTCTTGGCAGTCCAGTGGTTTAGACTCTGCACTTACAATGCAGCAGGTGTAAAATGCAGGTTTGATCCCTGGTCAGAGAACTAAGATCTCACATGCTGTGTGGTGCAGTCAAAATTTTTTAAAAGAAACTAAATATGGATTAAATGAGTGAATGCCTGAAAGATGCACAACTCAAAGCTGGCTGTAGCTCTAAGGATGGACACAGGCACACACAATGTGATGGCAACGATAGTCTCCGTCATGGGTCAGTGATTGTGACCTCAACATATCCATGATCACTTAAATGAAGTGAAAGTGATGTCGCTCAGTCGTGTCCGACTCTTTGCGACCCCATGGACTGTAGCCCACCAGGCTCCTCTGTCCATTGGATTCTCCAGGCAAGAATGCTAGAGTGGGTTGCCATTTCCTTCTCCAGGGGATCTTCCAAACCCAGGGATCAAACNCTCAGTCGTGTCCGACTCTTTGCGACCCCATGGACTGTAGCCCACCAGGCTCCTCTGTCCATTGGATTCTCCAGGCAAGAATGCTAGAGTGGGTTGCCATTTCCTTCTCCAGGGGATCTTCCAAACCCAGGGATCAAACCTGGGTCTCCTGCATTGCAGGCGGACACTTTATCCTCTGAGTCGCCAGGGAAGCACTTAAAGTCTACTCAGTTCCCCTGTGAGGTGGGTTGCCTGGACCAGACACCCCCCTCTCTGCCTAAGTGGCCTTTCTAGAGCATCATTGTCACCAGGTCAGCCCCTGCTCTGAAAGCCTCCCCTGTTCCCCGTTGCTGATGAGATAAAATCCAGACTTCTGCACCATACTTTCCACTTTAGCATCCCCCATGTACCTGATTCCAGTCCCAAGGTAGTCCCCATGTCTCCCCACCTCTATGCCTTTCTTCATGTTATTCCTCACTCTTGGAATCCCCTTCCCTTTCCCATCCCCAGTTCTAATTCCTACTCTTCCTTCCAAGTTTAGCTGCAGGAGTCTTTCTTGACACTCCTGAAGCTGGAGAGCAGCTAGTTACATATACAGATGACCAGGTCTCTTCCTCAGAAATTCTGAGTCAGTAGATCGGGGTTTTTAGCACGGACTTCTGGCAATTCTTATTTTCAGTCAAGTTTGGGAACTATGGTAAATCAGATAAGCAAGGTTAAGGCTAGACTATGCTACACAACAAACATCTCCCAAATCTGAATGACATAATACAACAAAGGTTTATTTTTGCCATGGGCCTGAGTTACTTCCCAGAGCAACTGTCCTTCAAGGGAGACTCAGAGACTTCTCAGCCCATTGGGCTCAGGTACCTCATATTGAAGGACTCCATCTGATTAATCTCTGCCTCCCCATGGTACCTGGCATAGGACATAATGCACCTGCTTGCTCAGAAACAGAAGAAGAAATACCTATTTGACCTATTCATACATTAACCAGTATTTATTGAGACCCTGCTGTTTGTGCCAAGAGCTTCCCTGATAGCTCAGTTGGTAAAGAATCCACCTGCAATGCAGGAGACCCCAGTTCAATTCCTAGATTGGGAAGATCTGCTGGAGAAGGGATAGGCTACCCACTCCAGTATTCTTGGGCTTCCCTGTGGCACAGCTGGTAAAGAATCCACCTGCAATGTGGGAGACCTGGGTTCAATCCCTGAGTTGGGAAGATCCCCTGAAGAAGGGAACAGCTACCTCTCCAGTATTCTGGCCTGGAGAATTCCACGGACTATATAGTCCATGTGGTCGAAAAGAATCGGACATGACCAAGTGACTTTCATTTTCACTGCTGTTTGTGCCAGGACTATGCTCTGTGGCTAAAGACACAGAGGAGGGCAAAACAAACATCGGCCTGTCCACGTGGAGCTGGTTACCTAATTTCTCTAAAGCCTATTTTCCAGATCTGTAAAATGGGCTCCAATCCTCACCCTTTAGGTACAACATGAGGATTTACTGAGAAAATGGGCATGGAAGCCATTTGTAAATTTGAAAGATCTCAACTCAAGCAGGTGTGGAAGAGCACTGTGATTCTGCTGTGTGCCCTTGTTCCTCCACCCCTCAGATCCAGCGCTCAGGTTATATTCATTGCCTGCGTGCTGCCGCTTCACTTGTGTCTGACTCTTTGCAACTCTACGGACTGTAGCCCACCAGGCTCCTCTGTCCATGGGATTCTCCAGGCAAGAATACTGGAGTGGGTTGCCATGCTGTACTCTGGGAGAACTTCCTGACCCAGGGATCAAACCTGCATCTCCTGCACCTCCTGCATTGCAGGCGGATTCTTTACTGCTNGTAGCCCACCAGGCTCCTCTGTCCATGGGATTCTCCAGGCAAGAATACTGGAGTGGGTTGCCATGCTGTACTCTGGGAGAACTTCCTGACCCAGGGATCAAACCTGCATCTCCTGCACCTCCTGCATTGCAGGCGGATTCTTTACTGCTGAGCCACTGGGGAAACCCTTATGTTCATTAGGCCTCTGGAATTTGGTCCACATCCCTCTACGTGCTTTTTACACTACCTGTTCAAATCATCCTGAATCTGAAAGTGAATATAATGTTGATCACTTACATAGTCCTTACCGTGTGTCAAGCTAAGTTTAAGCAGTTTTGATTTTAAATCTTTTGGCTGCACTGTGCATCCTTGACCAAGGATCACACTCATGCCCCCTGCAGAGTGTGGAGAGCTACCCACTGCACCACCAGGAAAGTCCCTGTTTAAGTGTTTCATTTGTGTTCATTCGTTTAATCTTCACGATAACCATCTGGAGGTACTGTTAATATTGTTTCTACAGATAAGGAAACTGAAGCAAAAAGTTTAAGTAACTTACTCGAGACAGGAGCAGGGATTCAAACCAGGCAGAAATTGTGGAGTATTGAAACATTCTTCCAATCAACTGGTAAATGCCTCCCAGGGGGCTCTTTCTAGCCCTTCTCTCCATCAAAACCAGAGTCAACGTCATGCCATAGAGACGAGAGCATGGTACTGACTTTGTAGATGTATTTTGGCATTACAATGTCGAGTCTCCTCCTATCCTGGTACATGGTATATCTATCTAGCCATTAGTTTAGGACTTCTTTAAAGTCTTTCAAATGAAGTTAAAATTTTTTCTCTCATAAAGGCCCTTAATATATTCTTAAAAAAATTTTTTTTTGATGAGGACCATTTTTAAAGTCTTTATTGAGTTTGTTACAATATTGCTTCTATTTCATGTTTTGGTTTTTGCTTCGAGGCATGTGGGCTCTGAGCTCCAAGACCAAGGATTGAACCCACATCCTCTGTTAAAGGCAAATTTTTAAACCACTGGACCATCAGGGAAGTTCCAAGGCCATTAACATATTTTAAAAAGATTATTTTTTGGCATCATATATTTCTGCAAATGGTGTTTTTACATTTCCTAACAGTTTGTTGCTATGATTTATAATGGCAGTTTATTTTAAGGTATTTCTCTTATTCCTTCCAACTTGCCTCCACATTCAGCCAGAGCCAGAAACTCAGGAGTGATGTAGGACCCTCTTCCTATCTCACCTTCCCTTCAAATCTGATGGATTCTGACTCTCTCTTTTTTAAATATTTATTTTTATTTATTTATTTGGCTAGTTGCAGCACGTGAGACCTAGTTTCCTGACCAGGGATCAAACCCAGCTCTGCTGCATTGAGAACCTGGAGTCTTGGCCACTGGACCACCAGGGAAGTCCCTCTGAATTCTGTCTCTTTAGTAAATGTTCCATCCCTATCTCCAGGCTTCAGTGTAGGCCTCACTATTTGGCGCCTGTCTCATAACTGATCTCCCAATCAACCTTCACACAGGGAGGGCAATAGTCAACGCTTACTGCATCCTTGTGCAGTTAGAAAAAGGTGTCCCTTCCCCACAACACTCTACCTCCTTCTGTCAGATAATTTTTGTAATAAATATTCAAATATGGAATACATGGTATCTGCATGTTGCTAGCCCTTTCTTACTCTTGCCTGGGAAATCCCATGGGCGGAGGAGCCTGGTAGGCTATAGTCCATGAGGTCTCAAAGAGTCAGACACGACTGAGTGACTTCACTTTCACTTTTCACTTTCCTGCATTGGAGAAGGAAATGGCAACCCACTCCAGTGTTCTCCCGTGGAGAGTCCCAGGGACGGGGGAGCCTGGTGGGCTGCTGTCTATGANGAGTGACTTCACTTTCACTTTTCACTTTCCTGCATTGGAGAAGGAAATGGCAACCCACTCCAGTGTTCTCCCGTGGAGAGTCCCAGGGACGGGGGAGCCTGGTGGGCTGCTGTCTATGAAGTCACACAGAGTCGGACACGACTGAAGTGACTTAGCAGCAGCAGCCCTTTCATGGGGTACCTTGTGTAGTGTGTACTGGTACAGTCATCTATGATGGCGTTATACCTTGCCACCAGAGGATATCTCCATAAAATGAAAGTTTGATCATGGTGGGCTGTCTCCTCACTCCCCAAATTCATATGTTGAAGCCCTAATTCCTAATGTAATGGTAGCAGGAGGTGAAGCCTTTGGGAGGTAAGCAGATTTAGATCAGGTCATGAGAGTGGAGCCTCTAATAGGATTAGTGACTTTATAAGCAAAGGAAGAGACAGCAGAACTTTCTGTTTCTGCCATGTGAAGACACAGTGAACACAAGCCAGGAAGAGAGCCCTTACCAAGGACTGAATCTACTGGCACCTTGACTGTGGACTTTCCAGCCTCCACAGCTGTGAGAAATATCTATTGTTTAAGCCACCGACTACATGGTACTTTGTTAGAGCAGCCCAAGCTAATAAGACATATTCCTTTGCTTAAAGTTACTCACAGGTACCCCTTTACCATTCTTTCTTTGATATAATTGTTTAAAATAAATGATACTTTCACATGGTTCAAAAATTTAAATTATATTAAAGTTTTGCTGTAAAAATTCTTACTCTAACAACCGTACTCACCACCCATAGGAGCCACCTTTTTTGGTTTATGCAACATTCCAAGATTTCTTTATGAGGTTACAGGAAAAATACCTACGGGCACACGCGCATGCACACACATACACACACACTCACACATACTCATACATACACTTTTTCTCTTATACAACAGTAGCATGATACATTCATTCTAACATTTTAACTAAAAACATGTTTTGAAACATTTTCACATTTATACATAATGAATGTCTTCATTCTTTTTGATGGCTGCATACCCACTAATGGACAAGTTTCTGATGTATTGCAAACTATACCCAATGAATAGTATTGATATATGTATGTGTCATTTCACACATATGCAGATCTGGTGACTTCAAATTCCATTTCCTCACCCTTTGCAGCCTTTATGGACTTAAAACTTGCTTTGACTAATAGAATATGGTGCCAGTAGTGTGTAACTTCTGAGCAGGGCCTCAAGAGACCTTGAAGCTTCTACTCGCACCATCTTGGAACTCTGAGGCCACTATACTCTGAAGAAACCCAGGTTGAAATACCACACAGAGAAAGTGTGTGGTTCAGCCGTGTTGATCAACTGGACCATCAGAGCTTAGGTCCCAGACATGTAAATGTGAGAAAGGTCATCATGGGCCACCTAACTCCAGCCAAGGTACAAGTTGATTGTTGCTACTTGAAAAATCTAAGATGAGACCAGCAGAAAAACCACCCGGCTATCCTTAGAATCTGGAGAAACAATACATACATTCAGAATTCAGAAACAGTATATGGGGACTTCCCTGGTGGTCCAGTGGCTAAGACTCTGCACTCTCAATGCAGGGGGCCCAGGTTTGATCCTTGGTCAGGGAATTACATCCCACATGACACTAATAAAAGATTTTGCATGTCCCAGTGAAGACCCATCACAGTCAAATAAACAAATATTAAAGAAAAGAAACAGTATATGCACTCAGAATTTTGACACATATGGTCTAGGTTGCATCATTTTGCAGGCCCTATCAACGAGTGAAAGTCCCTGTCTCCCCACAGTTTTGCCAAAAGACTGGGTTGTCAAACATGAATTTTGTTAGACTTCCCTGGCGGTCCAGTGGTTAAGACTCTATGCTTCCTCTGCAGGGGGCATGGTTTCCATTCCTGGTTAGGGAACTGGGATCCCACAAACTTTGGCATTCCGGCCAAAAAAGAAAAAAAAAAAGTTGCTAATGCAATATATCTCAGTATTACCTTAATTTTCACTTCTCTTACATGCAAAAATGAACATCTGCATATTTAAGTCTTTATTGTCTTTTTTTGTAATCTGTCATGTTCTCTGGCCATTGTTTTACTGAACTGTTGGTCTTCCTTATAACTACATGCTGCTGCTGCTAAGTCACTTCAGTCGTGTCCGACTCTGTGCGACCCCATAGACGGCAGCCCACCAGGCTCCCCCGTCCCTGGGATTCTCCAGGCGAGAACACTGGAGTGGGTTGCCATTTCCTTCTCCAATGCATGAAAGTGAAAAGTGAAAGTGAAGTCGCTTAGTCATGTCCAACTCCTAGCGACCCCATGGACTGCAGCTTACCAGGCTCCTCCGTCCATGGGAATTTCCAGGCAAGAGTACTGGAGTGGAGTGCCATTGCCTTTTCCGTTATCACTACATGGAGCTCTTTAAATAGTAGGGAGATTAGCCCTTTGTGTATGATAAGAATTGCAAATATTATTTTCCCAATTTGTCTTTTGATTGTGCTTTCATTTTTTTGCCATGTAAGGCTTTTTCACATAGACAAATAAATTAATCTTCTATTTTACATTTTCTGAATTTTTTATATCCATTGTGGCTCAGCTGGTAAAGAATCTGCCTGCAATGTGAGACACCTGGGTTTGATACCTGGGTTGGGAAGATCCCCTGAAGAAGGGAAAGGCTACCCACTCCAGTATCCTGGCCTGCAGAATTCCATGGACTGTGTAGTCCATGGGGTCAAAAAGAGTTGGACATAACTGAGAGACTTTCACTTTCACTGTCTAATGTGCTTTTATTTTTTTAATTGAAGTTTGATTTACAATATTGTGTTAATTTCAGCTGTACAACAAAGTGATTCAATTATATATATATGTGTATTTTTTCCAGATTCTCTTTCCTTATAGGTTATTATAAACTATTGAGTGTAGTTTCTAAATTTTGAGCTGTAGTTAGAAAGGCCTTCCTCATTCTGAGTTATAAATAATTTTGTCCATTTTTTTTCTAGCATTTTTATGGGGGTTATCCTAACCAGCTGTGTGATGCGTCACCTTCAGAATGAAGTTCCAGGTCAAGGTTATGGCACAGGTGACCTGGTGTCATCCACACAGAAAGGAAACAGGAGAAACAAGAAGTTAATTTAGGAGATTCTCAGGGGAGATGGTGTGTGGTGTTTGGAGCATGGTGAGTTTTAAGACAGTCATGGAACTCCAGGAGGGGATGTCCAGAAGGCAAATGGATTCAGGGGTCTAGAGCTTCGGAGTAAATTGGGGGCTGGAGATATGGATTTGGGAGCCAGATACGGATGTCAATTAAAGCCATGAGAGACAAGAGGTTCCCAGGTGGTGCTCTAGGGTGTGATTAAGGTCAGGCTCAAGACACATCATGAGGAGAGAGTGGTGGGGGATTCATCACTGTAGCCCTTGGGTTTTCGACTCAAAACCAGCCTCAGAGACATTTGAGGGCGCACAGAAGCCCTATGTGACCCATGCGTGGATATCTTTGGTTCTCGGTGTGTATGTGTGCTTAGTCTTTTAGTCATGTCCAACTTTTTGCAACCCCATGGAATGCAGCCTGCCAGGCTCCTCTGTCCATGGAATATTCCCAGCAAGAACACTGAACTGGGTAGCCATATCCTTCTCCAGGGGATCTTCCTAATCCAGGGATCAAACCCAGGTCTCCTGCATTGCAGGCAGATTCTTTACTGTCTGAGCCAACAGGAAAACCCTTGGCTCTTGGGAAGACAGCAAATAGAGAATGAGAAGAGGACCAACAACCTCCCCAGCAGTCTGTTCCCACCCAACAGATGTGGAAGAGAGACCCTAAGACAGGGGAAGGGAAGAGACTCGTCTTGCCGTTGGCCCCCACCTCCCCACCAGATGATCCAAAGTAGAGCATTAATAGGTGGCGGCAAGTCCCCCAAGGGTGGGTGGAACACAGGGAGCCACTCCTAGCTGGTGTTTTTCTTGGATCATAGTGTACTAGTTAAGAGCATAGAGTCTGGAGCTTCCTCTCTGGTTCCAAATCCTGGCTCTCATATTTGCTAGTGTGTAACTTTGGGCAAGTTACTTACTGCCTCTGTTTCTTAGCCTCCTCCTCTGTAAACTGAGGACAGTAACATAGTACCAATTTCACAGAATGTACATAAGGATGAAATGAGTAAATTTTTATTAAGTACTTATATCGGTGCCTGGCAAACAGTAAATGCTTAAGTAAATGTCAATTAAAAAGAAATTGAGCAGACTTCCCTGGTGGTCGACTGGTTAAGAATCCATCCTGCCATGCAGAGGACACAGGTTCAAACCCTGATTGGGGATTTAAGAACCCACATGCTATGGGGCAACTCCTGAGCCCGCAAACTCTGGAGCCCTCCAAACAGAAGCCCAAATGCTACAACTAGAGAGTCCATGCACCACAAGAGAAGATCCTCCATGACACAGAAGATCTCGAGTTCTGCAACTAATACCCAATGCAGTCAAATAAATTCATTTAAAAAACAAAAGAAATTGGGAATTCCCTGGTAGTCCAGTGGTCAGGACTCCATGCTTCACTGGGTTCCATCCCTGGTTGAGGAACTAAGATACCTCAAGCTGCATGGTGTGGTTAAAAAAAAAATTCGTTCCTTCATGAGTATTTATTAATCAGCTACTATGTGCCAAGCAGTGTTGCAGGTGCTGGGGACATGGTAGTGAATAATTAAGGTGAAAATCCCTGTCCTTTTGGTGCTTACATTCTAGTAGGGTGGAGAGGAGAGGTAGAGGCAGACAATAGATAACACATATTAGCAAAATACATGGTATGTTAGATCCAAGTGAAGACATGAGAGATGGGCAGGAGTTGGCAAGGATCTGGTGCACAGTGGGGCTCAGGAGATGAAAAGAGGAAGAAAGACCCTGGAGGAGTAGCAGCATGGAATCCCTGTCAGAGACACCCGGGCTGTTGACATCCTGGGATCCAGGAGAATATTCCTCTCAGCTATTCTGAGACTCACTGAGTGACTTTGGAGCATCCTTCTATAGAAGGTGGGTTCCAAAAGCGCAAGCCATTCTTATCTTCCCTGATATATCTCTGGCCCTAAGACAGTGTCTGGCCCATACAATAAATATCCACTGAATGAATGAATGTCGACAGGGTTAGGGTTAGGGAAGTGTCACCAACTGCCTGAAGCATAAAAGAGAAGACCAGGGAACCATAAGCTTCATCTTCAGTTATATAAGAGGCTAAGACTCTATCAACAAATATTTACTGAGGGCCTAACATGTGTTGGGTTTCCCAGTTGGTTCAGTGGTAAAGAATCTGTCTGCCAATGAAGGAGACACAAGAGATGCTGGTTCGATCCCCGGGTTGGGAAGATCCCCTGGAGGAGGAAATGGCAACCCGCTCTGGTATTCTTGCCTGGAAAATTGTATGGACAGAGGAGCCTGGTGGGCTACAGTTTGTGTGTATTAGTCACTCAGTCGTGTCCGACTCTTCGTGACCCCATGGACTGTAACCCTCCAGGCTCCTCTGTCCACAGTCATGCCCTCACTTTAGTAACTCACAGGCCACGAAAATATGGAATATTTTTGTGGGTTCCAGAGGGTAGACCCCCAGTGCAAGGTGGGGGTCTGGGGAGGGGGCTGTCTAAGTGACATGCTGCTCAATGTAACAGACTTTTTTTCTTAGCCCGAGCTGCCCTGAAATGCCCTGCTCGAAGGTGGTGAGTGCAGCGGGACTGCAGTGTTCAAGCCGGGCGCCAGCCAGCCGCCCACCTGTCAGAAACTGTGCCAGGAGAATGCGGGAGAAGAGTTCCGCCTCGGGTGAGGTCACTTCCCACCCCCAGATGCTCTGCCTACAAAACCTTGCAATTCTCTGACGCTGGATCTTATTCTTTTCTGAATTTCAAGGTCTCATGATGTTGACAGCTCCAAATTCTAAGTCGTCAGTCTGCCCACACTCGCGGACCCAAAAGAAAGGAAGCCGGACCCAAAAGAAAGGAAGCCAGATTCAGCCTGGGTCCTACCACCCACTGTCTCTAGGGGTAGTCAGCGCCCCCTCCCCGCCTCGCGGGAGTTCTGAAGAGAGGTAACTCGGGCGCGGGGTGCCGAGGACGTCGTGTGGAGATAGGTGTTCCAGAGACGGAGTTGACAGGGCCGAGACATGTGACAGTCGAAGCGTCACGTTCTGTGGTCTGAGAGGTTGGGACCAGGCCGGTCACATGACGCGCGCGCGGGGGGTTTGCACTATGGGGTGATGCGAAATGAGGGGGCCTCACCGATCACGTACCAATGACGCATTCCAACCCCTTTTGGCAACTAGATTTCCGCTGGAAGATGCGATAGTTCCGGCAAAGGGGGCGGGTTCTCACGTCCTGGCAATTTCGCTTCCGTTCGGGGCGCTGAGGCTTCCGTCTTCGGTCTTTCCCTGGGGTGGGGAAGGGACGCGATCCGGAGCGCATGCTCCAGTCTTTCCAGAGGGGGCGGGGCCGAGGCTACAGGAGAGGGCGGGGGGGAAAGAAAAGGGAATTCCAACCTGTGGAATCTCGGGGGTCCCCGAGGTCGGCTCCTTCCCTTTGAAACTGTGAATGGTGCTAGGGACAGAGCCTCTAGCGACTCTTGGGGGAGGGTTTGGGGTCTGCAGGGTGAGGGCGGAGGGGAGTGTCAGAGTGTGAGTTGGGTACGGGAGTTCCAAACTTAGAATCTTGAGGCCCGCCGGGCTCCGGCGCCGGCGAGAGGGATCTCGGGCCGCCATGCGGGACAGGACCCACGAGCTGAGGCAGGTGAGAATTTGGCGCAGCAGGATTGGGGACGGGTGGACGGGATGGGGTCTGCTGGAATGCAGGACTCCTGGTCCTCGGGGCCGGGAGGGATGACTGTGGGCTAGGAAGGAAAGTCCCGGAAGCCTGTGAGTTCTACTGGGGGAGAGCAGTAGCAAGGAAGTGATGCCAGTGACCCCGGCCCTGGCAGGGGGATGACAGCTCGGACGATGAAGACAAGGAGCGAGTCGCGCTGGTGGTACACCCGGGTACTGCACGGCTGGGGAGCCCGGACGAAGAGTTCTTCCAGAAGGTAAGAGGCTGAAGTCTCGGCCTGGATTCACGAGGGGGCTGGAGGGCCCGAGGAGCAGAGCAGCCTGGAGCACCCCCCACATCTCCCTCAGCCCTCTCGGTCATCGTCCCCAGGTTCAGACAATTCGGCAGACTATCGTCAAGCTGGAGAATAAAGTCCGAGAGTTGGAGAAGCAGCAGGTCACCATCCTGGCCACGCCCCTTCCCGAGGAGAGTGAGTGAAACCCCGGGTGCAGCACGCATGCTCAACCGGAAGGCTTGTGGGGGTTGTAGTTCCACACAGGTGGTGGCCAGGGAGATTTGTTGAGGTAGAGGTTGCTATTTGGGCATCATGGCTTTCTCTTGTTTAGGCATGAAGCAGGACCTGCAGAACCTGCGTGACGAGATCAAACAGCTAGGGAGGGACATCCGCGCACAGCTGAAGGGTGAGCTCCTAGGACCTCAGCCAGATACTTTCCTCTGATCCTGCCCAACTCCTGGTATTTCTGGGGAGTGTGTGGTCCAGAGAGGCCAGTGATATATATCCAGGTCACACAGCAAGCCAACGTCTAGAATCTCCGTCTCCTGGCTTCCAGTCCAAAGTTCTTTCCACAGCATATGCCTGCCTCTCAGGTTCCCTTATTTATAATGAAACCATTTCCATTTGATCTTTGTCCAAGGCAGAGGTTAGCATTGCTACCCCCACCTTCAGGTCATTATCTACATATAACTGTATAGTCTGCCGTCCACACCCCAGGTTCTGCAAGGGTGGATTCATGCAACCATGGATTGTGTAGTACTGTAGTATGTATTTATTTTCTAAAAATTCAGGTATAAGTGGACCCACACAGTTGTGCAAGGATCATCTGTACTCCTACAATTCTTGCTGCCTAGTGTGTATTCTTTGAGTGGGAAGATGTGGGTTTTGTCAGGGACCTTCTCCAAACATGTGGGAATTCTCTTATGTATTTATTGCAAAGAAAAATATACTTTTGCCTGTCAGAGGCTCAGAAGTAGTCATTTTATGATGAATTTTATTAAAAAAAAAAAAAGCCCAGTGGAGATATTGTATCTCTCTCTGTTGTATGGCTGGGTGGCTGGGTCCCAGACCCCAAATGAGTTTCAGAAGCCAGAAGTCAAACCCCCTCCTCTACCAATACTTTTATGTCTTTCCACAGCCATAGAGCCCCAGAAGGAGGAAGCTGATGAGAATTATAACTCCATCAACACAAGAATGAGAAAAACCCAGGTGGGTTCATTATTCCCAGAAGTATGACATTTAAGCAAGTGTTCAATAGATCATTAGATGGCAGATGTAAGAAGGCAGGGCTCTTAGAGATCATTAAATCCAACCTGATGATTTTCCAAATGAGGAAACTGAGGCTCAGAGATAAAAAAGGATTTACCCCAAGGTCAAGAACCCGGGTCTCCTGACTTCCAATCCATTATAACACCTTGCCTTCTTCTCCTCCATTCAGTGAGAAGTTGCTCTGAGACCCCAGACATGATCTGGGCTTGGCTGTAGGAGATATACTTTCTAGAAGCCAAGATGGGGAGTTAAGCTTGCATAGATGACAAAGACATTACTCAGGTAGGACTTGGTAGTTAATGGCTCTGCCCAGGGAAAAAGAGGGTGCAGTCAAGTGACTGGGTGGTTCCCTACCCATGTGATGGGGACATCCTCTGCTCCAAGGACAGAATTCAAGAAGTTAGGAAGAGGAACTTCCCTGGTGTGTGTGTGTGGGGAAGTTCACTGAATCATCATCTTAATAAGGAGATTTGAAATGGTCTGAGCAGTGTCCTCTGGGTGCCCAGAGAGGCATGGTTTGGAGTTCTTGGAGGTCAGAGTTGGAGTTGGTGGGCCCAGAAATCAGCAAATACCTCAGATTGAAGATTGAACAATTTGGGGATTATTTTTTTAATGGAAGAGAAGGAAAGAGTAGTTTTATTACTTTGCCAAACAAAGAGGGGAACACAGTCGGCTAGTGCCTCAAGAACTCCCCCCCCGCAATTTGGGCATCTTGAAAGGGTGCAACTGAACCCAGGACAGCAGATGTGTCCTGGAGAAAGGAACTCCAAGGAATGAGCAGATTTTAGACATCAGGAAAATGGAGAAGCAGGAAAGGCATTTACGGAGGGTGGGGGGCTTGTGGTAGTCATTGTGTGAGAGGCTCAGTGCCCAGCCACAAAATCTGGGAAATGCAAAATCTGGGAAATGCAAAATCCTGGCACACCTTTAGTCTAAGCAGGGAGGCTGGTGTTCAGCAAGCATTCCACTAATATTCTTTGAGGGCCTACTGTATGCCAGACCCTTTTCTAGCTATTTAGGAAACAGCTGTCAACAAATGATTTCTGTCCTCATGGAGATTTCATTCCAGTGGGGATAGGGTCACCATAATAAATCAGTCAATTATTGTAGAACATAGAAGTATTACGGGAAAAGAGAAGAGGGACTGAGAACAGCAGAAGACAGGTTCCAACGTGGAGAAAACTTCCTAAGGTGACATTGGAAGAAAGACTTCCAGGCTTCTGTGGGGCCTGAGCATTCTGGGCTGAAGAAATGGAAACTGAAGAGGCCTGACCTGGGGCTGTGTTCTGATCAGGGAGGAGTCAGGAGCCCACTGTGATTGGAGGGAAGGAATGAGGGAGACAGCGTGGGGACGTGGGGACGTAAAGTGAGAGAGGGGATGTGGGAATGGGCGGGTCCTTGTAGGCCCTGGGAAGGGCTTTGGCTTTTGAGAGACCAGGGGAGCCTTTCAAGGAGGTCAAGGCCATAGGCACCTCTGAGCTCATGCTCTTTGTTCATTGTACCCAAGGGGCTGCTGAGGCCCAGACCAGGCAGGGATCCTCCCAGGGGTCCCCAGCTTCTCTTCTCCCTCCTTAGCATGGGGTCCTGTCCCAGCAATTCGTGGAGCTCATCAACAAGTGCAACTTAATGCAGTCTGAATACCGGGAGAAGAACGTGGAGCGGATTCGGAGGCAGCTGAGGATCAGTGAGTTGTGGTGCCCGGCACACAGGGTCAGCTGACCCAACCGGCTCTGAGCCTGGCCTTTTCCTTCACAGCAAATGCTGGAATGGTGTCTGACGAGGAGCTGGAGCAGATGCTGGACAGCGGGCAGAGCGAGGTGTTTGTGTCCAATGTGAGTGGCTGCCACCAGGCTCCCTCTGCTGGGCCCCCCATCCTCTCTGAGCCCTTAAAAAAAAAAAAAAATTTATTTATTTTCAGCTGTGCTGGGTCTTCGTTGCTGTGCAGGCTTTTCTCTAGTTGCAGCGAGCAGGGGCTATTCTCCAGTTGCGGTGCCTGGGCTTCTTCTTGCAGTGGCTTCNATGAGATGGCTGGATGGCATCACGGACTCGATGGACGTGAGTCTGAGTGAACTGCAGGAGTTGGTGATGAACAGGGAGGCCTGGCATGCTGCGATTCATGGGGTCCCAAAGGGTGGGACACGACTGAGCGACTGAACTGAACTGAAAGGGTCCAAGGTCAGGAATATTGAACTTCTTTGTTTCTATCAGGAGTCCATTGTTAACCCAGGTCACCCATTTATGTATTTGGTCCCTTTAACATAGCTCAAACTATACCTAAATCTAACTGCTTTTAATAGTAGGTGTATATAGCTAGACACATTACATGGGCATATAATAGTGGCCAACATGTTTCAAGGTGGAATATAACTATTTTATTTTTGATACTTCTTGCTTAAATAAGAAATGATGATTCTTAGATTCTAGTTTTGTACTCTTTCAAAACTATGAAAGTTTTGAGTAACTTTCAACAACTATGAAAGTTGTATGAGTAAACTCATAGGTTTCTTTCTCAATAATCAGTTATCTTCAAAATTAACTCTCTTATATAGCTTCTGTGGGGCTGAAACCTGTGCCTAGGATCTTGGGTTATCACCAAAGAATAAGTGTGTGGCCTTGTGTGTGGGGATTTTGTGACCCATAGAACAAACAGAAGACAGGGTTTCTAGTCACAAGGTTTATTGAATTATCTTTATTTTTATTTAATGTTATTTTATTGTGGTAAGAACAAAAATCATAACATGGAATCTACCTTTGTAAGAAAATTTTAAGTGTACAGTATTGTTAATTATAGGGCCAATGTTGTCTAGAAAATCCCTAGAACTTATTTATCTTCATAATTGGGACTTTTCACCTTTTGATTAGANTACAGAAGAAAGTCTTTATTGCCATCTGTCTGTCCATCACTGTCCTCATTCTGGTGGTCATCATTGTCATCTCGTTGATTTGACAGCACTGCATATTCTTGGTGAGATACCATGGGCCTGACCCCTGGCCTGCCCCACACCCAACCCCAGCCTTTTCTCCTCCTCTCAGACCCTCTTCTGCCACCTTCCCTTGCAGACACTAAGAGCACCAGGGACCCAGGGTCTGCCTTCTCTCCCAGCAGCTGGGGGTGGGCTGGACAGAGCCTCCAGCCAGACCCCTTCCTCACAGTGGCCTTGTGCAGAGGGGCAGACAGTTCTTCTGGGGTCGGCAGCCACTCATCCATGGGGGCCTCACCCCTGGGTCACAGTGCCTGGGGGAAGGCCTGCAGTGTCCTGTTTGGCAGAGACATGTGGTTTTGTAAGAAATTAAAAAAAAAAAAAAAAAAAGTTGGAGATTCCCCTGTGCACGCGTGTCCTTGAAAAGTCTGGTCCAGGGCCTTCAGGTATCCAGCCTCCCCACCTCCCAGCCACCGTGGGGGACAGACCCAGCCCAGGCAGACAGACTCAAATCAGACTGTCTCAGGTGACCACGCCAGGCTGGCAGCGCCCTTCTACTCTTCCACGAGAATGGGTGGGGCCTGGAAGAGATGACACCGACATGTGGCTCAGTACTATCCCTGGGGAAAGAGCGTTGTAAGGACCTAAGCCCAAAACAGTGAGGCTGAGCCAGGCCAGGCTGGGACACAGAGAGATGTGTGTGTGGCATCTGTGGGCATTCCTGAGGCCAAGAAGAAGAAGCACTGTGAAAAAGGAACTGAGACTGTTCCTTTGGATACGGTGGACAAGGAAGGGCCTGTCTCAGAGGTGGCCATACTTGAGTCCAACGGGAAGCGAGGAGTCCAATGGCTGGTTATGGGAAGAATCAGTGAAGAGATTGCCAGGCAGAGGGTTCAACAGGCCAGGCCTTGTGCTCAGAAAAAAGCTTTGCCTTTTCTTTTCTTTGTATTCATTTATTTAACTTACTTATTTTTGACTGTGCTGGGTCTTTGTTGCTGCTCTCAGGCTTTCTCTAGTTGCGGTTTGCAGGGGCTACTCTCTCCTATCTGGGACTTCTCTTGTGGAGCACAGGCTCCAGGGTGCCAGGGCTTAGTTGCCCCGAAGCATGTGGGATCTTCTCAGACAGGGATTGAACCCGTGTTTCCTGCATTGGCAGGCGGATTCTTAACCACTGGATCAAGGGAAGTCCCTATTTATTTATTTAATTTTTATTGGAATATAGTTGCTTTACAGTGTTCTGCTGCTGCTGCTGCTAAGTTGCTTCAGTCGTGTTCTATTCTGTGCAACCCCATAGACTGCAGCCCACAAGGCTCCCCTGTCCCTGGGATTCTCCAGGCAAGAACACTGGAGTGGGTTGCCATTTCCTTCTCCAATGCATGAAAGTGAAAAGTGAAAGTGAAGTCGCTCAGTCATCTCAGACTCTTTGTGACCCCATGGACTGCAGCCCACCAGGCTCCTCGGTCCATGGGATTTTCCAGGCACAATGTTCTACTGCACAGCAAAGTGAATCAGCTGTATGTATACATTTGTCCCCTCTGTTTTGGATTTCCTTCCCATTTAAGGTCACTACAGAGCAAAGAATAGGGTTTCCTGAGCTTTGCAGTAGGTTCTCTTAGTTATTTTATACATAGTAACAGTAGTGTAACAATAGTGACAGGGAAGCCTGACGTGCTGCAGTCCATGGGGTGCAAAGAGTTAGACACGACTGAGCAACTGAACAAAACCCCAAGACAATAGCGTATATATGTCAATGCCAATCTCCCAGTCACCCGCCCACCGCTCCCTCTCCCGACTTGGTGTGGCATTGCCTTTTATATAAGAGTTCAGATTAGAGAGGGAGGCACCCTAAATCAGCCCACACCTTGTTTCTCAGGGGTCTTGTGGCTGAAGCGGGTAGAGGAGGCAGAGGAGCCGTTTCTATGACTCACCTGAGTTCCAGACTCCAGCTCGAAATTTCTGAGTTCCAAGCCCCATGCCTGGTTTCTGGAGCTGGATGTAGCGCCCGTCCCCAGACACTTGGTTTCAGGGCTCCTTCCTCCGAAGCCTGGTAGGAATGGGGCAGGGCCTGACCCTTGACCAAGGTCTGGGGGCGGGGTTCCAGCCGTCTTGTCCCATCCCACCTTCGATCCCACTGGTTGCCGCTGCTGCTCCTGGCTGCCCAGCTGTACCGCTTGCTTCGGCCGCCAAGTACGGGGTACACACGTGGAAGCCGGGGCGACGCGAGCCAAGGAAGGGACGGGCCAGTGGAAGTTGGTGCAGACTCGGCCCCGCTCCTGAACCCGGGCTGGGGGCGGGATCGGGGGGCGGGATTGGGCCGCAGTGGCGTGAGATTGGACCTGCCCCGCCTCCACCCGAGGCTGGGCGCCCGCCTGCAACGCCTCCCTGTGGCCTGGAAGCAGCGGTTGCGCGGGGCCTGCGCCAGGTCCGAAGTGTACACTTGGCACCGAGCGTACGGGGCGTGGCTGAGGGGGTGGCCGGGCTGACACTTGGAAAACGGACCGCTCGGATTGGCCAGCGGACCTATTTGTTCCCCGTCCTAAAAGCGCAAGCATCCGGAATTAAACTGCAATTAGATGTGGGCGGGGCCTCAGAGCGAGACCGCAGTCGCACCGAAAAGCGATTGGATCACAGAGCGCAAGGGGCGTGATCAAAACGCCTAGTAAGGCGCAAGGGGGATGGCCTGGGAGAGACCCGCGAGGGTAGGGACTCGGGACCTCACGCGAGAAGGCGTGGCCGGGTCCCGCCCCCTCCAGCCGGAACTTGTGGCTGCTAGAGAGTCCGGGAGTGTACCCACGCTTTAGTCCTGCTTGAGGTCCTGTGTCCCGTGTACAGAAGAAACTAAGACGCCTGCAGGAAGAAGCCCCTCGTTTTTAGCAGCGTGCAAACACTCTAGATGTCCACCCAGTGGGGGAAACTGCGAGACCGGCTGGATGCTGCCTCAGTAGAAGACTGATTCGGACTCTGGGCTTCCATGATTCTCCACTCTCCATCTCTTCCCCTACGGCCTGCTTCTTCAGCGGAATCTTGTCCTGTTGGTTGCCTTTATCCACTCTCTCACTTTTCTGCCTTCAGAATCAACTGAAGTTGACAAGTCGTGGCTCCTACCGGGATCTGACAGAGACTGTCAAACCGATGCCGAGATTGCCACGTCTACGCAGCTGGGTGTCCACATAGGGCATGTGCCTTCTGCTTGGCAGTGCTGGACAGCGCCACCCGCAAAGGCTGCTTACTTGTCTCAGGACGCCATCCAGAACTTCCCAGAAGAGTTGGCTAGACGGCCAAGCAAGGGCTCGGATGGCGGGTTCGGTAATTTGAACTTTTCCGGTGGGCTGTGGGGACCCATGGAAGGTTTCTGAACAGGTGAGTGGCAGGTTTGGAGCAGACCTAGTAGGCAAGTGGACTCAGGAACTGGAGGTTTTACCAGTTCCCTTGTGTATACCCCTTCTGTGAGAAAAAACCTGAGTGAGGGGCCATGGGAAGGTATTTTCACTGAAATCCTGGCTTGGGTGCTGCTGTCAGCCCAACTTTTAAGGAACATGGTCTGCGTGAGTTGTGGCTTTTCCAAATCCATCTTGTATTACAACCTTTCAGCTGTAGCCTTCTCCACTTATTCCTCACCCACTGAATATTTCATGGTTCAGATTCTTAAGAAAAGGGACCTGATTGATTTAGGTCAAGCTACATTGACCTACTTAGGAATTGTCTGACCTTGACCTTGAGTCAAGATTTTACCCTTGACCAAGGTATATGCCTGGAGAATCCCAGGGGCAGAGGAACCTGGTGGGCTACAGTTCATAGGGTCACAAAGAGTTGAACACGACTGAAGTGACTTAGTGCATACACAGGATGTATGAGAGATGTTACAAGGTACAAAACACGTCATCACAGTGTGTATGAAGGAAGAATGGATGAACTCAGTGATTGACGTTTCTGGTACAGCCCTGTAGTAGATTATATTGTTGTTCCAAATATATGCTGTTCTTCCTATTGGGCCCCTCACATGAGGAGGATTATACTACATTCATGCCCACTTACAATAGACTTGGCTATATAACATGCTTTCAAAATCTGAGTAGATATTAAGACACCACTTCCAAGCAGAAGCTTTAAGCACCAGTGGGTAGTCTGGCGGTTTCCCATCTCTTTTTCCTCTGCCACGAACCTGTCAATTGCCAGATGAAGACTTCTTCAGCCTGGAACCCAGAATTAACAGGACATGAAGCTGATCTGTAGCCCACCTGTAAAATGAGGTATAATGTAAATGAGAAACTTCTCCTGCTGGGAGCCACTGATATTTGGAGGTTGGTTTTTGCCACATTATCATAAGTCTAGTTCAGCTGTTACAGAGGTAGTAGCCAGAAGTGAGGTGTTGCTACAATAAAAAGAAAAACCTGAGTTGTGTGTCATTAACTTTGGATCTGGACAGTGGCTGGTAAGGAAACTAGCATTGGAAGTTGGAAAGATGGTGATGTGTGTTATGTAATGGTGAAGCATTTGTTTAAACTGTAAGCTGGAAATAGAACTAAGAGTACAAATAATGTCCAACTGAGTTTAGAGATTTAGGCAAAAAAATGGGGAAAGAGAATATTAGTAGCATGCCCTGGTTGCTGTTGGGTGCATCTGACAAGTTACTATAAGAAAGGTGATTCAGAAAATAATTGGCCACTTTTTAAGCAGAAATGGAAGAGAATATAGAAACTCCAGGCAAATGATTAAAAAAAAAACAAAACATTTTGGCTGTGCTATGCAGCATACAGGATCTTAGTTCCCCTACCAGGGATTGAACCTGTGCTTCCTGATCCAAATTTTTAACCAGTGAAAGATGCAACTAACAAGACCCTTAAGCCACAAAGTCTCATTAAAAGTCATCTTTGTGGGACTTCCTGGATGGTCCAGTGTTTAAGTCTGAAATTCCAAGGCAGGGGGCATGAGTTCAATCCCTAATCAAGGAACTGAAATTCTACATACCTGAGAGCAGCTAAGCCTGCAAGCCACAACTACTGTGTCCACGTGCTCTGGAGCTAATCCCCAGCAAAGAAAGATTCCACATGATACAAGAAAGGTCCCTCAGGCCACAACTAAGACCCGGCTCAGCCAAATAAATAAAGTGAACAAATAAATATTAAAAATAACAAATAGTCAAGACATCCCCAAGCCAGGATATGTGTTATTAAAAAATTAATCAGTGTGTTGTGACAAAAAATTACAGGGGCTGTTCTAAAAGATAGTCAGGAATGGCTTCTCAGGGAAGGTGACTAATTCAAAGAGCAGAACTGACAGCTCAGAAAGCATAATAAAACCATGAAGGATTGTTTTTAGGCCTGGAAAGCTAAAGAAATTCGCTCAGCTGGTTTTTGAAATTGCTTTGGATCAATGACTCCTTTTTGCTTTCCATTTCTCCTCTTTTTTAACCAGAATGTCTATTACTATTATCTGATGCATGTCCCAGGCTTCCCTGGTGGCTCAGTGGTAAAGAATTGGCCTGCCAGTGCAGGAGACACAGGTTCAACCCCTGGGTCAGGAAGATCCCCTGGAGAAGGAAATGGCAGCATACTCCAGTACTCTTGTCTGGGAAATCTCATGGACAGGAGCCTGGCAGGCTACAGTCCATAGGGTTGAAAAAGAGTGGGATACAACTTAGAGACTAAACAACAAAAAATGCATATCCCAGCATTGCATGTTGGAGTACATGACTTGTTTCATTATTTTTCTTTTTTTGGTGGCATGGCGCAACGTTGCATGTGGGATCTTCATTCCCCAATCAGGGATTGAACCTAAGCCTCCTGCATTGGAAGTGCAGAGTCTTAAACACTGGACCGCCATGGAAGTTCCCATGACTTGTTTTTTTTTAGATTCATAGGTCCACAGATGGGAGGAATTGTGCGCCAGAATGGATTATACCCAGAGCCTCATCTGCATCTAATTTAGATAATGAGATTTGGGACTTTTGGTTTGATGAGATTTATGAGATTTTATTATTATTATTTTTTACTCTGACTTGATGCTGCCATGGGATGAGACTTTTAGGGACCTTGGAAGGAAGTAAATGCGTTTTGCTTATGGGAGAGATGTGCACCTTTGAGGCCCAGAGGGTGAACTGTGGTAAGGAGAATAATGGCCCCCAAAGATTCCATGCCCTAATCTCTATGAATGTTATGTGCCAAAAAGGACTTTGCAGATGTAATTAAGTTCACCAATCTGTTGAGACAGGGAGATTGTCCTAAATTATTCATATGGGCCAAACGTAATCATATGAGCTCTTAAAAGCTGAGAAGCTTCTCCAGCTAGCTACAGAAGAGGAAGAAAGAAGTCAGAGAAATTTGAAGCAGGAGGACTCAATGCACCATTGCTGACCTTGAAGAGGGAGGAGCTCCTAGCCAGGGAATATAGACAGCCTGTAGAAACTGAGAACAAACCTCTGGCTGACAGCCTACAAAGGAACAGGGACCTCAGTACTATAGCCAAATGGAACTGAATTCTGTTAATACCCCCAGGTGAGTCTGGAAGGGGATTCTATGCCAGAACCTCCAGATAAAAGCTCACAGTGGGCAAGACCTTGGCTTCAGCCTTGTGAGACACCAAGTAGAAGCCCAGTCAGAGCCTGGACTTCTGAACCTACAGAACCATAGTATAAGACACATAGGTTGTTTTTAAGATGTTAAAAGTTTGTGGTCATTTATTATGCAGCAGTAGAAACAGCAAGATTTGAGCTGAGGCGTGAAAGAACAGAAAACATCATGGGCAAATCTAGGGTGATGGGTTCCATCCCCAGGAAAGAGCAAGCGCAAAGGTTCCAAGACAGAGAAGAAACAGATCAACAGAAGGTCAGTGGGGCTGGAGCCCTCTGAGTATAAAGAACAGGTAAGAGATTAGTGAGAACAGGGATAGGACTTGAATGGAAGGCAGGCTCCAGGGAGAGGGATTTTCGTTGAAGTGGGCTGTCTGTGTCTGTGCTGAATTTCTTCAGTTGTGTCCGACTCTTTGAGACCCTATGAACTGTAGCCTGCCAGGCTCTTCTGTCCATGGGATTCTCCAGGCAAGAATACTGGAGTGGGTTGCCATGCTCTCTTCCAGGGATCAAACCCGAGACTCTTACAGTCTCCTGTGTTAGCAGGTGGGTTCTTTACCACTAGCACCATTTGGGAAGCCTGAGAGTGGGTTATGCATAAGTAACTGAGAACAAGTCACCAAATTTCCTTGGTTGAATCCAGAATCACTGCCCCACCTACAAAGCCTGCTGCCTTCCCTTACCCCTGCTCTGGCCCTGGTGGTAGTTTTCTCCTGTGAGGAATTCTAATTTATCCAGCCACTTGGCTGGGGAGGGGATGATGACTGCAATCCACAATAAGGAGTGATATCAGCTATTGCCCTAGCAGGGGGGGCTATGATTTTGCATTCCCAAGATGCATTCACTACCTGGAACAGTCCTGGGTCAGGGAATTAAAGGAAGTTGGGGCAGAAGAAAAATGAGGGCCAGAAGTCAGGCTGCCTGGAATTATGCAGATAACAAAATGGGGGCAAAGACATCACAAGAAAAGAAAACTTCAACCCACTATTTCTTATGGACTTAGATGTAAAAGTCCTCAACAAAATACTGGCAAACAAAATCCAGCATAACAATGATTCTACAAGTGAGATTTATCTCAAGAATGCAAGGTTGGTTTAACATCTGAAAATCAGTTAATGTCGTAATAATAAAGACTATTAATAGAATAAAGGACAAAAACCTTTTGATCATCTCAATAGACACAGAAAATACATTTGACAAAATCCAACAACTTTGATTTTTAAAAAAGCTTAAGAAACTAGGAATAAGAGGGAATTCCCTTAACTTGCTAATTATAAACACAATAAAAATAAAAGGCATCCAGATTGGAAAAGAAGAACTAAACAACCTCATTTTACAGATGACATGATTTTATATATAAAAAGTCCTTAGGAATTCATATACGCAAAAAGATTAGAGCTAATAAACTGGTTCAGCAAGCTTGCAGAATATAAGAACAGTGTACAGAAATCTATTGTATTTCTCATCACTAGCAATGAGATATCCAAAAAAGAAAGAAAAGAATTCCATTTACAATAGCAACAAAAGGAAAAAATACTTCTATATAAATTTAACAAAAGAAATGTAAAACTTATACTCTTGAAAACTATAAAACACTGTTGAGAGAAATTAAAATCTAAAATTTAAAACACCCAAATGTTCATGGGTCAAAAGATTTGATATTGTCAACATGACAATACTCCTCAAATTGGTCTACGGAGGCAGTGCAGTCCCTATCAGAATCCCAGCCAGTTTCCTTTTCTCTTTAGCAAAAGTTGACAAGGTGATCCTAAAATTCATATGGAAATGCAAGGGATCTAGAAAAACAAAAATAATTTTGAAAGAACAAGTTGGAAGACTCACATGTCCTGATTTAAAATTTTACTACCAAGCTACAGTAAGCAAAACAATGTGATACTGGCATAAAGAATGATATGTACCCAGGGAATAAAATGGAAAGTCTAGAAATAAACCCTCATATTTATAGTCAGTTTACTTTCAACAAGGAAGTCAAGACAACTCAATGGAGAAACAATAGGCTTTTCAACAAATGGAACTGGGATAGTTGGATATCCATATGAAGAAGAATGAAGTTGGACCTTTACTTCAAACCATATACAAAAATTAACTCAAAGTGGGTCAAAAATCTGAACAGAAGAGCTTTTAGCTATAAAAACTTAAAATGTATTAAAAAAAACTTTTATGCATTTTAAACTTTTAAGTTATAAAGTTTATAACTAGGTTATAAACTTTGTAAATGTTTATAAAACTCTAAGATGAGAAAACAAAGGCATAAATCTTCATGACCTTGAATTAGAAAATGGGTTATTAGATATGGCTTTCAAAACACATGTGTGAGTGCATGGTGCTAAGTGGCTTTAGTCATCTCTGACTCTTTATAACCCCATGGACAGTAACCTCTGTTCATGGGATTCTCTAGGCAAGAACACTAGAGTGGGTTGCCATGCCCTCCTCTGGGGGATCTTCCCAACCCAGGGATCAAACCCATGTCTCTGAAGTCTCCTGCATTGGGAAGCGGGTTCTTTACCACTAATGCCACATGGAAAGTCCCTCTCAAAGCACAAGCAATAAGAAAAAGAATAGACAATTTGGACATCATCAAAATTAAAAATGTGCTTCAAAGGGTACCATCAAGAAAGTAAAAAGACAACCCACCCAATGGAAAGGAATTTTTGGGAATCATAAAGAACTTGTATCTGGAATACATAAGTCTTAACCACTCAACAGAGTCAATCCAGTGAAAACAATGGGCCAAGGATTTGAACAGACATTTATCCAAAGATGATATACAGATGCCCCTAAGTGCATGAAGGGATCCTCAATAACATTTTCCACCAGGGAAATACACATCAAAACCACGAATTTACACCTACTAGGATGGCTGTAATAAAAAAAGACAGGTAATAACAACTGTTGATGAAGATGTGGAGAAATTGGGACATTCATACCTTGGTGGGAATGTAAAATGGTGCAGTCACTTTGGAAAACTGCCTGACAGTTGCTCAAATGGTTAAACATAGAGTTACCATATGATCCAGCAATTCTATCCCTAGATATATACACAGAGAATTTAAAAAGATGTCCACACAAAAACTTGTACATGAATGTTCACAGCAGCCTTACTCATAATAGACCAAAATGGAAACTCAAATGTCCTTCGGCTGATGAATGGATAAACAGAGTAGTATATCCATACAATGGAATATTATTTGACAATAAGAAGGAAAGAAGAACTGATCAAACTATCAGTACAACATGATGAGCCTTGAGAATGTTATGCTAAGGAAAAGAACTGGTCACAAAAGACCACGTATTGTATGACTACGTTAACATGAAATGTCCACAACAGGCAAATCTAGAGACTGAAAGCAAATTATCCATCGCCTAGAGCTGAGGGTAAAGGATTGTCAGGGAATGGGGGCTTGGGATCAATAGGAAGTGACAGCTATGGAGTTTCTTTTAGGGGGTATGAAAATATTCTAAAATTAGATCATGATGATTGTATAACTCTGTGAATATACTAAAAACCCCTGAATTGTATACTTCAGACAGGTTAATTGTAGGGTATATTAATTTTTTTTTAGTTTTGCCAGTTTATTGCTACCAACCCATCTCCCTCCACCCTCCTCATGTGTGTGCGTGCTCAGTCATGTAACCCCATAGACTGCAGCCCCCCAGGCTCCTCTGTCCATGGGCTTTTCCAGGCAAGAATACTGGAGTGGATTGCCATTTCCTTTAATTTCTTAAATTTTATAAAATTTTATTTTATTAACACTGAATTTTATTTTAATAACACTGAATTTTATTTTAATAACAGTTAATTTTTTTGAAAGTCAGACTGAGTCCTTAGGGAGCAGGAACTTGGGTATAGGATGCTGGGGGTATCAGAGAAGGGGGACCAAGGGATGGGCGGATTGTCTGGGCCCAGAAAGGGAGCAGGAGTTGTGGATCTCTTCTAAACATTCAGGGAATCCACTCCATCCTTCATTGTAGATAGCCAGGGAGATCTACCGATTAGTGTATATGGTATCTTTGTGTATGTGTGTGTACGTACGCGCGCTCACTTGTGCCCAATATTCTTTGTGATCCCATGAACTGGAGCCCACCAATCTCCTCTGTGCACAGGATTTTCCAGGCACGAATGCTAGAGGGGTTGCCATTTCCTACTCCAGGGGATCTTCCCCACCCAGGGATGGAAAATGCATCTCTTGAATCTCCTGTTTGATAGAGGATTTTTCACTACTGTGCCACCTGGGAAGCCCATATGGTATCTTTACACGAATATATTTTTTAAAGATGCCACCCCAACCCCCAAGAGAAATCATCTTGCTCGAGGCCAAAAATCAAGTCAGTAGTAAACAAAAGTTCTCCTGCTTTCAATCTCCCAATCTGATGTCTGTTTCTTTCCTGGACCCTTAGACTTTGATCCCAGCCTGGACAGGAAGGAAGCCCGGGGACAGTGCTTATCCTGCTCTGGGTGTGAGTATGGCCAGTGAGTGTCCTTGGTCAAACTGGTGCCCTCTTTCTGCAGCCATTACATCCTGGTCCCTGCTTTTGCCATGTGGCCCCCTTGTTCTGCTATGGAGAGTGGACGTGAGGTCCCTGACACTAAGGTGATACCTACTACTTCTGCTTCAGGTGCTACCAGCACATGGGCTGGAGGGGGCCTGAACAGCAGACACTTCCTAAGGCTGCCAATTTGGTGGCCCCCAAGTCTACAGGTGACAGTGTGGAAAGGAGGATCTGGTTCACTGTGACCTTTGGCTTTGTTTTGTCTTATTATTGTGAAAGGCCCTAGTAGTTGGAATTTATAGTTCAGAATCAGTTCCTGAGTATCCTTCTAGAAATACTCTGCTGCTGCTGCTGCTGCTGCTAACTCGCTTCAGTCGTGTCCGACTCTGTGTGACCCCATAGATGGCAGCCCACCAAGCTCCACCGTCCCTGGGATTCTCCAGGCAAGAACACTGGAGTGGGTTGCTGTTTCCTTCTCCAATGGAGGAAAGTGAAAAGTGAAAGTGAAGTCGCTCAGTCGTGTCCGACTGTTCGAGACCCTATGGATTGCAGCCCACCTGGCTCCTCCATGCATTTGAATTTGAGCACCNCTCCAGGCAAGAACACTGGAGTGGGTTGCTGTTTCCTTCTCCAATGGAGGAAAGTGAAAAGTGAAAGTGAAGTCGCTCAGTCGTGTCCGACTGTTCGAGACCCTATGGATTGCAGCCCACCTGGCTCCTCCATGCATTTGAATTTGAGCACTTAATGAGTAATTCGGCCCAAATGGGAGGATACTAACCACACTGCTTTGCACTTTTTCATTTGACATTTTTTTGGATATTATTCAACAACATAGATTAATAAGCCCAATTTTTAAAAAAACTGTTGCATAATATATTTTACAGTGGCTTTTAGCCCTTTGTAATGGACATAGAGGGTGTTCCCAGTCATCACACGTTTTGCTGCACTGAACAATCTTTCATTTTCAGTTTTGTCACAGAATTGGAAAAAGAAAATTGTGGTGTAAATTCTTTGAGGTGTATTTGCTGAGTCAAAAAGTGTATGCTTTTTTTTTTTTTTTTGGCTATGCTGCATGGCTTGTGGGGTCTTAGTTCTCCAATCAGGGATCAAACCCATGCCCTCTGCATTGGAAGTGAGGGGTCTTAACCACTGGACCGCCAGGGAAGTCCTTTTACTTTTTAANGTAAATTCTTTGAGGTGTATTTGCTGAGTCAAAAAGTGTATGCTTTTTTTTTTTTTTTTGGCTATGCTGCATGGCTTGTGGGGTCTTAGTTCTCCAATCAGGGATCAAACCCATGCCCTCTGCATTGGAAGTGAGGGGTCTTAACCACTGGACCGCCAGGGAAGTCCTTTTACTTTTTAAAAACTGTGTTTGCTTGCTTCTTTTTTCCTCTTCCAGTTTTACTGAGCTATGACATACAGCACTGTGTTTAAGGTGTACAGCATAATGATCACATACATCACAAAGCATTTAACTTTTGATAAACATCAAATCATCTTTCCAAGAGGCTGTACCAATTTATACTATAGGACTTCATTTTTGTTTTTCCAATTTTGGTCTTTGAAAAATTACTTTAGTGTTAAATACATCACCTCCACTGTTTTTGAAAATATATGTTGCACAGGAATTTAGGATTTTCAAGTTATGTTAAAAATATCCTTTTGAATGGCAATGAACTTAAAGATTAAACTGAGAATCAACAGCTTTTAATAGTATCTTTCCATTCAGGTACATGGTATGTCTTCATTCAGTTAGGTCTTATATCCTTCAGGATAGAGATACCATTTTCTTCATGTAGGATTTGTATGTTTTTTTTGTGTTAGCTTTATTCCTATGTAGTTTATGGGTTTTGTTGTTATTGAGAATGGGACTCCAAGTATATTTTCTAGTCTGTTATTGTAATTTACAGGAAATATAATAACTTTGGCCTCAGTTTATTATCTGTAAAAAGACAGAAGTAGAACTCTCAGTAAAAGGTTAAATAAGTATGGGCTAAAGAAAGCTAAACAGATTTGTTCATTGCAGGACTTATCAATGACTTTAATATACTTTTATCACCAATAATTCCCAAGAAGGTACAGGAATTCCTGGTACTCACTTGACCATGGAACCCTTCGTCACAAGATACTCTGAAAACATATTTAGAGAAAACAATGCACCCAAAGACCCTTCTAGTTTCTAACTTGTCAGTCCAGGGATCTCCACTAAACCTCATCAGGTGCCCAAACTCGTTACTTACCCCCAACCAGAACACAGAAGACAACCCAGTGTCACGTGAATCTTTAATGAGTGGTGCTTGGAGGGAGCCAGGTCTCCTGCCAACTGCTACCAGCCACCACTGTCCCCAGCTTTGTCAGGAAGATGAGCTAGCTGCCTGGGCACAGAGATGGATCTGAAGTCTAAGAGTGATCTGGGGCAAAGGGGGGTTCGGGAAGCACCTCATAGGGGCAGGGTTCCCAGGAGTGTGGCAGAGGGGACCTGGACCTCAGGCTGGTCCCTCTTCAGGCATTCCTAGTAAAGCCACAAGGGGCTCGAGGGGCGTGGGGGTTCCAATGGGCACAGGGTGGGTGCGTTCGTGCTTGCGCAGGTCGCTGGCACTCAAGAAGGCCTTGGGGCAGTGGGGGCAGGTGTAGGGGCGCACAGAGCTGTGGGTGCGGCTGTGCTTGCGTAGCCCAGCCCGGTCTGAGAAGCTCTTGCCGCACTGGGTGCAGGGAAAGGGCCGGAGCTCTGGGTGTGAGCGCTCATGCCGTCGCAGCAATGTCAGCGTGGAGAATGTCTCCTTGCATTCCCGGCACACAAACTGGGGTGGTTTCTCATCCACCTCCTCACCCCCCACCTCACCTGCCGCCCCAATGGGACCAGGAGCCTCCCCAACCCCTGCATCTTGGCACTCCACGTGCTCCACCGTCATGCCTACCACTTGCCACTGGGTAGCCATCACACCACCCGATTCCGGGGGCAGCCCCAGCAGCCCAGCTGGAGGGTCTCCGAGCGCCGCCCCTGATGCTGGGGCGGCTGAGCCCTCATCGGCCATGCTGACCGGTAGTGCTAGCCCCACCACCAGCTCCTGTTGTGGGGGAGCCCCTGTGGCCTCGCTGCTTCGATGGGTCCGCTCGTGCTTCCTCAGGCTGGATGAGACCACGAAGGATTTTCCGCAAGCATTGCAGTGGAAGGGGCGCTCACCCGAGTGCACCCGGCTGTGCTTAGTAAGGCTGGCTCGCTCAGCAAAGGCTCGCCCGCACTCCTCGCAGCGGAATGGCCGCTGGCCCGAGTGCACCAGCGCATGCCGCTTGAGGTCCCAGGAAGCCACGAATGTCTTATCACACTGCAGGCACTTGAACGGTCGGTCGCCCGTGTGCACCCGCCGATGCATGGCCAGGTCGGCCGGCTGCCGAAAGTCCTTGCCGCACTTCTCGCAGCGGTAGGGCTTCACGCCCTCGTGTGCCCGCTGATGGCGCCGGAAGCTTGAGGGGTCGGAGAACATGCGGCCACAGCGCGGGCACAGGAAGGGCTTCTCGCCTGAGTGCGTGCGCTCGTGACTCTGGTAGGAACTGAGCTGCGTAAACCCCTTGCCACAGGCTGGACAGCGGTAGGGCTTCTGCGCCGCATGGATGCGCTGGTGGCAAGTCAGCGAGGAAGAGCGGGAGAAGCTCTTCCCGCACTCTGAGCAGAGGAAGGGGCGCTCACCGGTGTGGGACCTGTGGGAGTACAGAGACCCAGTGTGAAGGTGGTAGCCCATCGCCTGACCCCCGCTCCTGTCTGCACTGTAAGTTAGGGCCCCCTAACCTCTCTGAGGCCTTGGTCTACTGGCCACAGCGCTGTACCCCAAAGTAAATAGCCTTCAGGACAGGTGTAGGTTCCCGATCCGTCACTGCATGCAACAGACCTGGCCCCCATTCGCACCTCTTGCACGGACCAAAGACCCTAGGAGCAGCCCAACTTCAAGCCCTGCCCCCTTCCCTGCAGGGACTCAGCGCCTTTAACCTATTGGTGCACTCTTCCCAACCCCTTCAGCCGCCCCCACCCAGTCCACCTCCCTCACCGTTCATGGTTGCGAAGGTCCTTGAGCTCTGCATAGGCCTTCCCACAGCGCTCGCAGCTGTAGGGTCGCAGGCCTGCGTGCGTGCGCCGGTGTTTGCGGAACACCGAGGGGTCGGCGAAGCTCTTGCCACAGTCGGCGCAGGTGTAGGGCCTCTCGCCCGTGTGACCGCGCTGGTGGATCTTTAGCTTGGAGAGCGCGCCGTAGGCCTTGGGGCAGTGCGCACAGCGGAAGGGCAGCTCGCCAGCGTGCGAAGCCAGGTGCACACGCAGGCACACGGGTTGCATGAAGCGGCGGCCGCACTCGGGGCAAGGGAAGGGCTTCTCGCCCGTGTGGCTGCGCCCGTGGCTGCGCAGCTCTGGTGCTGTTTTATAGGCCTTGGGGCACAGCGGGCAAGCATAGGGCCGAGGCTTGGCCGCTGCACCTGATACCTTGTCCCCGCTGGCATCTTCTGCTTTGGGGTCTGTCTCTGGCTTCAGCTTCACCTCGGCCATCTCCTCAGTGCAGTCTGCAGGCCCATGCGTGGCAGCATGGCGTGCTGCCCGGGGTGCATTTGGAAACGTCTTGGTACAGGACAGGCACTTATAGCGGCGACCAGAGCGCTTGTAGCCCGGGGCTGGGGACCGGTCCTCCGGAGACTCGACCTCCATGGCCTCGATGGGAGGATCTTCTCTGCAAGAGAAGCAAAGTTAGGAGCCACACCCCTTTTCGAATTCTCCAAGGGCTCTCTCCTCACCAAAGNCGGATGGGGTTGGCCTGGCGCGAGCGGTGCGGGCGGGGCGGGAGGAGTGCGGCCCCGGGCGAGCGGCGCGCGGGCTCCAGGCCCAGTGGGTCCTAGAACCCGCCGGCTGTCCCGGTGAGCCGGCAGCGGCTGACGCCTGGGCTTAGGCGGCACGGCTGCCCGCGTGGTGCCTTGCGGACCCGAGGGTCCTAGAGCCCGCCATGTTGCAGGCTTTTGTCCCAGGCGCGCTGCCCGCCTAGCACGGTCCCTGGTGCCGGCGGCCCCCCCGCCCCGGTCGAGGTCCTGGCCGCCCCTCCCGCGGTCCTAGAGAACGCCATCTTGCAGGCCTTTGTCCAGGGTCTGGCCTTCGATCCATTCATTTGTTCATTCTGTCATTCTTCGTTCACCTTTTTGGTGTGTTCTCCGAGGCCACGTTTTCCCAGGGCATTTCCTGAGAAGAGCGAGCCCAGGGCCCTGCCATGTGGGCTTGTCTGTCTGGCAGAGGCGCCAACACGTAGATAGTTGGAGGAAGCAAGAAGCACAGGGTTTCCGCAGCTCTTGGCTCTAACGCCCTTAAAACTCCCACATGCCTTAGAGACCCCATTTTACTGATGAGGAAACTGAGGCCCAGAGCGCCATGGCGCTCTTACCTCTACTGCCTGTTAAGTCTTCCTGAGGACATTGGGGAAGCAATTATTTGAAGAATCAGAGAGTTTTCCCACTGGGGAAAGCAGAGGGAACTGCATATGGAGATGGATTTAGATGGGGAAGTTTGAGATTTGTAGCTGGAGCTGAGGTCGCTGTGGGGAGGGGCACATTGCCGCTAGAGGTGAGGCCGGAAAAGTGGGTTGGGATTACAGCTGTCTCTTATACACATCTGGTGGGGGAGGGAAGAAGGGGAGGGACAGGAGGCGGGGCCGGAGAGCGGAAGTGGGAGAGAGCTTTCCCGGCAAGGGAGGAAGACAAAGTTCACCGGAGCAGCCGCCAGAGAAGGTGGCGGGGAAACACCCTGCAAGGGATCTCTCTGGGTGCTAATGACAAGAAGCACGGGAATAGGTTTACGGGATGCACGGACTATTGCTAGCGTGGCGCTAGATCACCGTGAACTGGAAGGTGGGAGGACAGAAAGGCCATGCCCAAGATTTGTAGTACCTAAATCCGCTAATATTCCACAACATTTCCCTTAATAGAAAGCATTAAGTGACGCTCCCTCCATCTGGCTTGAGAAATTTTTCAAGGAGCCCCACGATAAGTGTCGCCCAAGTACTGAGGTCAGGGCTGCAGAACGCTTTTTCTCTCTCCTGCGCTCAGTCAATATGCACCGGAACGATTTTAGCGGATCTTCCCGGAAGTGTGGCTAAGGTTAGTGCAGAAAGAGCTCTTTGACCTACGTGGGCGGGGTCGGAGTCGCGCGTTAGTTGCTTCTCTCCTAGCACCGGAAATGTGTCTGTATAACCGCTGCTGGGAGGCGGGACAGAAGCATTTTTAAGGCGGAAGTTTCGCGGGGAAGCTTTTGAGGCTAGGACACTTCCTGTTTCCTAGTAACAATAGGAAGTGTCCGCGGAGCTGGGGGATAGACGGCTGGTTGGTGCCAGCTGCGCCCTTTTCCCTCTACCTCCTTCCTTTCCCCCCTCTCCTTTCCCTCTTTCCCTCCTTTTCCACTTCCTTGAGCCCTTGCAGAGTGTGCTTGTGTGGGATCGCGAGAGCCCCCGCACAACCACCCTTTGGGGCGCGCGGCTGCAGTTAGGGTGAGGGTCCCATTGCGCAGGCGCACTCCCGTTCGCGGTCCCCAACGGACGCACCCGCGGCGGGAACGAGAAGGGGCGACCGGTGTGAGGTAGGGGTCCTAAGAGAAAACTGGCTGAGGAGATGAATGAAATGAGAGGACCTCTTTGGTAGTTGATTCGGAGAGGAGACTCTTGAGCGAAGGGGCTTTGTGAGAAGTGAGAATTCTGGGAGCAGGTTCAGCAAGGAGGTTTAAAGTCGGAGATAGGAGTTGTATTGGGGCCCCCGGAGTGGGGAAGAGTCCGAGTCAGAGAAGGCCAAGGTGATGTAGGAGGCATGGGGGCCTGCTATGGAGTAAGGGCTTTGGAAAGAAAAAATTGAGTGAATGGGCTTCCTCGTGTGTCAACTGGAATAATAGAGGCATTGCAATGAGTTGTGAGAATTAGGTGACACAATGAATTTTCTTTATTTAGCACAGGGCCTAGCACATGGTAATGCTTAGGTAGCACGGGTAGCTGTTGTCATCAATATTAAAAGAGAAGGTAGAAGGAAAAACGAGAAGGGATGGAGAGAAAAAAGTGATGAATAATGGGAAAGAAAAAGGTAGGGGGCGAAGTACCAGAAAGGAGTTGGAATTTCCAAGATGGAAGATGGTTTGGAACCCCGGAGAACCCAAGAGAGTCTTTCAGAAAGGAGATTTTTGTGATCCTGAAAGGAATAGGGCAGAAGGGGGAACAAATCAGCCCTTTTCTCTGTAGGAGGCTTCTAACCTCACTTCTCAGGTCCTAGGCTGTCTATTGGAGAAAGAGGCTGCTCTTTCAGTGCCTCTCTATGAGAGTTGCTCAGTTTTGTCTGACTTTGTGACTCCATGGACTGTAGCCAACCATACTTCTCTGCATGGGATTCTCCAGGCAGAAATACTGGAGTGGGTTGCCATTCGCTTTTCCAGGAATCTTACTGACCTAGGAATTGAACCTGGGTCTCCTGCATTGCAGGCAAATTCTTTACTGTCTGAGCCACCAGAGAAGCCCCTTTCAGTGCCTTTAAGCTACTTAATTTAGCTGAGGGATGAAAGATAGAGGATTGGACTTATCTTATTGAAGGTCCTAGGAGAGGTACAAGTTTCCTTTTAAGATGTCACGTAAGATAGGTTGTTTGTTTCAAAATTATAGAGAGCAGAGGGTTAGGGACAGTAAGATTTTAGGGACTTGGTCTGAAGGCAAGGTTTGTGATTAGAGATGGGATGCAATCCTTTAGATGTTAGTTTCCTTATACATACTTCTAGAGATGAGTTAGGCCTAGGAGAGCTTTCATATTTGGGGAACCTGTATTCAGAGACATTTTAAATGGCATTTCTGGAATAGGTCTAGTTTAGAGCAGGTCTCTGGGCATTGCTACCTGGGGGTGAACTTGTTGCTCATATAAAATCAAGAGGTAAAGTTAACTCAAGCCTTCCTTCTGACCACTGCCCCCTTTTCCTAGGCCTTGGACCCTCCATCAGAGGAAGATGCTGCTGCCATTTGCCTGCTCTTCCTGAATCTCCAGGTTTCTGCCACACTGCCCCATGGAGGACACGCCCACCTCACTTAGCTGCTCTGACTGTCAGCGCCACTTTCCTAGCCTCCCAGAACTGTCACGGCACCGAGAACTGCTCCATCCGTCTTCCAGCCAGGGAAGCGAGGCTGACAGCATACCTCGGCCCTACCGCTGTCAGCAGTGTGGGCGGGGCTATCGTCACCCAGGGAGCTTGGTCAATCACCGCCGGACCCACGAGACTGGGCTTTTCCCCTGTACCACCTGTGGCAAGGACTTCACCAACCCCATGGCACTCAAGAGCCACATGAGGACTCATGCTCCTGAAGGCCGTCGGAGGCGCAGGCCTCCCCGCCCCAAGGAAGCCACTCCATGCCTCCAGGGGGAGACAGTGTCCACTGACTCCTGGGCCCAGAGGCTTGGCCCTGGGGAAGGCTGGGAAAACCAGAAAAAACATATTGAAAAGACATCTGGCTGTGAGTCTGGGCCAGATCCTAGGGCAACTCTGGGCACATGGGAAGGTCCACCCACCAGACAAAGAGAAGGCTGGGAAAGCCAGCCTGCTCCTGAGGAGGGTGTAGAGGGCTGGGGTCCCACCACCAACTCTGCCAGAGACACTCCACTCCCCACCCCAGCGAGCAGTCTCCTTAGCAATTTGGAACAATATCTGGCTGAATCAGTAGTGAATTTTACCGGGGGCCAGGAGCCCACCCAGTCCCCTCCTGCTGAGGAGGAGCGGCGGTACAAATGCAGTCAATGTGGCAAGACCTACAAGCATGCTGGGAGCCTCACCAACCACCGCCAGAGCCACACTCTGGGTGTCTACCCTTGTGCCATCTGCTTCAAGGAGTTCTCTAATCTCATGGCTCTGAAGAATCACTCCAGACTCCATGCCCAGTATCGGCCTTACCAGTGTCCCCACTGCCCCCGTGCCTTCCGGCTCCCCCGAGAGCTGCTGGAACACCAGCAGTCTCATGAGGGTGAAAGTCAGGAGCGGCCGTGGGAAGAGAAAGGGATGCCCACCACCAATGGGCACACAGGTGAGAGCAGCCAGGACCAGCTCCCTGGGACCCAGATGCTGAATGGCTCAGGGGAGCTGAGCACGTCTGGGGAGCTGGAAGACATTGGCCTGGAGGAATACCGGCCTTTCCGCTGTGGGGACTGTGGTCGTACTTACCGCCATGCTGGGAGCCTCATCAACCATCGCAAGAGCCACCAGACAGGTGTCTACCCCTGCTCCATCTGTTCGAAGCAGCTGTTCAATGCAGCTGCCCTCAAAAACCATGTGCGGGCCCACCACAGGCCCCGGCCAGGAGCTGGAGAGGATGGGCAGCCGTCAGTGCTGCCAGCTCCCTTGCCTTTGGCGGAGTCCACCTGCAAAGAGACAGAGGCCCCCTCCAGCACCCTAGACCACCGCCCCTATAAGTGCAATGAGTGCGGCCGGGCTTACCGGCACCGGGGGAGCCTGGTGAACCACCGCCACAGCCATCGGACAGGAGAGTATCAGTGCTCTCTCTGTCCCCGCAAGTACCCCAACCTCATGGCCCTGCGCAACCACGTGCGGGTACACTGTAAGGCTGCTCGCCGCAGCACAGGCCCAGGGCCCGAGGGGCCCCCCGGCCTCCTCAAAGTGGAGCTCCCACCTGACCCAGCGGGGCCAGAGACGACTCTACTTTCAGATCAAGGGCCTGGGTGCAAACATGAGGAGGGGGCCCCTGCTGTCTCCCCAGCCACAGATCAGACCACGCCACAGATATGTAGCATGTGTGGGATGCTCTTTGAAGACTCTGAGAGCCTTGAACATCACAGGCGGACCCACGGGGAAGGGGCACAGAGCAGGACCGAGGTCAGGGAGTCACCTCCTCGGGTGTTTGCTTGCCGAGACTGTGGCAAGAGCTATCGCCACTCGGGCAGCCTTATCAACCACCGGCAGACCCACCAAACGGGAGACTTCAGTTGTGGGGCATGTGCCAAGCATTTCCACACCATGGCTGCCATGAAGAACCACTTGCGTCGCCACAGTCGACGGCGGAGCAGGCGGCACCGGAGGCGGGCTGGCAGTGCCGGCGGCGGGGGAGAAGCCAAACCCCCATCAGACAGAAACTGGGCCCCAGAGCCAGCGGACGGTGAGGGCCTGGGCTGTCCCCGAGACTCTTGCGGGACAAGTCCAAGTGGAGCCGAAGGCAGCATGGAAAGTAGTGGGGGGTGTTTGCAGGCTGCAGCCGAAAGGGACAACTGTGGGATTGAGGGGAATGAGGCCTGTTTCCAGGGTGATAAAGAGAGCCAAGGCGCCGAGGAAGGACTGGAAAAGATGGAGGCCTGTTTCCTTGACAACGTGGATATCCCAGGCGCTGAGGAAAGCAATGGAACTCGCTTCTGCGATGGCCTCCCTGGGGTGGAGGAAGACCAGAAACCAGCCCCTGGCCAGCCCAGCTCCCCTTCCCGCTCTGCCAGCTCTGCTGCCTGGCCGGCTGAAGTCTCCCACACGTGTTCTGACTGTGGACATTCTTTCCCCCACGCCACTGGCCTGCTGAGCCACCGGCCCTGCCACCCACCGGGCATCTATCAGTGCTCCCTCTGCCCAAAGGAATTTGACTCCCTGCCTGCCCTGCGCAGCCACTTCCAGAACCATGGGCCTGGGGAGGCTGTCTCAACCCAGCCTTTCCTCTGTTGCCTCTGTGGCATGATCTTCCCTGGGCGAGCTGGCTACAGGCTTCACCGGCGCCAGGCTCATGACTGTGGCATGACTGAGGGCTCGGAAGAGGAGGGGGAGGAGGAAGGAGCTGCAGGGGCAATTTCCACCCACAGCCCTCCACTGCAGCTCTCAGAAGCCGAGCTGCTGAATCAGCTGCAGCGGGAGGTGGAAGCGCTGGATGGCGCTGGGTATGGCCACATTTGTGGCTGCTGCGGTCAGACCTATGATGACCTGGGGAGCCTAGAGCGTCACCACCAAAGCCGGAATTCTGGGAACACCACTGATGAGGTTCCCAGTCTCATGCATCACCCAGCAGAGTCAGGTAATGCCACGGTCGTGGTGGCAGACGGCGTCTTTGAGGGCACAGTGACCTCTCTCCCTGCAGAGAGTGGGGACGCAAAGCCCAATGAGGGTGTAGGTGCCACGCTTGCCGACAGCCTTTGCCAGCAGGGTGAGGAAAGTTCTCTGGAGACCCAGCCACGCCCCTTCCGCTGCAACCAGTGCGGCAAGACCTATCGGCATGGGGGCAGCCTGGTGAACCACCGAAAGATCCATCAGACCGGGGACTTTGTCTGCCCAGTCTGCTCCCGCTGCTACCCCAACCTGGCTGCCTACCGCAATCACCTGCGAAACCACCCACGCTGCAAAGGCTCGGAGCCCCAGGTGGGGCCCGTCCCAGAGGCAAAAGGCAGCAGTGAAGCCCAAGCTCTGGCAGAGGAGGGCCTTGAGCAGGCGGAAGTGGAGAGGTTCCAGAAAGAACTTAAAGTGGAGCCCCTGGAGGAGGGGGCGAGAGTGAAAGAAGAGGCCTGGGAGGAGACGACTGTGAAGGGGGAGGAGATGGAGCCAAGGTTGGAGACGGCGGAGAAGGGCTGCCAGACTGAAGCCAGCTCTGAGCGGCCCTTCAGCTGTGAGGTGTGCGGCCGCTCCTACAAGCACGCTGGCAGCCTCATCAATCACCGGCAGAGCCACCAGACTGGCCACTTTGGCTGCCAGGCCTGTTCCAAAGGCTTCTCCAACCTCATGTCCCTCAAGAACCACCGGCGCATCCACGCCGATCCCCGGCGTTTCCGCTGTGCTGAGTGCGGGAAGGCCTTCCGCCTGCGGAAGCAGCTGGCCAGCCACCAGCGGGTCCACCTGGAACGCGGTGGGGGTGGGGGCTCCTGCAAGCTATCCCTGGGAGATCGGCCCTTTCGCTGCGGGCAGTGCGGGCGGACCTACCGCCACGCGGGCAGCCTCCTGAACCACCGGCGCAGCCATGAGACAGGCCAGTACAGCTGTCCCACCTGCCCCAAGACCTACTCCAACCGCATGGCCCTGAGGGACCACCAGAGGCTACACTCGGAGAGCCGGCGGCGGCGGGCTGGGCTGTCCCGGCGGGCAGCTGTGCGCTGCGCCCTCTGTGGTCGGGGCTTCCCTGGCCGAGGGTCCCTGGAACGGCACCTGCGAGAGCACGAGGAAGAGACCAGAGGTGGTCAGGGAGGCCCAGATGGCACAGAGGGTGGTCAGGGGAATCTGGCTGATGACCAGGGACTGGAGGACAGATCGGGTGGTACTGAGTCGGGACCTCAGCTGGAGGATGGAGCCACAAGGCCAGCAGAGCCAAGTCAGAGCCCCATTAGGGCAGTGGGTTTAGAAGCCACAGAGCCAGCATCCTGGGGCATGGGGGAAGCAGATGAGTGGCGAGGAGACCGGAGACTGGTGAATCATGATGGAGACTGGGTTCCTGCGGGTCATGTACTGACCAAGCCAGAAGATGAGTCCGGGAACAGTGTCCCCAGAAGTCCTTGTCCCCTTGGCAACACCCAGCCCAATGGACCTAGTCTGACTCCAGTGGACAGCTGGGACAGTGGAGACTGTGGCCCTCAGCCCCAGCCAGAGAGCCACTCCTTTTCTTGCAGCCATTGTGGCAAGATCTGCCAGTCAGAGGGCCTCTCGAACCACCACAGTACCCACAAGACTGACCGTCACTATTGCCTGTTCTGCTCCAAAGAGTTCTTGAATCCTGAGGCCACTAAGAGCCATAGCCGCAACCACATAGCTGCCCAGACCTTCTCCTGTCCTGACTGTGGCAAGGCCTTTGAGTCCCACTGTGAACTTGCCAGCCATCTGCAGACTCATGCCAGGGGCCTCAGTCAGGTGTCACCCCAGGTGGAAGCCAGGAGCCCCAAAGCAGGGGCTGAGGAGGAGGAGGTGGAACTCCCTGGTCAAGGGAAAGCCCCATCAGAACCCCCCAGGGCCCCAGGTGAGAATGTGGGGAGAGCTAATGGAGGCCAGGGTGTTGAGTCCGCGGTGGCTGTGCACGAGGAGCGGCCCTTCCGCTGTGCCCAGTGTGGGCGTTCCTATCGCCATGCTGGTAGCCTGTTGAACCACCAGAAGGCTCACACTACGGGACTCTACCCCTGCTCCCTCTGTCCCAAACTTCTTCCCAACCTGCTGTCCCTTAAGAACCATGGTAGGACCCACACGGACCCCAAGCGCCATCGCTGCAGCATCTGTGGCAAGGCCTTTCGGACAGCGGCCCGGCTGGAGGGCCATGGGCGCGTCCATGCGCCCCGAGAGGGGCCCTTCTCCTGCCCCCACTGTCCCCGCCATTTCCGCCGTCGAATCAGCTTCCTGCAGCACGAGCAGCAGCACCAGGAAGAGTGGACGGTGGCCAGCTCCGGTACGGGGGCACCAGCAGGCTTGGGCAGAGGGCTGAAGGGTCTTGGAGGAGGTGGGCATACAGTAGAGGGTAAACACTGGCCCCATGGTGGGCAGGAAAGCAAGGAGTGAGAGGATCATGGGGATTCCAGGAGGCGGCTCAGGCTGGGATAAGGAGAAAGCTGGGTCGAGGAGGCTGCCTTTTGAGTGGCTGAGCTCTGACCCCTTGAGTCAGGGATATAGGGAGCATCCTGGGTTGGTGCAGTGAGGGGGTGGCAGGGTCAGGGCCAAGGCAGCTACTGGGGCTCCCCTGCTGTACCGGAGCCAAAGAGGAATGGTCTTTCTGTCTGGGGAGGACTGGTAGCCAGCTACCATCTGGCTATTATAGACACCTCTGGAAAGCCTTCTGATCCAGCCAGTTAAGTAATGATTTCCAGAGAAAAAGATGATCTCAGTTCTGCTCTTAGAGTAGGCCAGGATCCCGGAAATGAGGAAGGGGGCGTAGGAGGCACCCCCAGACTGGACTGCTGCGTGGCTTCCACGCCAGCTTGTTCGGGGAAACCAGGCCACTTGTTGGCACTCACTGCCCTGTCCTTTTCTCCATATCTTGTCTCTGCTCCCCCTCCTCTTTTCTTGGAAACTGGACCCTTGGCCCTTGCCCACCCCTGTTGGTCTGCGTCTCTTCTTCCCTTTATTCATCCTTCTCCTCTCTGTGCTGTGCATTTCCTTTTTGGGATCCAACCAAACCACCCTTTCCACCTGCACACCCCCCTCCCCGCCAGCACACCTTTACCTGGAGGACTGAGTCACAGATAATTGTTTCTTTGAAGCCAGGCCCAGCTGTGGCAACAACAGTCATTAGCCCCTATCTCCCGTCCTCTATCAGGGGAATCTTCATGGAAAGTCACCTCCGCCCAGACTTGTGGAGGAATGGGAGGGCCCGTTCTCTGTAAGTTGCAGGCTCACTCTCCACCTCCGCTAGGGGCCTGTAGCCCTTATCCCAAGACCCCTTCCATCTAGTGCGTGGGTGTCCCTGAGAGAGTGGATGATCCCCTTGACCAGGGATCATCAGGGCAGGTGGGGACAGCGGTGAGATTCCCCTGAGAATGCTGACAAGGTGGCTTTTAGGATAAAAGATTTCTTGTGACCCCAAGGGAATGAGCAAGGAGCTAATTAGCCAGGTCTGGGAAAATAATTGGGAATTCACATACAGGACTGTGGGGTATGGCCTGCGGGGTAGGGTACATGCTGTGTGGGGTTTGCCCCCTCAGTCACCTCCTCTCTCTCTCCCCAGGAACCCCAAAGGCACCAGCGGCGGGCAGAGGGGACTTGTCATTGCCGCCTCCACCCACCCCCACGGCCCCACTCCTGGACCCTTCACCCCAGTGGCCTACAGACCTCAGCTTCTCCCTCTGAAGTTCCAGTCTCCAAAGATCAGAATATGGGGTGGGGGTGGGGGTCAGGGCGAATTGCAGGGAAAGGCTTGATCTTGTTTTGCTCAGGAGTATTTTGGGCGTCCCCAGCTCTTTTCTCCTCTCCTCCTTCGAAGAGGACCCAGATCTGGCTTCTTTCCCAAGGAGGGGGTGAGATGTTCCTTCTGTCCTGTCCTTCAGGGACTTCCTTTGCCCCAGCTTTTGTCACCAGGTTCTTTGCTATGACCAGCCCCGCCAAGAAACCCAGTGCCCGGCTTGGCCACGATGCTGGGCCACCCTTACCAGCCAGATTCTAACACCAGGGAGAGGCAGATTGAAAGAGCGCCCCCACAGGTGGAAATGTTGCTTGTGGATGGGGAGCCTTTTACTACAATTTGTAACTTATTTTCTAAAGTCTATTTTGTAACAATTTATTTAAGTTTAAAAAAACAGGAAAATTGCTCCCCCCCAAAAAAGAAATTTTCAAAGTACTTGGCTGGTGTCTTTGAATCTGAAGGGATGAATAGGAAAAGCTTGGGACGCCTGCGTTGGACCACAGAGCTGGGTGGGGGGCATCCTCGGGCTGTCGACATCTCCCTGTCCTGCAGGGTGGAGCTTTCAGGGCAGGTTCCTTCCCAGAGCCCTTTGTGCTGTTGGACCTGCCTGGGAAAGGCGGGGGGCTGGATGGGAGAGAGGCAATTCCATGGGAGTTGCCTTGCTGTGACTGCAGCGTCCCAGAGCCACCTGTCAGCAGTTGGCTGGCTGGCCTGTCAGGGAGAAGGAGGAGGGTGGGGTTGGTCTTGAGTTCGCAGCTTCCTTCCCTCCCTCAAAGGAAGAGGAAGGAGATGCCCCTGAGCCCCTATGGCAGATTGGAAAAGTGAAGGCTGCACAGGTTAAGAGGTACGCTCCTAACCAGTCAGTGACAAGAGCCAGTACTTGAATCCCATGACTCCGTCCACGGCTCCACTTGCCGCAGCTGGAGGTGGCTGGGGACAGATGGTCCCAGGCCGGCTGACAAGGGGTCTGCGGAGGCAGGTGCTGGCAGGAGGCCCCAGGGCCACGTACTCAGGTTAGCCGCGCAGCTTCCGGCCTCGGGCTCGGGCTCAGGCTCCTCAGCGAAGTAGACCTGCCAGTCCAAACTGCTGACCCAGTTCTCGTAGGTGGGGAGTGCCGCAAAGACAGCAGGTCTTGCGGGGCCTTGGCAGGCATCTCCGAAGCTGTGCAGCCCAGCCAGGAACCATGTGCCCCTCACTTCATGCACCAGCGGTGCCCCCGACAGGCCCTGAAAGGGGTCAGGTCAGGGGACACTGGTTTTTGACTTCCTCTTCTCCCTAGGCTGCTGCATGGGGCAGGAGGGGCCAGGGCTGGGGGTCTGGCTCTTTGGGAGCCAGTTGGCAGAAAGGCTGAGTTACAGGTGAGAGGTCAGGCTGTGAGTGGGAGGGTGAGGGTCTGTGGGGTGATGTTAGGGGGAGTCTGGCTCACCTCACAGCTGGGCGGTTCGCCCACAACACTGGTACACACCATCCCTGGCAGAATGCTGTTGCTCCCGAGGGCTGCGTGCAGGCGGCTACAGGCCCTGGGCCCCAGGAGGGTCACAGGCACTGTCTGAGGGGTGCCGGTGTCTGCAGGGTGAGGGAGAAGACCCAGCTGCTACCTCAGCCTCCAGGCTGCATGCCCAGCTGCTGGGAGCCCTCTCCTGTCCACACACCTGCTCCTTGGCGGGCCAGCCCTAGGACCCAGCCGCGTTCCCCATCAAGCAGGCGGTGGTCCGAGTAGGGCAGGCAGAGGGGCCGCAGGCTAGGGCCCAGGGTTACAGGCTGGGCCAACAGCAGGAGGGCCAGGTCATAGCCTCCCTCCGGGTGGGTATATGCCCCATGCAGGATGACTTGCTTCAGGCCTGATTCCTCTGGTCCGACCCCCAGGCCTACCGTCCATTCCTCTGGGGTCTGGCGCCTGTGCAAGGACGGCATTGACAGCACTGGGTGGCAGAGCCAGCATCAGAAGTTGGGGCACAAGCGCGAGGGAATCAGGGCTCACCCAATGAAGCAATGGGCAGCAGTCAGCACCACCTCCTCCGACACCAGGGCTCCGCCACAAGCCAGCTTCCCTTGGTGCTTCAGCCTGGCGTCCCAGGGCCACGGGGAGGGAGCTCCTGCCTGAGGGCCTTCTCTCCTCAGAGATCCACAGGCTGAAACAGATGCATTACATCATCTGCCCTCTCTAAATGCTCACTGCATGCCAGGCCCTGCGCTAAGAGCTTCCTGTGTGCTATCAAATACCCTCACATTATCCTTTTAAGCTGAATCTTTGTTATTTTCATTACCGAAGTAACCAACATTCCAGAAGTTCAGTGACTTTCTAGCTCAGTAACCATAGGCAAGTAGCCAACTTGGGATTCAAAACGCAGGGCCTAAGCTTTTAACCCTGATGGTCCAGCATCATGGGAGTGGCCCGCTCATCATTCCTCTCCCCGCCTGTCTGCACCCCTCTGGGCTTGGAACGGCCCAGAACTCCTGGCTCACTGATGCTTCTCTTGACATCAAGATAGAGCTTCCATTCCAGGAATTATTTTGCATGCCATTTGCATGTTAGTCACTTAATGCCAGAATTTACGCCCCACTGAGTGGGAACCCTGCCCTCTCCAATCTTGTGGAGTCTCTGCTTGGAAATTTGCATCTTACCCCCCAGACCTTCAGACAGGTACCAGAAATTCCTCTTACCTGAATCCAAATGCATAAAGTTCTGAAATGTCTGTCTCTCAGCCATAAATGGAGCTATTCCCATCCTGGTCTGAACGGGTCCTTTAAATCCCCTTGTTAGCCCTTGGCAGTGTGTGGATGCCTCGTTAATCAGTTTTCTATTCTGAACTGAAATTTATTCCGCTGTGGCTCCCACCTGCTGCCCAGAAGTCCTCATGAAGCCCAGGGGGAGGTTCCCCTGCATCCCACTCACTCCTGACACCCACTGCTCATACCTATACAGCTGTCCTCATCACTGATCTCCAGAGTCTCTGGGTTCTGGGTTAGGAAGGCTGCCCCCTGAGCTCGAGCCTGCAGCCAGGAGCTGTGAGCAGCCATATCGGTCAGCAGCACAGGAGTGTCTTCCCGGGCACAGCTTGATGCAAAACTGATGATCCCAGCTTGAACCCAGTGTCCATCGGGTTCGCGGCACAGCACGGGGCCCCCGGAATCTCCCTGGAGCGGACAGTGTTGTCAGAGACAGACATCTGAGCCCCAGCCCTCGGTGGACACCCTCCATGGGCTGCCCTTCCATCCATCCCTGTGGATTGAGTGTCCAGCCTATGGCAGGCCCCCTTCCCTTCTGTTCCCTCCCCCTGTCCTCCTCCTCAGACCTGACAGGGCCCCTGCATCCCAGGCTGGGGACCCCCACACAGCATCCCAGGCCGGGCCGGACTGGCCAGTGACCGCTGGTGCAGGCGGTTGTAGAGACAGTTACATGTGGGGCGGCTGATTAGACGCAGGCGCAGATTCCGTAGGGTCCTGGGTGCTGGCAAAAAGAGGGAGTTGGGGCCAAAGTCTGGGCCCAGAGGAGCAAGGGAGCCCGGGAATGGGAACAGTTAGCAGCTGAGGTTGTGTGACCTTGGGCAAGCCAAGTACCTCTCTGGGCTTCAGGCTAGCACTTACCATCATTGGTGTCCTGATCCCAGCCTGTGGCCCAGCAGGAAGTCCCAAAGGGGAAGCGATGGGCAGGCCGGGGCAAGCAGAGGGGTGTGTGGGCTATGGGGTGGGCGAGTCGGAGCAGGGCCAGGTCTGAGCCCTGGCTGTAGTGGTTGTAGGCCCTGGGCAGCTGCAGAGCCGTTACCCCCACCTCCTCAGCCCCCGGGCTCAGGCCTTCATGCTGCAGAGAACCCAGGACAACTGACCAGGAGTTCAGTTCTGTCATTGCCTCCCTGGAAGTGGGAGAGGGGACAAGACCCAAACATTGAGTGCCAACAGAGACATTGACACCTTAGGAGACAGCACAAGGAGGTGACAGATGGACAAAACTGTGGTTTTGAACAAGGGCCATGCTTCTCCCAACCTCAGCTGTCACACTTGTAAGACTTCTACCACGAAAGTTTGACATTAACTTGATAGCGTGTTTCCAGCATGTGGCACATTTTAAATAAATGGTAGGTGGTTACAAATCACCCACCCCAAAGCCAGAAATCTTTTGACTGCAGCCATGACTCACTTTTCAAAGCAGTGGGCTGCAGTGAGGACCCAGCTGTCTGCCACCAGGGACCCGCTGCAGATGTGGATGCCCTGCCTCCTCACGCTGGCCTGCCACGGCCACTCGCCAGGCACTGTGTTGCCCTCCTGAGGCTCAGGGGGCCCAGGGCCTCGCTGCCCACACGCTGTGGAGAGGCAGGCATCAGGCTGACAGCAGGGCCCTGGCCTGCCCTCACCCCCAGCATGACCCAGACCCAAGTAAGGCCCAGGCCCCCCAGCCCCAGAACTTACCACGCTGAGCTTGAAGACCTGGGGAGAGAGAGACGCAGGTGAGCCTTCGGGGAGGACACCTGCCCAGCCCAGCCTTGGTGGACGGGACAGGTTTGCGGGGGACTGGCCTGGGTCCTTGCTATGACTGTCTGTGGTTACCTCACCGGCCCCTCCCAGAATGAAAATATTTATATGAGGTCAAAAAACAGCTTTTATTGGAAGCTATTCAGAGTGTACACTCAGTCATTAATTCTCTTCTCTCAGCTGTGCTCAGCACTCCTGGGCATTGAGTGGCAGGACCTGGGGTTCAGCTTGGGACCAGGCCAACCCTCCTCCAGGCTTCAGAACCCCCAACTCCTGCCCCCGCCGCTGAGTCAGGGAGCAGCCTGTGCCTGTGGAGAGCATTAGCTTAATTGTGCCCTGGGCTGTGGAGGCCTAAGAGGAGGATTAGAGGCCTGCGTCATGTCCAAGTTGGGGAGGGCATCAAGAGTTGAGACTCACCCCACCCCTCTTCTGACGACTCGGCTTCCCCCGTCTTTTTAGAAAGAGACTCTACCAAAGGGTTCCCTGCCCTGCGTCTTCCCCATCACAGGCACACACAAACACTCATTGAACATGGGAGAGACAGGATGTATGTAAAGAAGAGGAGACTGGGACCAAAGGGCCCCAGAACTTGCCTAAAGCCATTGTGGAAGGAGAGAGGCCAAGGAGGGCACAGGGTACACACACAGGCATAATGACAGTTCCTGCAGACAGAGATTATAATCCAGTCCGAGGAAATCACACCCATTTGGACATAGGCGGCCACATACACCTCTCCCCACACACACACCTGGACACAGTTACCTTGCCACAGGCTGACTCTCACCCCCCCTAGGCAGGCTCCCTCCCACACACCCAGCCTCAGGGGCTGCTCTGGCAGAGGACAGCCCCCAAACCATCACCGTAACCCCCCACCCAAACCTGGGTGACTCACCCTCTGTGAGGACCACAGCTCCCAGGATGAACAGCTTCAGTCCCCAGCTCTGCTTCATGCTGCCCCAGGTCAATCTGCCGCCTGTGATCTGGTTCTCAAGAGAGGCCACCTGGGTCTCCTTAGCTCCACCTCTGCCCCACCCCCAATTTGCTAGGAGTCAGGTGTCATTGCTTTTGCTGGGCTGGAAGGGGGCCAGCAGTTTCTAGCTCTGGGGCTGTGGCTGTGTGACCCTGGGCTATTCAGCACCTCTCCCTGGGCCTCAGCCGTGGCCTCGCTGCCTGGGTTCACATCCCAGATCCCCCTAACACGTGAATGACTTTGGACAGTTAGCTCCTCATGCCTTGTCTGAAAAGCTGAGCTGTTGGATGTAAAAATGCCTTTACCGTAGCCTGGCAGAGTGAACTTGCTACCAGCAGGGAACCTGGTACAGGTGAAGAGCACGGTTGGCAAGCCTTTCCCACCTCTCTCCCAGGGCTGGGTCCAAATGGGTTTCACATACCTTCTCCCATCTCGCTTCAAAGGCAGTATGTGCCGGTTTGGGTGTCAAGAGGTCAGACTCTCTGCTTCTTGCTGGCTGAAGCTAGCAAATCTCAATGCCTTTCTGCCACCTTCCTGGGAAACAGGGTTATGTGGGGTGCACCTCCCCCACCTTTTAAATTTTTTGGCTGCATTGTGCGGCTTGTGGGATCTTACCTCCCCAACCAGGGATTGAACCCTGGCCCATGGCAGTGCAGGTGTGGAGTCCTAACCACTGAACCACCAGGGAATTCCCTACAACATTAAAGGGGCTTAAGCATCCTTGGATTTTGGGAAACTCAATCAGGAGGCAAGAATACTCAGGGTGCATCCTTTTTCTCTTTCAGACTTCTAACTCAGATCTGCCCAGACTCTTCAGGAACCATGACCCCAACTTAAGAGGCAGCTGTGGCTTGGGTTAAGAACACAGACACTGGAGCTAAATGGCCCTGGTAGATTCAAATCCTGAGGGCTTCCTACCCACTCCCCCAAACTAGTTGTGTGATCTTAGGCAAATTACTTAGCCTCTCTGAACTTCAAGTCTCCTCAAGACATACAGTCAACTCTCTGTATCCACAGATTCCACATCTGCAGAGTCAACCAACTGCAGATAAAAAAAAAAAAATCCAGAAAAATTCCAAAAAACAGAACTTGAGTTCACTGCTTGCTAGTAACTAGTTACCTAGCATTTATATTTTATTTACAACTATTTAAAAGTAATCTAGAGATGACTTAAAAGTATATCTTAAAGTATACGGGAAGATGTGTATATGTTATGTTCAAATACTACACCATTTTTTTTTTTTTTTTTGGTGTACTGTATGGCTTGTTGGATCTTAGTTAGTTCCCTGACTAGAGATTGAACCCTGCCCCACAGCAGTGAAGGCGTGGAGTCCTAACCACTAGACCGCCAGGGAATTCCCTATGCCATTTAATATAAGGAACTTGAGCATCTTTGGATTTTGGTTTGGGAAGTGGGGTGGGTCTCGGAACTAATCTCTTATGGATACCAAGGGATGACTGTAATAATACCTACCTCATACAATTGCTATAGGGATTAAATGAGTAGACAGATGTCATGTTCTTAAACAGACATGTTTGCATGTGGATAAGTACTTAGTATACATTAGGAAAAACAAAACAAAAACACAGCCTGTCCCTGTCCTTCCAGGGCCATCAAGACTGGCTTCTAGTGGTAGATAAGGGAGCTGGAGGGGTTAAGGTTAGACTACAGGAAGAACTTCCAGGCACGTCTGCACAGAACCAGAAAGTCAGCTCGCCCTTGCAAGCACATACCTGGCTGCCCAAGAAGATGAGGCCTGGCTTCTGTGGGTAGCAGGCACAAGCTGCCAGCCTGTTTCCTGGGGGTGGGGGCTGATGGCGCCCCAGGTTTTGCTGACTCCACATACTGGAGAAGGGACTAACCACCCTTTCCAGGCAGGCCCTCCACTCTCTCTCTGACTCATATCTTCCAGTCCTAGAGGAGGAAAGATCAGAGGAAGCCCAATACTAAGGTCCCTGGCACACAGATGGCTCAGATTTGGCCAACTTAATTAAGAAATTTTATTGCTCCAAACCTTCCCTCCTGGAGCAACAGCAGGAGCTTTGGAAATCAGCCTTTGGGGACAGAAACAGAGGCACTAAGGTAGAGCAAACAGTGTGGCATGTTTGGTCCATCGTCCTGTGTGGGAGTATGGCAGGGGCAACTTGCAGGCTCTTCCAAGGACCCAGACGTGGCCTTCTTTGGCAAAGGTCACTCTGGCTTGGGGTGAGGGCTCAGTGCCCCTTGACCTTTCCCTGAGGTCCCTGGACCTCCTGGAAACTGAGCACCATCAGGCCCACATTGATGGCATAAGTAGTGATGCAAACAATGCAGAAATCATAGAGCACGAAGAACAGGATCCAGGCCAGGTACACAGAACCAACTAGAGACACCAAGGAACTCAACTTCAGTAGAACAGACGCCCAGCGGCCCTGCAGGCAGCCTGTAAAGCAGAAAAGGGGCAGATGTAGGCTTTGGGAACTAGCCACTACTAGAACATGCCATGACTGCATGGTGCCGCCTAGACAGCAGGGGCTATTGGGGAAAGAGCCTCTCAAATGAGCAGCTCAGACAGGCCCCACCATGACCCTGGTTCTGCGTGTTCAACGATCCCTGGGACCAAAATAGTGAATTTTCCTGCTGAGCTCTACGTGCGATGAGAGACAGCAACCCTTGGGTTTCCCCCAGAAGGGAGTCTTTTCTAGAAAACCGGGCTCCTGGGAAGTCTCTAACGGCCCTCTGGTTCTGACAGTAAAGACTCCTGTAAGTTCCCACCTCCTTGGTGCTCAGTGATGTGCAGTTAGTTGGCCATCAGATGTCTGGGTCACCAAGGCTGCAAGAGTTCCGGCTGGGCTGGCCAAGAGGGGAAGGGGGCTGTCACGAGAGGGTGAGGCCACTCACCTAACAACAACTGCAGTGTGTAGAAGATGCAACCAAATATGCTGTTGGATTGATTGAGGACGCTGTCTTTGCCCAGCACGTGTTCCACCAGTCCGAAGCCACGGCCCCACCTGGTGGAAATGAAGTGAAGTCGCTCAGTCATATCCGACTCTTTGCTTCCCCAAGGACTATAGCCCACCAGGCTCCTCGGTCCATGGGATTTTCCAGGCATGAATACAGGAGTGAGTTGCCATTTCCTTCTCCAGGGGATCTTCCCGACCCAGGGATGGAAACCAGGTCTCCCGGAGTGTAGGCAGACGCTTTACCGTCTGAGCTACCAGGTAAGCCCACACCTGGTGGAGGGGAGGGCCTAAGTTAGGAGTGTCAACCCAGTGCCCTGAGCCCTATCCTGGGTTATTTCCAAGAAGCCAGCTGGGCTGTCCTTTCCCATCTCATCCTTCCCCCAACCCCTACATGAGTCCAAGGGTCAGTGACCTCGGAGCATAGCCTTTCTTTGGCCCAGGCAGGATTCCATGTCACTGCCTGTCCTCCCCCATCCCCAGGTCAAGCCTAGCCATGGCTCTCCCATAGGTTCTTCTTTTCATCCTAGACTTTCAATAAATCCTAGGATGGTAAGGTGCGTATAACCCTTCATCTTATTTACCAGAGACTGGGAAACCAGGACAGAATCTCTGCCTTGGACCCTTAAATCTCCAGCGCCCCTGCCACCCTCTCCCCTCTTCTGTCTCAGGTCATCCCACAAACCCTGTATCCTCAAGCAAAACCAGACCTGGCCACCTTGTCGCCAGGCACGCCCATCCTTAAGACCATAATCAGTTCCTACACTCGACCCTATCTCCCTGTGTCCTGCCCGGTCACTGTTATACCTTGTCTTCAGGATTCACATGCATTCTCTCGAATAACCCCAGTCCCCAGAACTATCTGTCCCCTTAGCCCCACACTCCTGTCTCGGACACACTCGTTTCTCCAGGCAGCGCTCCTTTGAGCAGCCTGGTCTTGCGCTTCCGCTCCCCGGGAACCCCAACCCCCGATTGATCTGGCAGCCTGGCTGCCATGCACACCTGGACCCAATGCACCGCTCCCACGTGCAGCGGTCCCCCAAACCCTCCACTCCCCGTGCACCTGGAGGAGAAGACGCGCGAACAGCTGATGGCGGTGCCCACGTCGCAGAGCGCGCGGTAATCCCGGTCCCGGGCGCGCGCCGCCTTCACGTGCAGCGCGTAGAGAGAGAGCACTAAGCCCGCGAGGCAGAGCGCGAGCCGCACCCACCCCGGACTCCGCCAGGTAGTGCCCATGTCTTCGGGTCCTGCCCAGAGCCTCAGCCGGAAACGAATGGGCCACGGGGCAGGGGCGGGGCCGGACTTGACCACGCCCGCTCCCGCCCCTCTAACTGAACGATTGGCCTGTTTGTCTCGCCCTCCCTGATCTAATTGGTTGTTCCTATGATTTGGCAAGCGTGCTGCCGCGGTAGGAAAACAGCTGGGGAATGCTGGGACTGGAAAACCAATTAAGGGACCTGGGTATTTATGGATTTGACGGCCTGCCAGGCATGATGGGAATTGTAGTTCGGGCGGCTGCAGTGCCTCAAGGATAATGGAATCTCCGGAGTTTTACAAGTTATATTAATCGGGCTAACAATATATAGCGTTTACTCTAGTCCAAGCCCTGTTTTAACTTTGGAGAATCCTGGAACTAGAGACCAGCGGATCAGGGAATCCAGGGCATACTGCGATCTGATCAAGAACCAAGCGTTTTTCCTAAAATTATCTGACAGCATAGCCTCCAATCCGCCTAGTTTGCCCAGCCATTCCCTCCTACTGCACCAGCGCCTCTCGCTGGCCGCTATCTACGTCTCCTACTTTCCCAGCTCCATCAGCTTCATATCCTGGACAGTATCCTAACCTCTGTTCTATTGTGGCGCCACCTGGCGAAACCTGAGCCCAGATCAACCCAAGAGTCCCTCCATTCGAAGCCTTTGACGGGCTAGCTGACCTCTCCTTTTCACACACCAGTATTTATTAATGAGCCATCTCTCCCGGGATAGGCTTTCCGGGTGGCGCAGTGGTAAACAATCTGCCTGCCGATTCAGGAGGTGCAAGAGACGCGGATTCCATCCCTGGGTCGGGAAGATCCTCTGAAATAGGAAATGGCAGCCTGTTCCAGTATTCTTACCTGGAAAATTCCACGGATAGAGGAGCCTAGCGGGCTACAGGTCACAAAGAGTTGGACACGATTGAGCGCACATACACACACACCTCACCTATACCTTCCATTTGCATTGGAACTCCCCCCCCCCCATTTTAGAAGCTGCAATAAATACCCCTTTACAATCAAGTTTTTTTTTTTTCAGAAGATTTTACACTCTGTCTTTATTTACTTCCTTACATTTTCCTGCTGCCCAACACAACATAAACTACCTCCTGCCTCCAATACTCCCCTGATAACTGATACCACCAGGAAGCTAAATTCAACGAATATTTTTCAGTTCTTATCATACTTGACTTCCCAACAGTATTAATCCTTCCTGGGAACCCTGTCTTCCTCTGGTTTTTGTTATATTTCACTCTTCTAAATGGCCCTCCCCCCTCCCTGGCTGCCTCTTCTCAGGCCCACTTCTCTTCTTCCAGACAATGTGGTCAGTGGAATAATGGCTCTTAAAGATGTGTGTGTGTGTGTGTGTGTGTGTGTGTGTGTGTGTTGTGTGTGTGTATTAGTTGCTCAATCATGTCTGACTCTATGTGACCCCATGGACTGCAGCTCTCCAGGCTCTTCTGTCCATGGAATTCTCCAGGCAAGAATACTGGAATGAGTTGCCATTCCCTTCTCCAGACTCCCAAAGATGTCAGTGCCAAATTCCTGGGACCTGTGGACACGTCAGTTTACATGACAAATGGGAATTAAGGTTGCAGATGAAATGAAGGCTACTAATCTGCTGATTTTAAAACAGATTACCCTAAGGGTCCAATGTCATCACAAGGGTCCTTAAAAGTGAGAGCAGCAGAAGAGTCAGAAGGAGGTGTGACTACTGAAGAAAAGCAAAAAGAAATGCAGTGTTGCTGGCTTTGAACATGGAGAAAAGTGGTCATGAGCTAGGGAATGTGGGTGGTCTCTAGCAGCAGGAAAAGTTGAAGAAACGGATTCTCCTCTAGAGCCTGCAGAGAGGAAGTTTTTTGTTTTGTTTTTTGGCTTCACAACATGACTTGCAGGATCCTAGTTCCCTAACCAGGGACCAAACCCCTGCTCCCGAAGTGGAAGTGCAGAGTCCTAACCACTGGCAAAGTCCTAATCACTGGATCTCCAGGTACTTCCCCAGAAAGGAACTATTGCCATCCTGATTTTAGCTCAGTGAGACCCATGCCAGATTTCTGAACTCCAGGACTGTAAGATAATAAGTTCATGTAGTTTTAAGCTACTAAGTTTGTGGTAATTTGTTATAGCAGCAATAGGAATCTAGTACACAGCACTATGACTTAGGCCAGTTTCTCAGCTCTTTCCACGGTTTTCTGGCATGTTCCTATTATTCATGGCTGATTTCTTCCCAAATGAGTGATCTAAGAGGGAGTAAGGTGGAAACCACAGTATCTTTATGACTCAGCCTTGAAAGTCACATGTTGTCATTTATCTTACTGGGTCAGGTCAGCCCTATTCAATGTGGGAAGAGACTCCAGAGGGATATAAATACAGGGAGGTGGGACTCATTGAGGGCTTACTGCTGCTCAACAAATTACCACAAAAATAATGACTGAAGAGAAACAACTTTTTCATTTTCTCTCAGTTTTTAGGGGTTAGGAATTTGATATGAGAATGTTGCCTGGGCAGTACTGGCTCACATAACTGCAGTCAGATGATGACTAATACTGGAGCAATGGGAGGCCGATAACTTGGCTTCTCTCTCTCTTCTTTGTTTTTGGCTGTGCTGGGTCTTTGTTGCTGCGAGTGGGCTTTTCTCTAGTTGCGGCGAATGGAGGCTACTCTAGTTGCAGTGTGGGGGGTTCTCATTATGGTGACTTCTCTTGTTGCCTGGGCTCTAGGCTCACAGGCTTCAGTAATTGTGAAGCAAGGGCTCTAGAGAACAGGCTCAGCAGTTGTGGTGCATGGGCTTAGTTGCTCTGTGGCATGTGGGATTGATCTTCCCGGCCCGTGCCTCCTGCACTGGCAGAGGGATTCTTTAGCACTGAGCTACGGAAGAATTACGCCCCCTCCCCTTCGTGTAGCCTCAGGGACTCTCCGAGAATCCATGTAGCCACTCCTCCATAGGGGCTAATTTGGGCTTCCTCACAGCATGGCAGACTCCAGGTCACAGCAACCAGTTTCCAAAACTGTCCTCCATGATTTCCACCTCCTGGTATACATAACATTGTGTAATTTCTTCCCACCCTAAATAGGGCTGACCTGGCCCAATGGGATAATGCAGACATGATGGTTTATGAGTCTGGAGGCCGTCATTAGGGTAGTGTGGCTTCCATCTTGCTCCCTCTTAGATCACTAACTCTGGGTGAAGTCAGCTGCCATGTTATGAAGACATCCAAGCAGCCCGAGGGAGGGGTCCACTTCGTGAGAAAATTAGACTTCCTATTAACATCCAGCACTAACTTGCCAGGCATGTGAGAGAGCCACCCTGGAAGTGGATTCTCCAGCATTAGCCAAGACTTCGCATGACTGTAGTTTCAGGCAACATTTTTTTTTTTTTTTTTTTATGGCCATACCATGCAGCTTTTGGGGTCTTAGTACTCTGACCAGGGATTGAAACTAAGTCCTTGCCAGTGAAAGTACGGTGTCCTAACCACTGGACCACTGGGCAACATCTTGACCACAACTGCATAAGCAACCCTGAACCAGAACCACCTAGCTCAGCTGCTCCTAGATCCCTAACCCAAAGAAACTGTGTGAGATAATAAATATTTATTGTTTTGAACTGCTATATTGTGAGGGTAATTTGTCACACAACAACAGATAGATAATACAGGACAATCAGGGACTCCTGTGGTAGTCCAGTGCTTAGGACTCTGTGCTTCCAATGCAGGGGACATGGGTTTGATCCCTGGTTGGGGAACTAGGGTCCTATATGGCCCAAATAATAACTACAAAAAATAAATAATTAAAAAATACAGGGCAATCAGATTGTTTATGTGACGGCTCAGGTCTCCAGTAAAAGTTCTCCAGGGAACCGAGTAGAAGCTGTCTCATTTTACGATCCAGCTTCATAGATCATCATTTAGTATCCCTTCCACTGTAATCACAAATCTGCTCAGAACCAATGGGAAGGAAATCAGAACTTCACCTCTTGATAGGAGAAGGGTCAAAATCATAAACTAAGAAGTTCAGGGACTTTCTTGGTGATGCAGTAGATGGGAATGCACTTGCCAATGCCAGGGACACAGGTTTGCCCCCTGGTCTGGGAAGATTCTACATACCGTGGAGCAACTAAGCTCAGGCGCCACAACTACTGAGCCTGAGCTCAAGAACCCACGTGCTGCAACTACTGAAGCCCACACACCCTGGAGCCCATACTCTGCAACGAGAGAAACCACAGCAATGAGAAGCCAGAACACCGAAACAAAGAGTAGCCCCTGCTCACCTCAACTAGAGAAACCCGTGCACAGCAGTGAAGACCCAGTACAGCCACAAATAAATATATAATCACTTAATTTTTTAAAAAAGAGAAGTTCCTGTGGGTGTGTGGGGTGCAGCATCTTTGGAAGATACAAACTGCCACATGAAGCAAATTTTTTTCCACCCACGTCTTCTCTTACTCCATACAGATTACAGCTTCTGAGCTCTGAGCCCAGATCTTGCTCCTGGGCTCCAAACCCCATAGGAGAAACACTTCTAGGACCTCACCATCTGGATATTCTCACAGGTCAGTCCGATGAAATGCAACACACTCAAAACTGAGCTCCTATGTTACTCAGCCATAAAAAGTAATGATATTGGGTCATTTGTGGAGACATGGATGGATCTAGAGACTGTCTTACAGAATGAAGTAAGTCAGAAAGAGTAAAAATATCATTTATTAATGCATATGTGTGGAAACTAGAAAATGGTATAGATGATCTTATTTGCAAAACAGATACAGTGGTTTAGAGTTTAAGAATCTGTCTTCCAAGGTAGGGCACCCAGGTTGATCCCTAGTCAGGGAACTAAGATTCCACATGCCGTGGGGCAACTAAGCCCTAATTCCTCAACTAGAGAGCCCGAACCCTGTAATAGGAGAAGTCAGTGTAACAAAAAGCCCATGTGCCATCATGAAGACTTAGCACAGATCAAAAAACTCCAACAACCCCCCCCACACACAAACAGAAATAAAGACATAGATATAGAGAATAAACATATGAACATCAAGAAGGGAAAGGGGTGTGGTGGGATGAATTGGGACTTGGGGATTGACTATATACAGTACTGATGAAAAAGTGAAAGTTAGTTGCACAGTTTTGTTCAACTCTTTTCGATCCCATGGACTGTAGCCTGCCCAGCTCCTCTGTCCATGGAATTCTCCAAGCAAGAATACTGGAGTGGGTTGCCATTTCCTTCTCCGGGGATCTTCCCGATCCAGAGATCTAACCCAGGTCTCCTGCAGTGCAGATAGATTCTTTACCAACTGAGCCACAGAGGAAGCCCCACACGACTGATACTGTGTATAAAAATAGAGTCCCAGGTGGCTCAGTGGTAAAGAATCCCCCTCAATGCAGGAGACATGGGAGACCCGAGTTTGATTCCTGGGTTGGGAAGATCCACTGGAGGAGGAAATGGCAACCCAGTCTAGTATTCTTGCCTGGGAAATCCCACAGACAGATGACTGATGGGCTGCAGTCTTTGGGGTCACAAAGAGTTGGACACAACTGAGCACTCATGCACATAACATAGATAATTAATGAGAACCTACTGTATAGCTCAGGGAATTCTATTCAGTGCTCTATGGTAACCTAAATGGGAAGGAAATCCCCCAAAGAGGAGACGTATGTATACATATAGCTGATTTACTTTGCTGTATAGTAGAAACTGGAGAAGGCAATGGCACCCCACTTCAGTACTCTTGCCTGGAAAATCCCATGGATGGAGGAGCCTGGTAGTTTGCAGACACGACTGAGCAACTTCACTTTGACTTTTCACTTTCACGCATTGGAGAAGGAAATGGCAATCCACTTCAGTATTCTTGCTTAGAGAATCCCAGGGATTGGGGAGCCTGGTGGGCCGCCGTCTATGGGGTCACACAGAGTCAGACACGAATGAAGCGACTTGGCAGCAGCAGCAGCGGCAGCATAGTAGAAACTAACAACGTTGTAAAGCAATTATACTCCAATAAAAATTAACTTAAAAAGATAAATAAAATCTGAATGGTTTACAAAGAGCAAACTGAGCTCTTTACCTTCTCCAAATCTGGCTCTTCTCTGGGGTTTCCCATTTTAACCTTGGCCTCCCCCAGTCCACCCAAACCACTTCTCCTGGATGTCTCTCTCACTCCCAGGGTAATTTATGCAGACCACTACCTTGACCCAAACCATCATTAGCTCCTACCTAGATAAATGTAGTAGCCTCCTCTCTGGTCTCTCAGATATATTTGTCCTCACCCCAACATACATTCTCCATGCAACAATCAAAGTGATCCTTTAAAAATAAAAAATAAAATAAAGATGTAGCTTTGTCACTCTGCCTTTCAACAGCTCAGAGAAGAAAGCCCAATATTTCTTTCATTGATTTAACAAATGTTTATTGAGCACCTGTTACATGCCAGAGACTGTGTTAGGGGCACAAGATAGCAGACAAATATTCATACATTGGTCTTACATTTTAGGGGAAAAAACGAGTAATTAATATAAGAAATTCATATAATATGTTTCTGGTGATAAATGCTATGGATGAAATAAACAGTAGAGCAGAATAAATTCCCAGGCAGTTCAGTGGTTAGGACTCAGCATTTTTCACTGAAAGAGGTCATGGTTCAGTCCCTGGTCCCAGAACTAAGAGCCCAAAAGACTTGAAGTCCGACCAAATAAATAACTGAGTAAAGCAGTGTGAGGGGAATGGCTGCCACTGCTGCTAAGTTGCTCAGTCATGTCCAACTCTGCGGGACCTTAGAGACTGTAGTCCGCCAGGCTCCTCTGTCCATGGGATTTTCCAGGCAAGAATACTGGAGTGGGTTGTCATTTCCTTCACCAGAGGATCTTCCCGATCCAGGGATCAAACCCACATCTCTTAGGTCTCCTCCACTGGCAGGCAGGCTCTTTACCACTAGCCCTACCCGGGAAACCATACTAACCGGAGGGGAATAGGGGCGATTGCAATTTTAAATCGGATTATCAAGTTGGGTTTCGTCCAACTGAGATTTGGGCAAAAGCTTAGAGGAGGTGAGGAAGTGAGCTACGTGGAGGGGAAGGGTGTTCTAAACAGAGGAAACAGCTCCTGAGAGGTGGAATGTGCCTAAGTATGTTTAGGGGGAAATAGGTGGGCCAGTGTAATGGGAGGTAAGGACAGAGAGGAAGGAGGGGACAAGTTATTTAATCTCTTTTTAAAAAATTTATTTGGCTGCACCGGGTCTTAGTTGGGGCACGGTAGAATCTTCCTTGCTGGCATGCGGGATCTCTTTCCCTGACCAGGGATTGAACCTGGGCCCCATGCATCTGGAGCAGGTAGTCTTAATCACTGACCATCAGGGAAATCTCCCGTATAATCTTTCTGGGCCTCTATCCCGTCCTGTGAAAAATGAGGATATTAATAGTACCTACCTCAGAGGTACTGTTATGAAGATGAAACGAACACAGGTCGATCTCTTAAACAAGGGCCTGACTGGCGGGGGCACTCGCGGTGGTGCATGTTCAACCTCCACCGCCGGGAGGCAGCAGAGAGTCCCGGCCGGGCTCTGGGCCACCGTGCAGGGTCAAACGAGGTGAGGCTCTTCCAGGATGTCTGCAGACTCTGTGACAGCAGCCGTGTCCCGCATTCCCGGCCTCGCCGCGGCCACGTGAGCGCAGAGTTCTGGCACACTGCAAGCACTTCTTTGCCTCTATGGGCACGCTGGCCTCCCACCGGAAGCATCCTCCCCTCTGCCTTCTTCCGTTGGCTCAAGCCCTGCCTGCCTCCAGCCTCCTCCGGCTTCACTCCAGGATAGCGCCGGGATGCGGGGGAAAAAAAGAGTGGGAATGGTGTGGGGATGAGGGGCAAAGAGGGAATCCGGAGACTCAGGGAGTCCCTTCCTCATGATCTATGCAGACTTTCCAGCCAATTCCTCAGGCAGGCCAGCTGGTGGTAAAGGGTCCAGCTTTCACTGCGGAGGGCCCAGGTTTAATCCCTGGTCCCAGAACCAAGATTCGGTAAGCGGTAGGTCGCAGCCGAAAAAGGGAAAAAACAACAACAAAAAAAGATAGCTTCAAAGACATCTCCCGCTTTACTTGCTTCTTTAAATTTTTAAAATATTTAGAATCCAGTCAGTTCAAGTACACACAAACACACCGAAAAGTCTCTCTCCCATCATCTCCTGCTTGGAAAAAATAATTGTCTTTTCACTAGTCTCTGCATTTGGTCTCATATCCTAATCACTGTAGCCAAAGGGTTCTAAGACTCAGATCTATCCCGTTAAAAATCCCTTAATAACTTCTTACTGCTGCTGCTGCTAAGTTGCTTCAGTCGTGTCTGACTGTGCGACTCCAGAGGTGGCAGCCCACCAGGCTCCCCCGTCCCTGGGATTCTCCAGGCAAGAACACTGGAGTGGGTTGCCATTTCCTTCTCCAATGCAAGAAAGTGAAAAGTGAAAGAGAAGTTGCTCAGTCATGTCCAACTCTTAGCGACCCCATAGACTGCAGCCTACCAGGCTCCTCTGTCCATGGGATTTTCCAGGCAAGAGTCTCTGAAAAGTCTCTGGAGTGGGTTGCCATTGCCTTCTCCTACCTCAGGACAAATATAGGTCTGGTCACCTCATTCAGCCCCTCTCCTCTCAGACTCCACATGGCTACAGGCTCTTCTCTGTCATGATACGCCCTTCCCATTCCAGCTCCCAGGCGTTGCTGAGTCCTACTCACACTGCACATTATCAATTATCTATCTTTTGTCCATCAATTGTCTCTCTTCCTTTACAGGGTCGAGAAAGGTCTATTAATTCAAGACCAAATCTCTCCTAGCACAGAAATGTCACCTAATCAATGTTTGTTGCTGCTATTAATTAGTAATAATATTAACAACAATAGCTAATATAGTGTTAATTCCATGCCCAGCACTATTCTAGGCACTTTACATGTATAAATTCATGTAACCACACAACCCCAAGGTTGATACAACCTCATTTTACCAAGACAGGAATTGAAGTATTGAGTAGTTTAAGTAACTTGCCCCAGATAGTGAGTGACTGAGCTGGGTTTTGAACCAGGCACTTTGGTTTTCCACAAATGAGTCAAGACCTTGAGCAGAGGGACCAGACCTCAGAGAGGGAATCCAGATAGCCTTTGGTCTGTGCACGTTGCATCTCAGGGTATTCTCGCCCTGTCCCATTTCTTTCCCGAGGGCCCGCTTCCCAGAGAGACCAGGTAACTCCGGAGTTATTTCAGGGGTCTAGGAGCAAGGACACAACCTCTCTGGGCTGGGCGCGAGGGTGCGAGTCCTCTGCTCCAAACTACAACTCCCAGGAGGCACCGGGCGCCCATAGACCACGCGACGTCACGGCGGCCGAGGGCGCAGGCGGCTAGGCTCGCCCGGCCCGGTCGATCGTTGGGCTGTTCCGCTCTCGAACCCCGGCCCTGGCTCTGGCCCAGCGGTAAGGGGAGCGACTTGCGCAGACCATGCCCGCTAAGGCTTCGCATCACTCGACCACAGCCTCCGCCTTTGCGCTGGATCGTTGGAGAGCGCGTGGAGGGCGGGGGTGGGGGGGACCAGCATCTACCATATGGGAGAGATCTGGGGCGAACCAAGTGACCCTGCGGCGGGAGGGACCTAGACGGGGACTCCTGAGCCGCTGCTTCCACGCAGCCGACCCTCGGTGCACAATTGTTTGTGCCACACGTATGCAGGCCAGACCCCTGCTGGGGTCTGAAGGCGACGGATTAGGGGTCAGCCCCGCCCCCTGAACGAGGGTGCAGCGGATCCGAGAGATCAGGGGCAAGGTTTTCGGGCTGGCCTGGTCTAAGGATCTCCTCCCCTCCAAGCTACCAGATAGAGCCTTAGATTGGAAAATAGTAACTCCAGAAAGCAAGGTGATCCAGGCTTCCCCTGTGTGTGTGTGGCGGGGGGAGGTGGTTGAAGGGGTTGGGCAGAGATGGTCGAATCTGATTATACCTGTGCTTACGTAGAGAGACGGCACCTCTGGATTCAGATCCGTACAACTCCCTCTTTTCCCGCCTTGGCAGATGGGAGCTGCTCCCTGGAGGCTGAGCTGGTCAGCATCCTCAACCGGCGCTCACCCCTGAAGTCAGAAAAGAGCCCCTGCCCACCTACACCCTTCTTGCCCAGTTTTGGGGTCGCCTCCGTCTATCGGGTCCTCATCCCTAGTGGCCACCCAGTCCAGTTCAAAGGAATAGAACGATGATACTGGCTTCGGTGCTGGGGAGCGGACCCCGGAGCGGGCCACCCCTCCGCCCTCTCTTGGGGCCTGCACTCTCACTCCGGGCCCGCTCCACATCAGCCACTGATACCCACCACGTGGAGATGGCACGGGAGCGCTCTAAGACCGTCACCTCCTTTTACAACCAGTCAGCCATCGACGTGGCAGCGGAGAAGGTGTGCAGCTAGGGCGGTGAGGCCTGGGTCTGGAGCTGGAGTGGGGGTCCAGGGGAGGGGTGAAACTAATATGGCCGGGGGCAGGGTGTTGGAGATACTATGCTCAAAGGCCGTCTGCCTCTCCAGCCCTCAGTCCGTCTCACTCCAACCATGATGCTGTATTCAGGCCGCTCTCAGGATGGCAGTCACCTTCTGGTAAGATTCTTGCCTCTTGTTTTGCTCTTGGGCCCTGGAGCTCTGACCCAGCCCCTCAGCCCCTGGCCTTACCTTCCCTCTTCTCTTTCTTCTAGAAAAGTGCCCGCTACTTGCAGCAGGAGTTGCCAGTGAGGATCGCTCACCGCATCAAGGGCTTCCGCAGCCTTCCTTTCATCATTGGCTGCAACCCCACCATACTGCACGTGGTAAGGTGGCCTCAAGGGGGCATAGGAGAAGACCTTAAATCATTGTGCCCACCACCCATGGAGCAGATAGGGAGAGGGAACCAAGAGTGGTAGAGACCTACTTGCCTAAAGGTATCTGAGTCCTAGAGGACTCGGCCCCAAGCTTTCATGGAGATTTGAAAGACCATGATGGGGTCGGAACTCAGTGAACTGGGGTGGATGGCAGTCCCCATAGGTGGTCATGGTTGACCGCTACCTGTGCCCAGAGCATCCTTGTGAATTCCCACACCTCTTCCTTGCAGCACGAGCTGTACATCCGTGCCTTCCAGAAGCTGACAGACTTCCCTCCGGTGAGGGCTGGGCCAGGGCAGGGTGAGGGGTGAGGTCAGGGCTGGACCATCCACGCTTACGACTCTGTGGCTTGCAGATCAAGGACCAGGCAGATGAGGCCCGATACTGCCAACTGGTGCGACAGCTGTTGGATGACCACAAGGATGTGGTGACCCTCTTAGCGGAAGGCCTGCGTGAGAGCCGGAAGCACATAGAGGTCAGGGCAGCGCAGTGGGGGCCCAGACCTGGTGGGGGCCCTGGGAAAGGCACTAGGTTTCTGAGGCTTGCTCTTTATAGGATGAGAAGCTCGTCCGCTACTTCTTAGACAAGACGTTGACTTCAAGGCTTGGGATCCGTATGTTGGCCACCCACCATCTGGCACTACACGAGGACAAGGTGGGGCGCCGGGACCTGAGAATGTCAAGTGGACCAGAGGGAGCTGAGCCAGGAGCCCCCTTGAGCTGGGGACCTGGTCCGCAGGCCTGGGGAGAGCCCTGGGGCTGCTTCCATAGTCTAGAGTTTACAAGCTTTTGTTGCCCAAGGTGTGGGTAGAGGTGATCTCTGGTCCTGACCTTCTTTTTCCTACCAGCCCGACTTTGTTGGCATCATCTGCACTCGCCTGTCACCAAAGAAGATTATTGAAAAGTGGGTGGACTTTGCCAGGTGAGGTAGAACTGTTAAGGAAGTGGATATCATTGGGCAGGGAAGGTCTGGGTCTGAGCACTTGCCCAGGATGTGGTCCAGGGCAGGATTTTTCAACTGTGGTATTGTTCATGTTTTGGTCCAGATTATTCTTTTCTGTAAGGGGCTGGCCTGTGCTTGTTAGGATGTTCAAAAGGATCCCTGGCTTCTACTCACTTGATGCCAGTAATACTCCCCAGCTGTGGCAAACAAAAATGTTGCTAGGGATTGCAAAATGTCCTTGAGAGGGTGGGGACAGAATCAGCTCCAGTTGAGACCCACTGGTTGGAGTCTGAACCCTTGCTCCTATCCACAGACGCCTGTGTGAGCACAAGTATGGCAGTGCACCCCGAGTCCGCATCAACGGACATGTGGCTGCCCGTTTCCCCTTCATCCCAATGCCACTGGACTACATCCTACCTGAGCTGCTCAAGAACGCCATGAGGTGGGCCGCTGGATGTATTGGAAGGGGGACAGATGGGAACTGAGGTTGGGGGGTGCACCACCACCTACTGGTATTTGGCCCCTTGCACAGAGCCACAATGGAGAGTCACCTTGACACTCCCTACAATGTCCCAGATGTCGTCATCACCATCGCCAACAATGATATTGATCTCGTCATCAGGTTTGCCTTGGGTGCGAGTTGGGTGGTATGGATGCAGGTTTCTGGGCACTGTTCCTCATCTGCTGCTGAATGACCTCAAGCTTAGTGAGACTTAGTGTTTCAGGACAATCTCTGGTCCTGAGATTGCCATGAGCTGAACATGAGTGGATCTGGGGCCACCTGCAGGCCCCAGGGGCCTGTCTTTGTCAGAAACTGTGGGGCCCAGAGCAGGGAAAGAGTTAGAAATATGGTGCTGGGTGGAGAATAAATGTCAAGTCCTGTGAGAAGGTTTAAGCAGTCAGTGGCAGAAGTGAGGGTGGAGAAAAGTAGCTTACAAAAAGCAAGGCCCAAGAGTCCAGGTGACCACATTCCATGTTTGGGTGGGTGGAAGGGACAGGAAGGCTGACGTAGCACTCACTGCTTGGGAGGTAGTGAACCCCCACCAAAGCTGAGCCAAACCCCCGTTACCGTCATCCTGCCAGGATTTCAGACCGGGGCGGGGGAATTGCTCACAAAGACCTGGATCGGGTGATGGACTACCACTTCACTACAGCTGAGGCCAGCACCCAGGACCCGAGGATCAGCCCTCTCTTCGGCCACCTGGACACGCAAAGTGGTGGCCAGTCTGGACCCATGCATGGGTGAGGCCCCATCTGGCCAGAACGGAGGGTTGGGGGGGGGGGCCCAGGACACTCAAGCCTCTGAAGCCCGTGTCCTGTCCCCCTGCCCACCCCCAGCTTTGGCTTCGGGCTGCCCACTTCACGGGCCTACGCAGAGTACCTCGGTGGTTCCCTTCGGCTGCAATCACTGCAGGGCATTGGCACAGATGTCTACCTGCGGCTCCGACACATCGATGGCCGGGAAGAAAGCTTCCGCATCTGACCTCGCAGCCCTAGGCCGGTTGGCCTGCCCAGGCTGGGCCACACTCCCTGCCAGGACCTTCTGGACCCGGCAGGCTACCGCCCTGCCCCACACTGCTGCATCTTGGGTCTTAGGCCCCAAACAGGTGGACTTCATATGGAGCCAGGCACCGGCCCTCTTTCATAGGGTCCACTGCTTCCCTGCCTCCAGGCCTTAGAGGGGAGGAAGTGGGGACCCTTGAGGCCTCCCGCACCAGCTCCGTCATTCTCGTTCCTGGGGAACCCCACTTTGACCTGCTGTTTGTTATTAAAGTTCACATTTTGAATGCCCTCTCAGGCCCCGTGTGTGGGGAGGGCAGATAAACCTTTGTTTCTGCCCTCTTTCAGGTCCCCTGGACCCTGGGTTTAACTAGTTCATGTCCTGGTCTCTTAACCATCCTCACTGCCTGGCAGACCAGGAACAGAATTGGCCCTGGGTCTCTTGCACAGTAAATTTAACGGGAGTGGGGATGAGTCGGGCAGTTTGTGCAGATCTCTCATTCATTTCCCAAATGTTTCTGTCTCCCAGACAATATAGAAGGCCCAGGTTGGCCCAGCTTCAGGCCTCAGTTCCGATTCTTCCCAGCAGTCACAGGTTATAGAGGTGAAGGTGACCCGACTGGGCACTCTTCTGAGCCACCTGATTCCTAAACCTGAGTAAGGAAGGTTAAAAATACTGTCTGTCAGCCATGCCTGCTATTGCCAAGTAAAAGAACACACAGGATTGTGCCCTGGCAGGCCCCAGAGGACAGTGGGGCCCGAAGGACAAAGGGCTCCAGGGAGCAGGTGGTGGTGACCCCCCTCCCACCCATCTTGCCAGGAAGAAAGAAGGCCTAAAGCCTGCTTGGTGGGACTGGTGATGGAAGTGGGGGACTGAGAGGAGACAGAAATTGTATCTGGTGGTGGGAAACCCTAGTGATTTGCCAGGCTGAAAATCTTGCTGCTGCAGTGCTGGGGGGAGGAGGACGGGAAGGGAGGCTGGAGAGGCAGATGGTAGTCAGGGTGAAAGACCTTGAAATTACATCCCAAGAAGTGTGAGTTTTATCCTGGAGGTAGCAGGGATCCATGGAAGGGTTTGAAGCTAGGAAGGGAGGTTAGATTCCCTAGAGTGAATTTTTCAGTCGTGTCCGACTCTTTGCAACCTCATGGACTATATAGTTCATTGAATTCTCCAGGCCAGAATACTGGAGTGGGTAGCCTTTCCCTTCTCCAGGGGATCTTTCCAACCCAGGGATCGAACCCATGTCTCCCACATTACAGGTGGATTCTTTACCCGCTGAGCCACCAGGGAAGCCCTGGATTCCCTAGAAGCACATCTTACAAAGATTTGTACCCAAGCGATTTGTTGAGAAAGTGCTTCCAGAAGGGAGTAGGGGAGGCAGGAAAGGGAGGGGCAGGAGGCCAGGCAAGAGAGGTAAGCAGCACAGTCATTGATGGACTCCTCTGCTGGATGATCATTTGTTTATTGTCCATATTTGATTGGGCAGGTACTTAAAACTCCCAGACTGAGAACTTCCATTTTCAGCTCTTTCAAAGCAAAACAGTTCAATTAACTTGAGAGACTTTTCACCAAACAAGCCTCTGGTGCTGACTTCTGAAAGCACATCAAAGGTAATATGAACACAAGGAAGCAACAAAAAATGATTCTGTGGGATCTGTGTGAATCATCAATATAGTTCTAAGGGTGGGTGGAGAGGGAACAAGTACTACAGTGTTAATTTAAAATTTTTTTCTTGCCTGACTTATTTCTTCTGTTTCATATGCTGCCACATTTACCACTCCCTCCAAACTCCTTTATTTTCCCAAAGCCAAGTTACCAGCTCTTCCCACTGCCATCGCTCACAGATACTTAGATGTTTCCTGATTTGTAACTTCATCCGTAGGCCTTGAGCATTCCACTCCTCTTAGAATTGTTTCTAAGCCCAATAGCCAAATTACAAGTCAGATATGACTGAGTGGCCAAAGGGAATGTTTATTGAACACCTTATCCTGTCTGGCATTGTGCAACACGCATTTGTTTTATATACGTAAGAGATTAATATATGGTTCAATCTTTATGGTTATATGGCTTATACAGTGTAACATTTAACGACATTCTGGGAATGGACACTCCCAGTGTATGGTCAGAACCCAGGATTCCTCACTCATTAAGCCCAAGACGCTCTCCATTATGTCCAGGGCCTTTGACTAGTTTCTGTTTAGGGAACTTGGTCATTTCTTTACAAAGGCTTGATTATGTGCGAGTGATTAATTGGACCTGCTTCCCCAATCCGATCTCCTTTTCCCATCCTCAACAAGGAACGCAGTTTCTTCAGTCTTTAAAAACGGGAGACCAGTATTTGGCTGATGGAATTGCATGGGATGGGTGTTAACCTCAGGCTCATTGCCGTAAAGCCAGGCATCCAGGGAGGCTGCTCTGGCTCTGCCCCGGTAAACTGGGGGCAGCGCCGCCCGATAACTGGCACATCTTGGCTTCCTCAGGCACCAGAAGTCTTAAAAAGACAGAGCTGAGACACCACATCAGGAAAGCCTTTCTCCTCTCTTTTAACTCTAGGGTGCAGCCACAATTCCAAACAGAAAACTCCAGGGTAACCGGCACAGTCAACGTCAATCTGGCCCGGCGCCGCGGAGACAGTCACACTAGCCAACGAGCTCCTGCCACGTCACAGACCCCGCCCTCCGGCTTGCTGCGGAATCCGCCTTGAGTCGCTGACCCGGATCTAAAGGCGCTACGCGGCGCTATATTCTGGCGTCACTTCCACTACAACGATGGCGGCACAGGGAGCAGCTGCGGCGGTTGCGGCGGCGACTTCAGGGGTCTCGGGGGAGGGCGAGCCCGGACCCGGGGAGAATGCGGCGGTCGAGGGGACCGCTCCGTCCCCAGGCCGCATCTCTCCGCCGACCCCGGCGCGCGGCGAGCCGGAAGTCACCGTGGAGATCGGAGAAACATACCTGTGCCGGCGGCCCGATAGCACCTGGCGTGAGGGCGGGGCCCAAGGCCAGGGGGCGGGGCCTAAGGGCGGGGCGGGGCCTGAGGAGGGTAGAACACGGTCTTTTGGACTTGCCCCAGCGCCGTCTACAATCCCCACCGCCTGGGCTTTAACCAAAGTCTTCCTTCTGTGTTTTAGAGCTCCCATTCCACTTCCTTGCCACGTCTTAGGCTTCATTTCCTTTTTTTTTTTTTTTTTTGTTAACCTGCTTCGTCACTGGTCTCCCTTGTGTCTGTGATACCCCCTTTTATCTATCCCCTACAGCCGCCAGCGGAGAGGACCTCCCGGAACATAAAAACGAGCTTCCCCTCCCTTCTATTTTTTTGCGTCATTTCCAGAATAATCCCCAAATACCTTAGAATGGCCTTCGTCTTTGTCACCTCTCTGTTTTTTAGCACCCCTAGCAAAGGCCATTGACGGACCAGACCACGCTCTTAAGACCATACCTTTTACTGCTGGCTAGCCCCACTCATCCTTTTAGCATCATATGCCCTGTGATACCATTCTTGACTCCCTTCAGGCAGAGTGCGTCGTTCCCTTCTGTATATTCCTGCAACATTTTCTTCATACCTGAGCTACGGTATATGTACCATTGTGTTGTCATTGTCTGTCTTCTATCAAAGTGTGAACTTCTGGAGGGCAGGACCGCTCATGATTCATCAGTGTATCTTCTTTACCCAGCAGCAACCCAGCTCAGGGCCAGACTTGCAGTGGTTGCCTTACTCATTTGTTGAATGGTCTGCCATTTGGTGCTGTACTGAAAGCTTATCACCATTTGAGGGGGGCGCTGTTATCCTTATTTACACATGAAAGCGCTGAGGCTCAGAAAGCCAAAATAACTTGTTCAGTTAAATATATCTAGGAAGTGGGGCTGTGTGAGTCCACAGCTAGCTCTCATGGCTTCTGAACAAATGAACGACTGAATGTAGTAATACAGACTTTGAATTTGGAGCCAGACTTGAATTCGGTTAAATATTAGTGCTTATTTCTTTTCAAATAGGTGAGCATGGGTAAGCCTCAGTTTCCTTGTCTCTAGTATAAGAATAAGAGCCCCAGTCTGGCCCACCTCAAGACAGTGATTGAAGGGAGTGGTAGAGGTGAACAGATGAGGTTAGCTTCGGAACCTGGCCTCAGAATCTGGCAACCTGCTCCTCAGTGTCACCCGTTCCAGCCCCGTTTTCTTTCTTGGTGATCCTAGTCTTTTCCCTTCACAGATTCTGCTGAAGTGATCCAGTCTCGAGTGAACGATCAAGAAGGCCGAGAGGAATTCTATGTACACTACGTGGGCTGTGAGTGACTTAGGGTATTCAGGTCTGGGTGCGGGGTTGGGGGAGAATGTGAAAGGGCAGCACCCTCATGACCCATCCTCACAGTTAACCGGCGATTGGATGAATGGGTCGACAAGAACCGGCTGGCGCTGACCAAAACAGTGAAAGATGCTGTGCAGAAGAACTCAGAGAAGTACCTGAGTGAGCTGGCCGAGCAGCCGGAGCGCAAGATCACTCGCAACCAAAAACGCAAGCATGATGAGATCAACCACGTGCAGAAGGTCCGGATCCCTTCCCTTCCCCAGTGCCCTCCCCTTCCCCAGGGCCCCAGGAGGCTCAGCATCCTCTCCAACTAACTTGTCTCCTGGTGCCACACCCACAGCAGCTCCCATTGCTTAAGCTTCTGCAGTACATGGGGCACTATCTACCTCCTCCCAGGTATTCTTCACAGATGAGAAAACTGAGGCTCAGAGAGGGTGAGAGCTTGGCCGTAGTCTTGTGGCAAGGAACTGACACAGCTGGGACTGAAACTCAGGCTTCTTGCAGCATTTATGCCCCTCTTGGCTGTGCCACATTGACAAACGGACCTGCAAGTTCCAAGGGAAGGAAGAGAATGAGTGATTTAGGGGTACTTGCAATCACCAACCCTTGTGCTGAGTGCTGTGCCTGGATAAGCTCATCAGGTCCTCTGTAACAACTTAATGCCACAGAGCTAATTAATTCTTTTTGAGGAAAGCAGGAAGCAGACTCAGAGAGGTTAAGTAACTTGCCCAAGGTCACACAGCTAGTATATAAAAGGGTGGGCTGAAATTAGAGTAATAATGACACATTTATTGGCTTGTGAGCCACAGTATTAGGCTAAGTATTCTAGAACATGATCTCATTGAAATTTCACAACAACTCTGTGAGGTAAATTTTATATCCCCAGTTTATAAGGGAGATGCAGGTAGTTTTAGGAACCCAGTCAGGAATTAGATTTGCCAACTAGATTGTTCTACTTTGGGGCACAAGCCCTTAGCCTTGACTTGGAAATATCCTAGAAACTCCTGCCATTTATTTCCAAAGCTTGGGTTTGAGGACTTCCCTAGTTGTCCGGTGGTTAAGACTCTGTCCTTCCAATGCAGGGGGTGTGAGTTCAATCCCTGGTTGGGGAACTAAGATCCCTCATGCCTCTGGGCTAAAAAAATAGAAACAAAATTTGGGTTCTTTTCTTGAAGCCAACCTGCCCTTGGGGGGTTTCTTTTCTCCCACTTTGAGCCTTAGTTTCTTGATTTGTGAAATGGAGTGTGCAGATGAGAAGAGGCTTTATGAAGCTCTTAAGGAACCCAGATTTTTGTTATTTTTCACCCAGTGCAATTGCATCCTGAGCGCTCATTGTGGGTTTTGCAGCAATGGTTTGCAGACTGTGGGGCACAGCTATTAGTAGAAAGCAAGATGAGTTGCATTGGGTTGTGGTCATTTAAATTTAAAAAACGGAATAAGTAAGACAAAGTACAAACTATCAGAGTATATTGTTCTTTAATAAAGGTAAGTTGAGAAGCTCTTATTTCACATACAAATATAGTTTGTATACACAGCCTGCCAGCTGGTTAACAGTGCTATCATTTAAAAAAAATTATTTTTAATGCTTTGAATTAGAAAGATCTCTCACTGGGGATTCCCGGTGGTCCAGTGGTTAGGACTCCGCATCTTCACTGCCATGGCCCAGATTCAGCCCCTGGTCGGGGAACTAAGATTCCACAAGGCATGTGGCGAGAAGAAAACCCGAAAGATGTCTCTAAAGCACCATCTAAGGCAGCACTGCCCTACTGAACATCCTGTGATGGAGATGGAAATGTGCTATGTCTGTGTTGTCTGATACAGTAGCCACTACCCACGTGTGGCTATTGAGTACTTGAAATGTACTGAGAATTGAATTTTATTTTGAATGTAATGAACTTAAATCTAAGTAGCTGCTTGTGGCTAGTGGCTACTTTATCCCACAGCACAGTCTAAGGTTTGCTCAGCTCCCCAGCCAGGTTGCCCTGGTAAAGTAAGTCTCAAAGATGTCTTTCTAAGCTGGCAGTCAGCATGGTGGATGACCATGGACCAGTGGTGGTCAAAGAATGAATAACCAGCAGGTTACTCAAAGAATGAATAATCAGCAAGTTAACCAAAGAATGAATAATCAGTGAGTTAACGATCAGCAAGGTTCTCCAGGGCCTCATTAATGTTTAATTCTAAATAAATTACAGCATTTATGAAAAGTAGTGTTTTTGTAGTTCTTTAACCCATTTGCAGAAGAGGACTGATTTGTGAATTGGGAGATGTGTTTTAAAAGAGGCACATGAGGAGGAAAAGCTCCCTTCCCTCATCTTTGCAGGGGTTTAGCTTTGGTGTTGGACAAACCGGAGGCCCATGCCCCACTCTGCTTGGTCCTGGTTCTGTGAGCCTACTTCTCCATGCCTCAGTTTCTTCTGTGTGGTGTGGATAGTGAGCACTCCCATCTCAGGCTCGTGCTGAGTAATGCCTATGATGTGAGCACTTGGTACTTGGAATAAATGGCAGCTGGCTAGTCCCCAAGGGTGAATGACCTCACTTCTCCCTGTTTACTTCTCTGTAAAGCATTGTGTATCCATACTGCCAAAGGGTTAAATGAGGCCATCTGGCGAAGTGCTTGATGGAAAGGGCTCTGGGTAAGACACTGGCCCCTGTCTCCCTTCTGAACCACAAGGCAAGGTTGCCATCTTCTCTGGTGTAGGTCCCAGGCTTTCCTGGGCCACTTGTCAGGCTGGCCTTGGTTCCCTCTGCAGCTCCTGGTCTAGAACCTGGGCAGGCTATGATTGCCACATGAGTTATATCCCTGTCTTCCAAAGACTTGGAAAATAGGGAAACCAAGACTGGGGAGACGGTGGGTACTGTTGTTGAGCAAGGCGTTCCTGACCTGGGAAGGAATGTATTCTGGCTCAGAAGAATCCAGTCAGGCCTCCTGGATGGGATTGGGAAGGGTGCTGGGCCTTCAAAGACAGAAAGAGCACAGTGAAAACAATGACACGTGATCACTCAGCGTGCTCTGCCCGTCAGGCACTCGCCTGGCTCGTGCTGGGTACCGGGCTGAGTGAGCGTTTTCTGGCAGCTGTAGAAGAGGGAAGGACATGGAGGCTGGGAGGAACTGCATGTGCAAAGGCATGAAGACCAGAAACAGGAGTGTCAACAGCAAAGCAGGGTTGAGCTGAAACAGAGGGCTGGGAATCCCCAGAGGCCTTGTCAGCAGCTGTCCAGACCTGACATGGTGGCAGTGGCTATTCGGGGTGGGGCAGAAGGAACCAATTCCAGAGATGACAAAGAGGTAGAGCTCACACGACGTGGCCATTATTTGAATGCCAGGCTGAGCGAGGAGGAGGAGCCTTGTGAGCAGGCTCATTATTGGTCTGGGGCAGTTGGCCCAAGGGTGATGCTTCCCAGTGAGTTGAGGAACCCAGGAGAATGAACAGGTTTGCAGGAGGAAAGGCCAAATTCCTTTCTGGACACCTAGGGCCTGCTGTGCCTGTGGGTGGGGCCTCTGGGGGCAGTCCCATTTGCAGGAAGGGGGTCCAGGCACATTGGGGTGTCCCTACCGGTTCCTGATATGGGCGCAGAAAACCAGACCTATTATTTCCTCTGTCTCCCAACAACTATGGCAGAACTGGATTGATCTGATTGGAAACACCACTCCACTGGAGTGGAGCCAGGCCTTTTGATCTTAGCTCTGTTCATCAGGCAAACTTGGTCCATACTTGAACATCGGGGCTCTGGGATGTGTGTGTGGGTGGGCAGATGGGAGAGGAACTTGGACCAGCCAGCTCGGAAACCAGGTAAAATAAGCTTGCTCGATCTCCAGTTATTGTAGTTTAAGGGATGAGGTCTGGAAAACAGAAGGGCTGGCCTGACCCCTTCTATTCACCTCCAACCACTGCTCTTTCTCACCCAGACCTATGCAGAGATGGATCCCACAACAGCAGCCTTGGAGAAGGAACATGAGGCGGTAAGTAGGGGGAGGGCTCCCAAGCGGAGCTGCCCCTTCCCTGTTGCTCCTCTTGCCCCGACCAAGCCTGCCTTCCCTCCACTCCCACCTCGCCCACAGATCACCAAGGTGAAGTATGTGGATAAGATCCACATTGGGAACTACGAAATCGACGCCTGGTACTTCTCCCCGTTCCCTGAAGACTATGGGAAGCAGCCCAAGCTCTGGCTCTGCGAGTACTGTCTCAAGTATATGAAATACGAGAAGAGCTACCGCTTCCACTTGGTAAGGCTGGGCCGGGTCTGGTACGCGCAGGGGGTGGGTGTCAAGGCTGAAGGCCGCCTGAGAGAGCGGCCCGGGGCAGGAGAGACAGGCTCATAAGCCGTGGATCCAAGGGAAAGCTGGCCTGGGTGGAGAGACCTGGCTTCCAGGCCTGACTCTGCCTGGGCTGGAGCCTCCGCAGACCTCAGGTTCCTGTTCTGTGGCATGGGGGCCTTCTGGGGTCCCTGGCCCTCACCACATCTGTATCAAGGCCTGTCCCGTGCCAGGTTCCTCTGTGCAAAAGAGGCAGTCAGCGCAGCCCCGAGCCGTGGGACCATGACACCTGGATGGTCGGAATGCTTGGCCACACACATGAGCCGCCTGGCTGGCGTGGTGGTGTGTTTCCCACAGGGTGGATTCTTAGGCAAATGTGTGTGGTTCAGGAAACAGCCCTGTTGTGGGTGCTGGCCGTCCAGAGCCAGGCTGAGCTGGACTTGTAATTACCCTGCTGTGTGATGTTCACGCCAGTTACCTGGCCTGTTAGTGTGCCTCAGTTTCTCCATCTGTAAAATAGGATTTGTCTCCTCAGATGGTTGGGTGAGTTACTTGATATAGGTGAAGGGTGGATCCCCAGGGTCTCCGCTGGGGAAGTGGAGAGAAGCGGAGGCCTGCTGTCAGTCACACAGGGTGGGATGGGGTGCCCAGTGGGGAAACTCGGGACCCCACGTCTGTGCCCCCCCCCACCCCAGGGCCAGTGCCAGTGGCGGCAACCCCCGGGAAAGGAGATCTATCGCAAGAGCAACATCTCTGTGTATGAAGTGGATGGCAAAGACCACAAGGTGAGCCCTTGGGCAGAGTCCCCGTGGAAACGGGGGATGCGCTAGGCACTTCCTGATGTTCCTCACCATCGGTAAAGGGCAGAGACCAGCCTTAGCATGAGAAGAGGCCTGTGGGCTTGTGCTCAGCCTGGCACCCAGCCTGTGTTCTGTGCAAAGTCAGCTCCCCATGGTGCCACCCTCAGCTTCTGGGTTTCCCTTCTGTCCCTGAGGGATTTGGCGTCTGAGGGGGTAGCTGGGGGTGACTTAGGTTCAGGTGCTTCTGGAACCCAGAGTGGAGATTGTCCGGCCTCAGGGTATTGTTCAAACCTGCTTTCTCTTTCTGCCTGAAGAAGTGGTGTTTGTTTTTCCTGGATGGGAACTGCTCTGTGTGAGGTTTCCTGCCCAAGAGCTCTGTGGCTCTGACACCAAGTTCCTTGTTCCTGAAGGACTTCAGTGGGGCAGTGTATGGTCTCTGGGGCGTGCTTTGCTGTCATGGACAACTTGGCCTTTGCCTGGTCAGTCTAGGAGGGTCTCACCGAGGGTCCCCAAATTCCCATGCAAGGACAGTGGAGTGTAAGATGCAGGGGGCTGGCTTCTGAGTGGCTCCGGGCTTCAAATCGCCCTGTCACTTCCTTGCTGACCTTGGACAAGTTACTTAAGGTTTTCTGTTCCTGTTTTCTCCTCTTCAAGACAGGAGTCATGCTAATATTTACCTATGAGACTTGTTAATGGAATAAATGAAACAGTAAAGTCAAGTACTTAGCCTAGTTCTTGGCATTGAGCAGGGACTTAGTAAACATGGGCTTTTGCCAGCCTTGTGATGAATAGCTTGCTAAATAGCCTCACGTGAGCCCCCTACTCTACCTTCCTGAACATCAGTGGGGTTGGAGGGGCAGAAAGAGATGGAGCAGAGACGTGGGTTTCAGCTCCATCCTGTACAGCTTTGAGGCCTCAGGCAGTCCCTCACCCTTACAGATCCTCAGTTTCCTCCTAAGCAAAATGAGTCAATAGTGCTGGGCTTACACAACTGTTGGGTCAAATGAGAGTGGTTATAAAAGGTGTCCTTGATGTCTGCCATGCAGCCAACCTCAAGGTCCCTCTGGCCCTCCTGACATTCGTCTCTAGCCTGGCACAGCCGATGGGGTAGATAGCTTAGACTGTGGAGTCAGGCTCAAGGATTGTTCATCTGCAGACATTTACCAACCCCCCAGGTTCACCCTTCACCATGTGCTAGGTCTGAGAACACAGCTATGAGCAGACAGAACTCACACACCAGCTTGAGTCCCGCCCTGGCGCTCACCAGCTGGGGGACCTTGGGCGAGCCACTGTCTCCTCTGAACCTGTTTCCTGAGCTAAAGATCAGACTCCTCTTGAGCACTCAGCAGCAGTAGCCGTGATTAGCCCTGCTCCGCTGTGACCTCCTTGAGTGCTCGTACCTATCTGATTTCCCATTTTCTTGTCCATCAGAAAGTGACTCTAAGACTCCTTGCAATGCTAAACGCGGCCATTCTGGTGAGGATCCCACTTCTCACCGGGCTAGCACTGGCTACTCTCTGGAGCCTGGCACTTGCAACAGGCAGGGTGACAGTACCTGCCCAGACCTTGATGGAGCTAGGTGGAGGCATTCTGCCTGCCCCCTGAGCCTGCTTCCACCCACCCCCACCCCTCAGATTTACTGTCAGAACCTGTGTCTGCTGGCCAAGCTCTTCCTGGACCATAAGACGCTATACTTTGACGTGGAGCCGTTCGTCTTTTACATTTTGACCGAGGTGGACAGGCAGGGGGCCCACATCGTCGGCTACTTCTCAAAGGTGCTGGAAAGCCCAGGTTGAGGGAGGTGGGGGGCAGGGGGTGGACGAACCTGAGTAGGGGCTGAGTCTCTGCAGAGACCCTGACCGCCAACCCCCGCAGGAGAAGGAGTCCCCAGATGGGAACAACGTGGCCTGCATCCTGACGCTGCCTCCCTACCAGCGCCGTGGCTACGGGAAGTTCCTCATAGCTTTCAGTGAGTGGTTCCTGCAGGAAGGGCGACGGTGATGAGGGGTGCCAGGGCAGGGTGGGTCCTCAGTTTCCTCATTTCCACCACCTCCAGGCTATGAGCTCTCAAAGCTGGAGAGCACGGTTGGCTCCCCTGAGAAGCCACTGTCTGACCTGGGCAAGCTCAGCTACCGCAGCTACTGGTCCTGGGTCCTGCTAGAGATCTTGCGAGACTTCCGGGGCACCCTGTCCATCAAGGACCTTAGGTAAGTCCTTCCAAAGGTAAAGACTGTCCTCCAACTGCCCGTGATCCCCTCTCCTTGGCCCCTCCCAGCCAAACCCCTCAAGTACACCTCTCTTCAGCATCTGCTCTAATCTGCTTGTGCAGCCAGATGACGAGCATCACTCAGAATGACATCATCAGCACCCTCCAGTCCCTCAACATGGTCAAGTACTGGAAGGGCCAGCACGTGATCTGTGTCACACCCAAGCTGGTGGAGGAACACCTCAAAAGTGCTCAGTATAAGAAACCACCCATCACAGGTGGGTAAAGGGGCTGCCCTGGGCGGGGGTGTGTGTGTGTGTGTGTGCGCGTGTGTGAGCGGTGGGGGATAGGTGTAAGGACCTCCAGGAGCCAAGGCCTCCTTTTTGCTGTCACCTGATCCCAAACCAGTCTGACCAGCTCCCAGGACCAAGCCTGAGGCAGGCCACTCATTCCTGGGTTTCCCTTCCCACCCCCCACCCCCACCCCAGGAATCAGTCTGCCCTTGTTTCCATCTGCAGGTGAAACCTGGCCTGGGCCCAGGGCAGAGCAGCCAGGGTGACCAGCCCAGTCGGGGGAGGGGGGTGGGGGGCCGTCCTGCCTCTCATCTGTCTTTTCTCCCTGCAGTGGACTCTGTCTGCCTCAAGTGGGCACCCCCCAAGCACAAGCAAGTCAAACTTTCCAAGAAGTGAGAGGCCTGCACCTCTGCTCCTGGATGCCTGCCTCCTTGCCCCCAGCCTGTAAATATGTACAGACCTGTTTCATCACTTTTTTAAATAAAGTAAGTGCTGCTGGTGTCCCAGAGCTGATGGGCTTCATTCATTTCATGTCACACACACACACACATAGCCAGTTGTGCTCAGAACATTTTACTCCTTCTGACCCCCGACCCCAGATGCATGTTGGAGCCCAGTTCCGGTGGGGGCTCAGTCCTCCGGAGTCCAGGAGTCAGGGCTCGAGGCGGGGCATGGCAGCCAATGAGGCAAGATTGGGGCTTTTTTTGTCCTTGAAAACCTTCTGCCCAGTGGCAGCCCCAGGCTTCCCTGGTGGCTCAGATGGTAAAGAATCCACCTGCAATGCAGATCAGGGTTTGATTCCTGGGTCAGGGAGAGCCCCTGGAGAAGGGAAATGGCCACTCACTCCTGTGTTCTTGCCTGGGGAATCCCATGGACAGAGGAACCTGATGGGCTACAGTCCATGGGGCTGCAAAGAGTTAGACACAACTAAGTGACTTACACACTTCAGAGGCGGCCCTGGCCCAGAAGACAGGAAGAGGGTGAAGTGATGGGGCTCATCAGACAGAGCAGGTGAGGTGCTGAGCCAGTCCTTTTTCAGTAGCCGTCAGCTGCCAGTCTTCTAGAAATGGATGGGGAGCCAGGGCCCATTTTCGTAGCAGAGGGTCCTTGGGGGCTCCATAGGAGCCCAGCTGATAGGCTTGTGGACAGCAGATGGAAGTGACCAGAGGTTCTAGCCAGTACCACAGGCAGTAAACTCCTGGAGTGGAAGTTACCGTCCCAAAGAACAATCCAGAAGAGTGGGCTCAGAGTTCAGGATGGTGCCTTGAACTCCCACAGGGTCCTGGGAGGAGGGAGTGACTCAAGTCAGGCCCTGGGCCCAGAGTGTCCCGGGTGGGGCCTAACACGGGAACAGCATCCGTCCTTGGGTGTGATGTGGAGGTCTCAGAAGCAAAGCAGCCCCCAGGCGTGAGTAGCTCAGTCCTCATGCAGTGGGCGGAGGAGGCCCAGGGTCAGGGCAAGTGGCAGCAGAAGGATGGGCCCCACCAAGCTTTGTGCTGGGGCAGAGTTGAAACCCTTGTAGTGGCTGCAGAGGTGGCCATCGGGCTGGGACTCCTCCATGTGGGGCACCACCTGAGGCTGGAGCTCCGCCACTTTGTAATGAATCCAGGAGGCATAAACGGAGGTCAGGGTATAAACACCAGGCCTGTTAGGGGCCCCACAGGCATCGCCCCAGCTTACGATGCCTGCCAGGTACCAGCGGCCTGCCACTGAGCAGGAAAGTGGGCCCCCAGAGTCACCCTGAGAAGAAAATCCACACAACAGCTGTCAGGTAGGGACCCCAGGCCTCCAACCATCCAGGCCAAGCCCCCTCAAGCCCTCATCTCCCAAGACACACCTGTCTTCCCCTATTCACCCAGACCCCCTGCATTTACCTGGCAGGCGTCCTTGCTCCCGTTCACGTAGCCAGCACACAGCATATCCTGGTCGATTAGGTGGGGCTCCCCGGGCTTGGCATTGATATTGTACAGGCAGTTACAGGTCTCACGACTGATCAGCGGTACCTCAAGTTGCTGCAGTGGCCGAGGGTTCGGGAGGCTCACTGTGGGGGGCGAAAGATGCTTACCCAGGGTCTCCTAGCCTGAGCCAGCTCCCCGCTGTGTCTCTCGACGTCAGCCCTGTCCCTCACCTGAGGGCGCCACATGGCCCCAGCCAGTGACGATGCACCGGAGGCCATTGGGGAAGGAGGCGTTGGCCGCGGGGAGGCAGATAGGCCGGATGTAGCGGGAGAAGGTGACGGAGCTGCTGAGCTGGAGGAGCGCAATGTCTCCCATGGAGCCCTCGTGGGAATATTTCTCGTGGGAAATGACCTGGGCCACCCCGCGGACCTGGGTGTCAGTGCTGTAGTAGTCCAGCTGGTGGGCGCCCAGCTTGACCTCGTATTCTTCTAT
>SJYV01056333.1:2286442-2310168 GCA_006410875.1 Neotragus pygmaeus
ATACACATCTGGCTGTTGCTTAAGCAGCCCCAGGCAGGGCTGGAAACCTGGAGGTCTGGATTCCTGACCCAACTGCTCTTGGGCCCAGGTCCTTCACATCTCCCATACCTGTTATGCCCCCTCAGGGCCTGGCCTGGCCTCTGTTATCTTACTGCTCCCTCCTTCCCTCCTGAAGCCTGGTGTCTGAGCCCCGGGACACCCGGCTCTGCCCCGGGGCTAGGGCTCCTTTAGGCCCTACTGTGGAGCCTGCAACCTCATCTGCATGTGGTGAGGTGTGGTGACTTGTCCGGGGATGCTCATCATTCCATACATATTTATTGAGAGCCTAATATGTCCCAGGTACAGGAGACAAAGCGGACACCGTCCTGCCTTCCCTGAGCTCATGGTGAAGTTGAGGTGACAGACCTGAATCACAGGATGACACAAGCAATTACAGAATAACTTCAGATGAGGCTGGAGATGGAGAAAGAGGCGCAGGGCGGGTTGGGGGGCGGCTCTGGAGGCCATCGACAGGAGCCCGACCCAGGCTGGCATCAAGAAGGGCTCCTCAAGAAGATGCCTTTCAAACTGAGACCTCAAAGGCTTTTGAAAAGGTGTTAACAAGGCAAAGATGGGGAAGGGTGGTCCAGGTGAAGTGTCCTCTAGTGGAGGGTGCAGGGGGCCCATGTGCCTGGTCTGGGGAGTCAGGTGCTTCCTCTGTGACTGTAGAAATTCAGGCAACTGGGAATGTGTGTTGACTTCAAGCTTTAGAAAAACAGAGCCCCCACTTGCCCACCTTCCTTCCCTGAGACTAGGCATCTGGCTCTCTGAGCCAGGACTTTAGGGCCCAGGCTGGAGGGCAGGGAATTCCTTGATTGGGAAAGGGAATGAGACTGACTTGGGAAGGAGTCTAAGCTGAGGTGAGGGCAAGACGCTGGACATGATGGGTGGGTTTGGGTAGAGAATGGGGCATATTAAATGTTTATGGAGGATGGCATATGTATGACTGACTGGGTATGGGGAACAGATAGGGGTGTATGTGCCTATGGAGACAGATTCAGGGGAGTATTCTCTTTGAGATCTGGCAGCTAAAGATAAGCCAGGCGCCAGAATTCCCTGGTGGTCCAGTGGTCAGGACTCTGCACTTCTGCTGCAGGAGGAGATCATGGACAGGTGAACTAAGATCTCCGAATGCTAGGTAGCATAGCCAAAAAAAAAAAAAAAAAACCATGTGCTTTAAGAACTTCTGTCCAGGGACTTTCCTAGTGGTCCAGTTAACCACTGGAAGAACCTTACCTTCCAGTGAAGGGGTGCTGGTTTAATCCCTGGCCAGGGAACTGAGNAAAAAAAAAAAAAAAAAAGCCATGTGCTTTAAGAACTTCTGTCCAGGGACTTTCCTAGTGGTCCAGTTAACCACTGGAAGAACCTTACCTTCCAGTGAAGGGGTGCTGGTTTAATCCCTGGCCAGGGAACTGAGATACTACATGGCGTGGGGGCAACTAAGCCCAGGCATCCCCACTACTGGACCCTCGACCTCTAGAGTCTGTGCACCATAACTAGAGAGAAGTCCACACACCACAGCAAAGAGTCTGTGTCCTGCACTAAGAACTGGCACAGCCAAAAAGAAAAGATCCTCTGTCCATCTCGTCAGCCCCTCAGTCTTTCAAGAACTTCCAGCTTTCCTATAGGTCTCCCCCTAACCTCTGCCTAGTCAATCCTCTGCTGCATATGAGTGACTCAGTCATCTGCTCATACCCTTTGCTGCAAACGGTGACTCCAGCCGCAGAGGTGCCCTCAGTGGGGGGTAGCACCCATTGCTACCCTTAGCGGCTGGTTTCCACCCCAAGCAACCCTTCTGCCCCATATGGGTCTTCCTTTGCTTGTATTCTGTGCTAGAACATCATCTCCTCTGGGGCTTTCTCCTGACCCCAGTCCACGTGTTCCCCGCCATGCTGGGAGCATTTCATGGGCTTGCCAAGGCCCCAGCCATGTTGCTCCATGCAGTGCGGGGGTCATAGTTCCCTGATCAGGGATGGAACCCACACCCGCTGTAGTGGAAGCGCAGAGTCCTGAGTTAGCTGGAGTTAGCAAGGAGTCAGCAGTTAGCAGGAAACGTGGTTGAATTAATACATGAAGGAACACTGGCTGTGGCTTCCCTGGTGGCTTAAGATGGTAAAGAATCTATCTGCAATTTGGGAGACCGGGGTTGGATCCCTGGGTTGGGAAGATTCCCCTGGAGGAGGAAATGGCAACCCACTCCAGTATTCTTGCCTGGAGAATCCCACAGAGGAGCCTGGTGGGCTACATTTCATGGAGTCGCAGAGTCGGACACAACTGAGCGACTAACACACACACACACACACACACACACTGGTTAGTGATGGGAAGAGTCTGTGAGATGTACAGATGAGAGACTCATGATTGGGTCCAGACCCTGGGGGCTTTGGGCAGGATGTGGTGGGCCCTTGAAGGGTACAAGTGTGGTGTGTGTACGAGGACACCGGAGGCGTACATTCTTGGACACCATTCATCAGGGTGTGTATATGGGGGAGGCTCCCCATGGGTGCAGAATATGACAGACAGACCTCGGACACCCAGACCCCTGGACGCTCCTGCTGACCCTCAGTCCTTCTTGGTCTCGAGGGGGAGGGGCAGCAGGGCCAAGGCTGAGGTGGCCAGCAGGTGTCGGGGACGCTGATTCCGCTGGGGATGTGACACACACCCAGCTGGCCACCCAACCTCCCCGCCCTGGGGCAGGAATGAAGGACGGCTGCCACCTTATCGGAGACACATTTCCTGGTTGCCCACAGCCTGACTCACGGAGGCCTAGGAGGGAGAGGCCCAGCCCTGGGGCCCCCCGGTCCCCTCAGCCTGCTTCCAGCTGTGCCACAAGGCCACGTGTCTGTGTTTACATGTTTATTGTCCGCTGGCTCCCGCTGCCCTCAAGAATGCCAGAGCCCAAAATAGCTGGGCACTGAAGCTCAATTATCCAAAGCCGCTGCAGTCTAGGTGGGTGGAGCGCTCCAGAGNGATTATTAAATTGGACCGGAAAAGCCCATGCACAAAGAGGCATGTCCCAAAGAGGAATGCTAGGAAATAGGGGGCCAGTAGCAGCAGTGGACAGCGTTGCAGTGGGCGGAAAGGCCAGTGTTAGAGGCTTGTTAATATGAGCTCGTGAAAAGCAAGGTAAAGGTGATCAGGGGCCTCTGGCAAAGTTGATTGTTTAATTGCTTTTAGCACCTGTAACTCTTGTTTGTCCATAATCTGCTCTAGCATTACATTTTTCTGATTTAAAACCTCTGATAGACCTTTCTTTTCTAATTCACATTCATGCAGGGATCCAACGGTTTCAACCTTTAAATCTCCTCCTGAGCCATCTAATTGTTCCATAATGGCCTGTAAAAGAGACCAAGTTACCCACCATTGTGGGGGAATTTTTACCCNTGATAGACCTTTCTTTTCTAATTCACATTCATGCAGGGATCCAACGGTTTCAACCTTTAAATCTCCTCCTGAGCCATCTAATTGTTCCATAATGGCCTGTAAAAGAGACCAAGTTACCCACCATTGTGGGGGAATTTTTACCCACTGTCTACAAGCTTTTAGAACATTGTTTTTTACTGTGGTCTAAATTTGTAAACCTAAGGTTCCTTCCTCCGGGAACCATGCATTATATTCAACCGCTGTCAGGTAAAAGCTAGTTCACTGCTCTTCAGGCAGATTAACCCCGTATATTTTTTGAGAAATGATGCATGAGAAGAACTAAAGGAATTGTACTTGTCTGATGTCCCATCCTGCTTACCTCGCTTCTGCAGAAGTGCGGCCCATTTTCAAAATCAGTCTGCTGCTTCGAGCCCCACGTTGGGTGCCATCTGTAAGGCTCGGAGAACCACACTCTGAAAAGGACACTCAGGGACAGCCTCTAGGGGACTGACAAAGTTGATTATCTAATTGCACAGTTTTAGATTTCTCAGGGAACAGCGCATAAGGCAGACTTGCACATAGCCATTCCAGATAAACATTAAAGCATTCAAGCCTAAAATACAGTTCCCATCGCCCNGGTGTTGGAGAAGACTGCAAGGAGATCAAACCAGTCAATTCTACAGGAAATCAGTCCTGAATATTTATTGAAAGGACTGATGCTGAAGCTGAAACTCCAGTACTCTGGCCATCTGATGTGAAGAACTGTAAAAAATATTGCTGCTGGGAAAGATTGAAGGCAGGAGGAGAAAGGGATGACAGAGGATAAGATAGTTGGATGGTATTGCCAGCTCGATGGACCTGAGTTTGAGTAAGCTCTGGGAGTTGGTGATGGACAGGGAAGCCTGGCGTGCTGCAGTCCATGCGCTCGCAAAGAGTTGGACCCTACTGAGCGACTGAACTGAACTGAGCAGAAGGAGCAGGAGATTGTTTCAACAGGTTAAGGATAGGGCCACGTACACTATGTGACTAAGCCAGATAGTGCTACATCATCTTGTGAAAAGAGGATGTGCAAAAATTGGAAAAGAATCTGGGGTGTCTGCTCTAACGCACACCAGAAAGGTGCCATCACACAGCAAGGCTGCAAACATTTTGTAGTTTGGAAAAATGTTAAAAGTAGATGTAATCCCTGGTGAGATTGTTAGATAAAACAGAGGATGTTCAGTTAAATTTGAATTTCAGATAATCAACGAGTAATTTCTTGTATGACTATGTCCCATACAATATTGAGAAATTCTTTGTGTTTATCTGAAATTCAGGTTTAATTAGGCATCCTGCATTTTTATTTGCTTAATTTGGCAACCCTATTCCCTAGGCTATAACATTGTCTTGCTAAGTTACTGTGTTATTACCTCTCTACTCGGAAGAATGAGACTTTCTAGAGTGTGCTCCAAAATAACTTGAGGTGGGTTCTAAAATGCATATACCATATTACTGGATGGAGTGTTCCTCTGAGTGGGAATATTTGAAAGATCATTAATCAAGTCTGACAGGGTTGATTTCAATCTGAACCAGAAGCCAAGTATGGTCAAGAAGTCTCCTGAAGCTCCCTCTTGTGGCAGGGAAACATAACCCCCTCTGCTTTCCATTTCACTCTACCAGACACCCCGCCTCTCACCTCTGCCTCTATCACCTGGTCTCCAGGGACTACGCTGGCACAAAGTCACCACCGCTGTCTCCCATCCTTGCCGCCAATATAGCCTCCAAGCAGCCGAGCAGTACTGGAGACAGAAATTGTCCCAGGACTCAGCACTTTGGTCTCAAACGAGTAGTCCTAATTCAAGAGTACTCGTTTTAGTGAGATGTGCTATATGCCACATGGAGGGTGGTTTTTGAGAGAGAGGAAAGGATCTGGGTTGGGGTCTGGTCGATACCATCCAACCATCTTATCCTCTGTCATCCCTTTCTCCTCCTGCCTTCAATCTTTCCCAGCAGCAGTATATTTTACAGTTCTTCACATCAGATGGCCAGAGTACTGGAATTTCAGCTTCAGCATCAGTCCTTTCAATGAATATTCAGGACTGATTTCCTGTAGAATTGACTGGTTTGATCTCCTTGCAGTCTTCTCCAACACCACAGTTCAAAAGCATCAATTCTTGGGCACTCAGCTTTCTTCTCAGCACNAGTTTCAGCTTCAGCATCAGTCCTTTCAATGAATATTCAGGACTGATTTCCTGTAGAATTGACTGGTTTGATCTCCTTGCAGTCTTCTCCAACACCACAGTTCAAAAGCATCAATTCTTGGGCACTCAGCTTTCTTCTCAGCACCTTTCAAAAGCTTGGCTGAGATAAACAATATTTTTTTAAAGATTATCTAAAGAATGTCTTTTAAAAAATGTCTTTTTTTTTTCCCTAGGTCAGTGATTATCAAGTTTTTTAGTGAGAACACTGATTCAGAAAAACAGTAACTTGTTACCAAATTTTTAAAAAGAAGCTATCTTCTTTGTCAGGAATGCAATATCAACAACTTTGTTCTAGTGTGCTTTTATTGTTTCTCCAATCACTACAGGGCTTCATTCTTTTGGTTAAACTGTCAGAAACTACATAGTATGCCAGCTCTGGTGTATCTGATGGAATGCGCCACCTTTTACCAAAGTCCATGGTCTAGGCAAGAATTTTTGGAGCTGACTCAGTTGTTTTTCCTTAACTGACCCTGGAATCCACTTAATTGTAAAATGTGTTTTGTCATTGTTTATTCAGGCTAAATGACCATACAGTAAAATTGCACTAAGTGTGCTAAGTTTAAATCTTGATGAAATTCTACATTTGCATACATCTGAATAACCACCACCTAGATCACGATATAGAACTTTCCTGCACTCCAGCAAGTACTTTTGGGCTCTTCCTGATCAATACTTCCACCAGAGGTCACCACTATTCTGACTTCTATAATCATTGATAAGTCGTGTTTATTCTGAAATTGCATATAATTGGGTTCATACAGTATGATACTGATATTCACTGAACATAGTTTCTATGAGATCCATTCATGTGGGCACACGTATCAGTAATTCATCTTTTTTATTGCTGCATAGTATTCCATTGTATGACAATATCACAGTTGATTTACCAGTTTTCCTGTCACTGGGCATTTATTTTGGTTCTCAGGTTTTGGTCTTTGTTGCAGTGGGTTTCTCTTAGTTATGGTAAGCAGGGGCTGCTCTGTAGTTGAAGTGCACAGGCTTCTCATTGATGTGGCTTCTCTTGTTGTGGGGCATGGGTTGTAGAGTGGATGGGCTTCAGCAGCTGTGGGCCATGGACTTTAGATTAAAAGCGTCTGAGAGTTCTCCCTCTTTCCTCTTCTTGTCACCCAAATGTGAGCTCAACAGTTTTCCAATCTGTGTACCCTCTGACAAGAGAGACTACACCCAGGAAAGGTCCTTCCTGGTGTTTTATGACAAAAACTGCTGAAACTAGAAAACCTGACTCTTGACCAGCAATGCAGTCGAGAAACAACTTCATCAAAAGGAGAAACTGTTAAAAAAAAAAAAAGTAACAGAAGCCTCAATTAAATACAGTTGGGTGACCATGCTTGTACCTCCAATTTTACATACCACGGTGGTTGGGTTTCTGGGTGATGGAATGATGTGTTTCTTCTACTGCAGAGAAGAAATACAGCTCCACTGAAAAAATGCTAAAGCCAAATTTACCCATGGAGGGACTTCCCTGGTGGTCTACGGGTTAAGAATCCACCTTGCGATGCAGGGGGCGCTGGGTCCATCCTGTCAGGGAACTAAGATCCCACATATAACGGGACAACTAAGCTCTACAACTGGAGAGTCCATGCACCGCAATGAAGAACCAGTGTAGCCAAAAAACAAAATGTAAAGTACAAAAATTAAAAAAAAAATTTACCCGTAGAAATGTCTTATTTCAGTAGGGATCAGCAGGTAAGAAAACCCTTGAGGGACTTCCCTGTGGCCCAGTGGTTAAGAATCTGCCTTCCAATGCAAGGGACGCCAGCTCGATCCTTGGTCGAGGAACTAAGATCCCATGTGCTGGTGGCGGGGACCGGATGGAGGTGGGGACCGAGCCTGCACGCCATAACTACTGAGCCCAAGCACCCCAACGAAGAGCTTGCCTACGACCTAAGACCCGATGCAGCCAAAAAATAAACAGATAATGTTAAAAATGGAAACCCCTTGAAATGAGAAGCAAATCTAATTCTGTTATGCCATGTTTTTTTTTTTTTCACACTTTAAAAATAGATATGTATTTATTTGGCTAGGTTGGGTCTTAGTTGCAGCATGTAGGGCCTAGTTCCCTGACCAGTGATTGAACCTGGGTTCCTGCAGGGGAACAAAGAGTCTTAGCCACTGGACTACCAGGAAGTCCCCACAATTTTTTTTTTTTAAGTAAGACTTTCCTAAGTTATTTCATATGAAGATTTCACTAAAGAAAGGAGATGCTAAGTTCTCTGGTTTCTAGAGGAGACAGCCTTAGAGCAAAATTCTTAAAAAGAATTTTTAAGAAAAGCTGTTTAGTAGGAAATAGAATTCCTTGTGGAAGTTATAACAGAGGCCCTTCTCGGTGTGTGTGTCTGACGGTTTGTATATTCTTGGTAAGTGCAGTTTGCTTAGGTTCTAGCAGTAACTCACTAGGTCTGAAGACAGGATGAAAAAATAATAGGGCAGCATATCTCACTGATTCACTTTACTTCTTAAAATGTGGCCTAGAAAAATTTAAAGTACAGAAGCAGATCTTAAGGATCTAGATAGTTCCTTCACACATTCATTAGAGATATATTTTTATATGTGTAATTTTCATTTTAGTTGCCCTATAAAGAAAGGAGAACTTTTACTTGCATTTACTTCCTGTCAAAACATGCAAATGAATTGGAAAAAAATACATATTTGGCATGTCAGGGTTCAGGTCTTTGCACAAACAAGTCAAGAAAAAACATGTTTCTTTAGAGTTTCTGCTTATTTCTCCGGAAGTCCCTGTACTGCTGCCTTTTCTTGGTCCTTCTCTTTTCTCCTTTGTCTTCAGAGCAAGAGACCCTCCTGACAGGCAATGATGCGGAAATGCCACCAGAGCCTTTCACGTTTCATTTTCATGGACTGGGGATCAGTATTTGAGTTTGGCCGATTTGTTCCCCAGGGACCTCTAACCCTTTTGGGAGTGGATGTACCACTCCAATGGACAGTTGTGCCCTTTCATGCCGCCATAACCACCAAACTCCTCACCCCGTGCCCTTTCTGTCTCCTGGCTCTGCCTCCTCGGAGGCCTTCTGCCATTCTTGCTCGTAGCCAGTGAACCATGTGGCCCTTTTCTAGCTGGTTGCAAAGAGTCAGACGTGACTTAGTGACTGAACAACAACTGTTTACCATGACAACTTCCTATGTGATACAAAACCAGAGCAGCCAACAGAGACACTCCCCATCCTGGGCATCGCCCAGGGAAATAATAAAGCGGTTATTTCTCATTTCTTAGTTGTGGCATGTGGGATCTTCGATCTTCATGGCAGCATGTGGGATCTAGGTCCCTGACCAGGGGTGGAACTCAGGCCCGCTGCATTGGAAGCCTGGAGTTTTAGCCACAGGACCACCAGGGAAGACTTGAAGCTAGGCATCTTGAAGGACATATGACAGAGAAAAAGGGCATTTATTCATGCAATTATGTTCTAGGCTGAGGTACAGGTGATTTGCAGGTGGAAATATCATTTGATATTGACATTAGACCTACCAGGTCGCTTTCTTTCATTCTTACCTTGAGTTATAGAAAGTAGTGGGGTCTTCTCACACCTCAGAGTTTCTGCTTAGGCTGGTGAGGGTTTTGTCCCACCTTGAGTGAAGTTCAGCTCCTACTTTACTCCTTAAGCCTTGGACCCGGAATGACTTGTACTGGCCTGGAGGAAGGGATGCCTTCTCAACTCACACAAAGATGCACTGCAGGTGAGAAGTGCCGAGGTTTGGCCCACAGCCCCACTCCATACCTGTCAAAGTCCCTAAGAAGACAGATGTTGCCTGGTCTTCTGCTGGGGTCCTATAGTCAGGGACCCAGCCACAGGGCCCAGAAGACAGGATCTCAGTCAGATTGGCTCCTCCCTCTTCCTCTGTTCCTGTCATTCTTGGGTTGATAAATGCCTTGTTCATCTGGTAAACTCCCAATTGAAAAGTCATCATGGAAGGCTTATCCATTCCACACCACTGCCAAACTAATCCTCCTATAATACCCTTTTACTACCCACCACTGGTCCCACCCTACAATATCCTCTTACCACCTACTGCTATGTCACTTTGTAAGAGTCAATTTCTTTTTTGGTCAATATACATTTCCCTGATGGTCCAGTGGCTGAGATTCTGTGCTCCCAAGGCAGGAGGCCTGGGTTCCATCCTTGATCAGGGAACTAGATCCCACATGCCCTAACTAAGACTTGGTGCAGCCAAATAAATAAATAAATTAAAATTAAAAGGTAAAGGAGGATCCAGGGAAAAGTGAGTTTTCTTCATACATGCGATACCAGTTTCACATATTCTTTTCCCAGAAATAACCACTGTTCAGATCAGTTCAGTTCAGTTCAGTTGCTCAGTCGTGTCCGACTCTTTGCGACCCCATGAATCGCAGCACGCCAGGCCTCCCTGTCCATCACCAACTCCCGGAGTTCACCCAGACTTGCGTCCATCGAGTTAGTGNCTTGCCTCCCTTCTCCTCCTGCCTTCAATCTTTCCCAGCATCAGGGTCTTTTCTAATGTGTGGGCTCTTCACATCAAGTGGCCAAAGAACTGGAGCTTCAGCTTCAGCATTAGTCCTTCCAAAGAACGTTCAAGACTGATTTCCTTAGGACTGACTTTAGGATTGACAGGTACACATTGCTGTATTTAAAGTGGATAACCAACAGGGACTCGTGATATAGCACAAAGAACTGTGCTCAATGGCAGCCTGGCTGGGGAGAATGGATACATGTATATGTATGGATGAGACTCTTCTTTGTTCATGTGAAACTACCACAACACTATTAATTGGTTAAACTCCAATACAAAATAAAAAGTTCAAAAAAGTAAAATAAATAGCATCACCACAGACTTTCTTAGAACTTCCTGTTATTTACAGAGTTCTTCAAAGCCTATCCTTGAAGGGGGCACAACAAAATATTTTAAGGTAAAAAATATTAAAAGCAGATTGATGGCATTTTCAGTATATATCCTCAGTGTTTCTGTTTGTTTGTGCCTTCTTCCTCTCTGAAGGTATGTTTCATATCCAAAGCAGTGGTGCTGAGCTGGGGACTGCACAGGATTTGCCTGCCTGACCCAGGGCTCCAAAAATTATAGCAACACACAGAAGACAGTTTACAAAAATATTTATTTTTATGTATTTATCTGGCTGAGCCAGGTCTTCGTTAGGGCATGTGGGATGTAGTTCCCTGACCAGGGATAGAACCCAGGTCCCCTGGGCCACCAGGGAATTCACCTGGACAATGTTCTGATCCACATGCCACAACTAAGACCTGGCACAGCCAAATAAATACAAATAAATAGGTTTTAAATTCAAAAACCATAAGTTGTTGACTGACAGAGGATTCCCCCAAATGCTAGATCTGAAATTTTGTGACTCTCACTTGGCATGTAATATTCCCTCTCAGCTTTAAATTAGAGCTGAAGAGAAAGCCAATGTTTTAAAACCTCAGGGTTTTAAACCATAGATAATATTTTCCTGCAGTTGCCTGCTGATACCACTCCGCTGGAATAAGGGGGATTAAGGAGGTTCAGATGAGCCCTCACATTCTTAGCTCCTAACAGCTAAGTTGCAAAGGTGTAAGAAATGATTTCATTACAATATTATTAATTGGCTGCTATAAAAATACACATGAGCAGGCAAATGTATAAAGCACGGTCACTGAGTCTAGATCTGCTCAGTTAAAAATCACATATTTCCTTTTTTATTGCTATTTATTCATGTTTGATGTTTCTTCTATTTAAACTGATTGAAGTTGTGTATGTGTGTGTGTGTTTTAATTTTTATTTATCAGTTTAGGCCAAGCCACTCGGCTTGNCTGCCCATTACACACTCTTCCTTTGATGTCATTCTGCTCCACTGCACCTCTTCCACTTGATTTACCAACATCTCTACAGAGTGTTCACTCTCAGTTGGCCTCCACTCTGCTCGTGTATGGACATCCTCTGCTTCTATTTTGTTATTCTTTTCTATCTTTTTCTCACTGACCATTCCCAGTCTTATTCTTCCTTTAATTGAATTTAATCTCTAATCTTCTAAAGGAAACCTCTTTACTAGTCTAGGTTTTTCTGCCCCTTACTTAATCCTCAGTTATATCATGCATTTAGCTGGTAAGCTTGCTCCTCTATGTTAAGGACTAAGACCACATGCCACCAAATGTATTTCAAGGGACTGGATGAAAGGAGGGTTCAAGTCCATTATCATAGATCAGCTAGGACTGCTACTTCCCATTAAAATGAAGAAAGAGAACTGCCATCACATACCAGGATGCTAAGTCTTGCACTGAGAAAGACTGGGGGACAGGGAAAAAGAAACATCTTCAAATTACAAAAACAAACAGAGCATATAAGAGGGGCACAAGGTCTTGTAGAAGTAGAAGTGAAACTCCAAGTTGAAGTGGAAGGTTCTAGAATTTGTTTTACTCAAGGCAGATTTTAAACTGCAATAGAAGTGGGGAAACACACTGTAGAGACACAAAGAGAAAATGGTGATTGGCATTTGGTCAAAAATATGTGAGAGGCACTTAGTTCGTCTGCTAATATTTGCCAGGCTAATGAGGATTCTGAATCTCATGAAAAACCCAAAGAGCAAATTCTGAAATACGTGAAATTACATGGAAATGATTGGCAAAGTCAGATGTTATGACAAATGAATGGTGGCCCAGAATAAACTAGATGGGGAAAAGTGACAGAGCTTTCAGTACATAACCTTCTAAGAAACACGCAAATCTGAAAATAAGCATATCCTGCAGAGACCATCCAGAGGAGGAATGGCAGCCCACTGACTCTCCTCTCTGTTCTACCATCCTGTTAGCCTGCGCGGAGCCCCTCTGAAGAGTTCTGACCTATGGCAACTGACTCAGGAGATGCTGCATGTCAGTGGAGCTGAAGATGACCCAGAGGAACCTTAGCTTTGTGGTAGTTACGTAGCCACAGTCCCTGTTCATGTTCAGAATTACTGATATATGCCTAAGAGACTAAACTAAATGTGAGTCATTTAATATTGTTTTCTGCTGTCAAAAATTATTTTACCTAATTCCAATTCTGCCTTATGAACATGTTAGGTAAAAAAAGATTTTGGTTGAAATATGTATTAAAAATTAGTCTTCAAAAATTATAGTACATGTTGCATTCAAAGCTGCTGTGTGCTTAATCACTCAGTGTGTCTGACTCTTTGAGACCCCATGGACTGTAGCCCACCAGGCTCCCCTGTCCATGGGATTTCCCAAACAAGAATACTGGAGTGGGTTGCCATTTCCTTCTCAATGGGATCTTCCCATCCCAGGGATCAAACCCAAGTCTCCTGCATTGCAGGCAGATTCTTTACCTTCTGAGGTACCAAGGAAGCTGATAAATTCAAATAATGAAGTTCAAAATCCAGGTAGTTCATGCTGTTGTCCTACCTTCTCTAGCATTTTAGTAGGTATAAGCAAAATTTAATAACCGCCATTACCTATGAAAAATTTGTTTTGATCAATTTACTAAAATTCAAAATTTCAGTGACCTGATTTTTCCTATTAATGACTCTGGTCACCATTTCTTATATGGTAGAACCCTCCCACCTATATCTAGTCTAAACAATTCTCCAACACTACAGTGTCCTACAATTTGACTCAACTCCTACACTGTCTACATGGAAACAGCATCAGATCCCACAGGTTGAGGGCTCAATCCTCCAAGAGAGCCCCCCACCCTGTCTCTTTAGACACCAATAGCAAGTCCAGGCTATCTCCTGATCTTCTGGTGGGCTACAGATCAGAGGTTTCCATGACCCTGTCCTTGGGTTCGATTGATTTGCTAGAACAGCTTACAGAACTTAAACATTTTGCTTATTGGTTTACCAGTTAATTGTAAAAAGAATAGGACTTGGCACCAACCAGATGGAAGAATGAGAAGGGCAGGGAAAGTACAGGGAGCTTACATGGCCTCTCTGGGGCTTCTCTCTCAGCACCCTGCATGCTCACCAGCAAGGAAACTCTCTGGATCCTGTTCTGGATTTTCACAGAGGTTTCACTGTATCAGTGTGATTGATTTTAATTACTGGTGATTGGCTCAGCCCCTCTGCACTCCAGATCAGGGGGTAGGACTGAGAGGTCCAACCCTCTAATCACATGACTGGCCCTCTGGCAACCAGCCCCCGACCTCAGATGTGTTCCAAAGCAACCCCATTAATATAAACAAAAGACATCTTTGTTGCAATCATTATGTAGGAAATTCCAAAGGCTTTAGGAGCTCTGTCTCAGAAATAGGAATGACCAAATATTTATTATGACTCATACCTATTTATGAATCACACCTATTTACATAGACACAACATTTTAACTTTTATTGGAAGGATACAAAAGTTTGTTGTTCAGTTGCTCAGTTGTGTCCAGTTCTTTGCCACCCCATGGACTGCAGCATGCCAGGCTTCCCCATCCTTCACCGTCTCCTGGAGCTTGTTCAAACTCATGTCCATTGTGTCGATGATAACATCCAACCACCTGATCCTCTGTTGCCCCCTTCTCTTTCTCTCAATATTTCCCAGCATCAGGGTCATTTACATATCTTCATACTGGCTGACCAAACTATTTGAGCTTCAGCTTCAGCATCAGTCCTTCCAAAGAACATTCAGGGTTGTTTTCCTTTAAGATTGAGTGGTTTGATCTTTCTTTCCAAGGGACTCTCAAGAACCTTCTGCAGCACCACAGTTTGAAAGCATCAATTTTTCAGCACTCTGCCTTCTTTATTGTCCAGCTCTCACATCTGTACATGACTACTGGAAAGATCATAGCTTTGACTACACCCACCTTTGTTGGCAAAGTGATGTCTTTGCTTTTAAACACTGTTTGGGTTTCTCGTAGCTTTCCTGACAAGAAGCGTTCATAATTTTCCATTCTCTTCTTTCTTGGCTATTTGTAAAGACAATCCTCAGACAATCACTTGGTCTTCTTGCGTTTCATTTTCTTTGGGGTGATTTTGTTCACTGCCTTATGTACTGTATTANCGTAGCTTTCCTGACAAGAAGCGTTCATAATTTTCCATTCTCTTCTTTCTTGGCTATTTGTAAAGACAATCCTCAGACAATCACTTGGTCTTCTTGCGTTTCATTTTCTTTGGGGTGATTTTGTTCACTGCCTTATGTACTGTATTACAAACCTCTGCCCATAGTTCTTCAGACACCCTATTTACTTGACCTAATCCCATAAATCTACTCATCACCTCCATTGGATATTCATAGGGGATTTGATTTAGGACATACCTGAGTTGCCTAGTAATTTTCCCCATTTTCTTTAGTTTAAGCCTGAATTTTGCTATAAGAGATGGATGATCTGAGCCACAGTCAGCTCTAGGTTGTATTTATGCTGACTGTATACAGCTTCTCCATCTTTGGCTACAAAGAATGTAATCAATCTGATTCCAGTATTGACCATTTGCTGATGTCCATGTTTAAAGTCATCTCTTGTATTGTGGAAAAGGGTATTTGCTACAACCAGTGTGCTCTCTTGACAGAATTCTGTTAGCCATTGCCCTGCTTCATTTTGTACTCCAAGGCCAGACTTGCCTTTTATTCCAGGTATCTCTTGACTTCCTACTTTTGCATTCTGATCCCTTGTGATGAATACGATACCTTTTTTTTTTTTTCATATTAGTTCTAGAAACTCTTGTACGTCTTCATAGAACTGATCAGCTTCTTCAGCATTGGTGACTGGGACATAGACTTGGAGTACTGTGATACTGAATGGTTTGCTTTGGAAACAAACAGAGATCATTCTGTCATTTTTGAGGTTGCACCCAAGTACTGCATGTTGGACTCTTTTGTTAACTGTGAGGGCTACTCCATTTCTTCTACAGGATCCTTGCCTACAGTAGTAGATATAATGATCATCTGAATTAAATTCACTCATTCCCATCCATTTTAGTTCACTGATTGCTAAGATGTCAATGTTTACTCTTGCCATCTCCTGCTTGACCATGTCCAACTAATTCTGATTCATGGACCTAACATTTCAGGTTCCTATGCAAAACTGTTCTTTCCAGCATCAGATTGTACTTTCAGCACCAGACAGATCCACAACTGAGCATCGTTTCTTCTCTGGCCTGGCTGCTTCGTCCTGGAGCTGTTAGTAGTTGTTCTCCACTCTTCCCCAGTAACATTTTGGACAATTTCCAACCTAAGAGGTGGAATGGGGTGGGAGGCTCATCTTTCAGTGTCATATCTTTTTGCCTTTCTTATACAGTTCTTGGGGTTCTCACAACTAGTATACTGGAGTGGTTTGCCATTCCCTGCTCCGGTGGATCACATTTTGGTATGATCACATTATAACCAGGTATATATCATGGGCGACACAGTTTCAGATTTTTGGTTTTGATTGCTTTTAGAATCTTGATAACTACTTAGCAAATGTCTGTACTGAAATTTAAATGTGTGCTCAGAGTATATTACTTTAAGTTTATTATTTAATGCTTTCTAATTTAGATTACATTACTTGTAACACAAGGTTCTGGAATCTTAATACTTGTCTCTTCTCTCTTTTCTTTTTTTCCCTAATATCTGTAAGAGAATATCATGCATGACAAACTCAGTAGCCAAACCATTCTACCTAAGGGGCTCCTGGGCACAGAGGTCTTTTTGTCCCCTTTCTTGTAGGCAAGGCTCCGGCCTCTATGACCTCCCCTGAGTTCTGAAGCGCAGATTCAAACAGTTGCTAAGCAGCAGAGGATCCACCAGGAAACCACCCAAGGCAAAATTTAAAAAGATCAGAGAAGGTTATCAAAATTAGGAGACAGACCACCCTCCTTGATCAGGTCAGACCCCACATTTGACTCACCGTTATAAAAACCCTCATCAAGTTCTCTGGGGTTGAGACACATAGATTTCAAGGCAGAAATCCCGTGTGGCTCCCTTTGCCTTGCAAAGCAATAAAGCTGTCCTTTACTGTTTCACCCAAAGCTCTGTCTCTGAGATTTGATTCTGCATCTGAATATAGAGGGGCTTCCCAGGTGGTGCTAATAATGGTAAAGGACCTGCCTGCCAATGCAAGAGCCATGGGTTCAATCCCTGGATGGGGAAGATCCCCTGTGGGAGTCATGGCAACTCCAGTATTCTTGCCAGGAAAATCCCATGGACAGAGGAGCCTGCTGAGCTTCAGTCCATAGGGTCACGAAGAGTTGAACACAACTGAAGTGACTTAGCAGGGACATGTACTGTATACAGAGAGGCCGAGCTTTCAATAACACTTTGTTCATTTTTCTCTTGAAATCTTATTCATCAGTTAAGCTTTTGATTGAATTTACATTCTTGATAGTGTTGTATACTTCTGTTTTGATTCTGAATACTTCAGTCTTCTAACTGGAACTCTCCTTCCTGCAGTTAGATCCTCTCTGTACACATATTATTATTTTTGCAGGAGTCTATATGCTGTCTGTTGGTGGCTCAGATGGTAAAGCGTCTGTCTACAGGTTTGAGACCCGAGTTCGATCCCTAGGTTAAGAAGATTCCCTGGAGAAGGAAATGGCAGTCCACTCCAGGGCTTTGCCTGGAAAATCCCATGGACAGAGGAGCCTGGTAGGCTACAGTCCATGGGGTCACAAAGAGTCAGACATGACTGAGTGATTTCACTCACTCACTCATATGCTGTTTGTTACTATATCATATTTCTGGACCCCCTCAAAGAAAATAATACATATTTTTTGAAGATTTTCTTTTAAAAAGTGCCACATTTTTTGGTAAAATTATTGCTGCAAAATTACCCTGCTAAATATTTGATAGCTATAATTAGACACACATAGCTCAGAAGTACCTAATATACCATTTATTTTCAGATAGCAAGTCAGAGAATTTTCAAGCAGCATAATAAGAACTGAAATTAAAATACCTGCTTTAAAATTAAACTCCATCTATTATTTGTACATTAAATGATGAAAGAAGTTGAGAATTATGAAACATCTCAGAGTGTATATCTACAAGGAATAGTGTGCAAAGCTGAACTGAAGTACTAATGAATAAGTTAAGCAAGTAACTCCTGACTTTTGCTATAAAATAAGAGTTAAATAATTCCAGATCACTTAACTGAATAGAAAAAGTTCAAGAGTACTTAAATTGTTATGAATTGAAGTAACTCCTAAATGCTAAAACATCAACTGTATGTCTAAAAGAACGTAGAAGAAACATGAGCCTTCTTCTAGGTGCTACATTGCACCAGATTGTTGACTTTCTCCTGTCTCCTGATTCAGGAGCTCTGCAGATGCAGGTGTTTCGGGCTAGGAGAACTCCTTTGAAATGTTCTGAGTTTCTTTGGCATCAGTTTTTGCCAGTAGAGAAAATGTCAACTTATTATCAATCCCAAGTGGTAATCACAGCAAAGCAAAATTCAGGATGACACATTAAACAAATGCATGTGTGTCTGTCTATAGAGAATTTGTGTGTGTTGTGGGGAGATCACTGGCATGGCTTTAAAAATGTGGAGAAAATAATGAAAGGAGAGATGATCCTTCAAGATACACAACACAGTGGGAAAATTACCCTTGATTATTTCAAACACAAGGAAGCACCCTCTTATTCAAAAAGGTGGATTTAAAAAAATGACTGATGCTGAAAAGTGAAAATGGCACAAGACACACGTGAGATTAAGTACATCTAAAGAGTCAATGGTGTTAGAAAGTGATCCAGTTTCATTCTTTTACAAGTGGTTGCCCAGTTTTCCCAGCACCACTTGTTAAAGAGATTGTCTTTACTCCATTGTATATTCTTGCCTCCTTTGTCAAAGATAAGGTGTCCATACNATCCACACAGTCAAAGGCTTTGGCATAGTCAATAAAGCAGAAATACATGTTTTTCTGGAATTCTCTTGCTTTTTCCATGATCTAGCAGATGTTGGCAATTTGATCTCTGGTTCCTCTGCCTTTTCTAAAACCAGCTTGAACATCTGGAAGTTCACGGTTCACATATTGCTGAAGCCTGGCTTGGAGAATTTTGAGCATTGCTTTACTAGCGTGTGAGATGAGTGCAATTGTGCGGTAGTTTGAGCATTCTTTGGGATTGGAAAGAAAACTGACCTTTCCAGTCTTGTGGCCACTGCTGAGTTTTCCAAATTTGCTGGCATATTGAGTGCAGTACTTTCACAGCATCATCTTTCAGGATTTGAAATACCTCAACTGGAATTCCATCACCTCCACTAGCTCTGTTCATAGTGATGTTTTCTAAGGCCCACTTGACTTCACATTCCAGGATGTCTGGCTCTAGATGAGTGATCACACCATCGTGATTATCTGGGTCGTAAAGATCTCTTTGGTACAGTTCTTCTGTGTATTCTTGCCATATTTTTTTCCCAGAAATAACCACTGTTACTAGTTTGTTTTTCTTCTTCCATAGATATTTTATGCATAAACAAACATGTAAATCAGTAACACTTCCCCCTTACTTTAAAACCTAAATAATATATCACACACATATTGTTTAGTACTTGCTCCTCCCTTCCCATTATTAATAGAGATTAGTCTTTATATCTGTGGGTTTAGATCCACCTCATTAAAAAAAGTCTCAAGGTGTGGTGTCTGTACACTTAGATCCATCTTTCTTTCTTGTTTTTAATTTCTGGCCATACCATAATGCAAGGCATGCAGGACCTTAGTTAGTTCCCTGATTAGTGATTGAATCTGCACCCCCTGCAATGGAAGAGTGGAATCTTAACCACTGGACCAGCAGAGAAGTCCCTCACCTCATTCTCTTAATCCCATGCTATAGCTATATCACAGTGGTTCCCAATCTAGGGTGACTTTGTATCCCACCCTCTCCAGTCAAGAGAAGACTTTGGTTATTAGGACTGGGGTTTTTACAAATATCCAATGTGAGTAAAGGCCAGGAATATTGCTAAATATCACACCAAACACAGGACTTCCCTGGTAGTTCATATAGTAAAGAGTCTGCCTGCACTGCAGGAGACCCCGGTTTGATCCCTGGGTTGGGAAGATCCTTTGGAGAAGGAAATGGCAACCCACTCCAGTATTCTTGCCTGGGGAATCCCATGGACAGAGGAGCCTGGCAGGCTAGAGTTGTACATGACTTAGGATTTACACAACAATAAACATTACACAGTAAAAAATAACAATATTAAAAATCAGAGACATTACTTTGCCAACAAATGTAAATCTAGTCAAAGCTGTGGTTTTTCCAGTAGTCATGGATGTGAGAGTTGGACTATAAAGAAAGCTGAGTGCTGAAAAATTGATGCTGTTGAACTGTGGTGTTGGAGAAGACTCTTGAGAGTCCCTTGGACTGCAAGGATATCCAACTAGTCCATCCTAAAGGAAATCAGTCCTGAACATTCATTGGAAGGACTGATGCTGAAACTGAAACTCCAATACTCTGGCCACCTGATGTGAAGAACTGACTTATTGGAAAAAGCACTGATGCTGGGAAAGATTGAAGGCAGGAGGAGAAGGGGACAACAAAGGATAAGATGGTTGGATGGCATCACCGACTCAATGGAGTTTGAGCAAGCTCTGGGAGGTGGTGACGGACAGAGAAGCCCAGTGTGCTGCAGTCCATGGGGTCGTAAGGAGTTGGACACGACTGAGTGACTGAACTGAACTGAACTGAAACAATATCAGGACAATGCCCACAATAAAGAATTATCTGGCCTCAATTGCCAATAGTGCTGAGACTGAGAAATTTTGCTGTATAATAACTCAGTTAACCAGATTCTCTGTTGATAACCATTTAGGTGGTTTCTAATATTTTGATACATAGACCCTGCTGGAGTGACAATGGTATATAAATTGGAGTTCTTAGTTGCAGATGATATGATTTATTTTAGTTTAAGCAGAAAGGGATTATAATAGGGGGCGACCACATTTTTCAGAACATTAACAGTAAGGCTTGAGGGACTTCCCTGGTGGTCCAGTGGCTAAGACTCCTCACTCCTAATGCAGAAGGCCCCTGGTCAGGGGACTAGATCCCACCTGCCATAACTAAGATCGAAGATCCCAAGTGCTGCAACTAAGACCCCGTGCAGCCAAATAAGTAAATATTTAAAAAATTAAAAACGTGTAGGCTACAGTGAGCTGGTCTGAGGGCTGCTGCATTTCATACCACCAGATTGCATTTGGGGCTTTGAGGGAGAAGCGAAAAAAGACAGAACTCTGAAGTACTGGGGTTCACTGCTATCTGCAGGGCGAGCAGAGGAGGAGAAGGCAGGGAAGACGCTAAATGGCCAAAGGGAAAGGGGGAGGGGGAGCAGGGATGGCCAGTAAGGAGACTTTGAAGGACAAGTGAGAGGCCCCTTTGTTTCAGAAGAGGTTGGCTGAGAGAGAGAAGCCTGGAAAGAGTCATGTGAGGGAGCGTTTCAGAAGTCACAGTTTGAGCCTATTACTCGATAGTGTGCTGCTCTATAGCGCTCTTCCCTGCACACGGCTTCAACTCTGCCATTCCTTCTGCCTGTTCCAGCACTTCCTTGGCTGATTCGTGAACTCCCCCTTACCCCGGCTTCAGTGTTTCCACCTTTCTTTCCTCTTCTGTGGTTGCCTACTTGATGGATGACTCGCTCTCCCGGAAGTTTCCAGAGTCCTTGATTTCAAGTTACATCACTTGATTTGATCCAAGTACTCTTTGGATTCGGTGGGTCTCATCCGCATCTCACCCACAGACAACAAGGTCCTTTTTAATCCTTCCCTCTCTAGGTCTGCCCCAGGCTTGGTACATACTATGCAGTGCTCAAGCGATGTTTGCTGAAGCACAGGAGTTAAGGGCAGAAATTCTGAGCCAGGTTGCCTGGGCTAGGAACATAGCCTTTTCACTTTCTGTGTAGCCCTGGGCACAGTTTTTAACCTTTCCATCCCTATTTGTTCATCTGTAAAATGTAATCCTCAGGTCAACATTTTATTGTGAAGAAGAAAATTAAACAAGCTATATTCGGCACTCAGATCAGTGCTTAATACTCAAAAAGTCTTATCAAAGTGCTATGTCATTATAAATATGTTCTCTATATAAATATTATCAGTATTTATTTATTTTTGGCTGTGTGCAGGCTTTTCTCTAGCTGTGGCGAGTGGAGGCTGCTCTCTCGTTAGGGTGCATGAGCTTCTCACAGCAGTGGCTTCTCTTGTTGCGGAGCATGGGCTCTAGGGCGCCCGGCTTTGGTAGTTACGGCTCCTGGCTCTAGAGCACAGGCTCAATAGTTGCGGCGCACAGGGTTGGCTGCTCCGATGCATGTGGAATCTTTCCAGATCAGGGATCAAATCCGTTATCTTCTGCTTGGCAGGTAGATTTGGAAACCCTATAAATATTATTATATGTTATCTTTGCTATTAAATTGCTTCATCTCTGTTGTACCCTAAAGCATCCTTGTTACTCAGAACAGTCCCTGGAACTCTGTAGATCCTTTTTATATATTTGCAGAATCAATGAACGTATGAGTGATGGAATTCCCTCCGTTTGTCCTCATTCTAGTGTTACAGTGCCCTTCCAGTAAGGCTGGGGTGGGTGACAGGGTGTTCAAGTGCCATTAGGGCCTAAATCAGAAATTTAGAAGTTTGTGGGCATAGTCCACAAGTATTTCTTTAGGAAAACGTGTCTACAAACGACGTTCTGGTAACTCAGGTCAAAGGTAAATTGGGAGGGAAAATTGTATGGCACATGTACCAGGAATAACCTCCTTTGTCTTGTTTTAGTAGATACTTTCAAACTTCCTTCTCTAGGGACTTTGACTAGAGTGCAAGTTGCAAGTTAATTTGAATTTCACGTTTTGTCCTCGTTCTTACAGAGTGAAAAGACGTCAGAACACTGCAAAGTGTTCATATAACCAACAAAAGGAGTGTTTTGCAGCTGCACAGACCTGGATTAGAATCAGGATCAGTTCAGTTCAGTTCAGTCGCTCAATCGTGTCCGACTCTGCGACCCCATGAATCGCAGCACGCCAGGCCTCCCTGTCCAACACGAACTCCTGGAGTTCACTCAGACTCGCGTCCATCGAGTCAGTGAAGCCATCCAGCCATCTCATCCTCGGTCGTCCCCTTCTTCTCCTGCCCTCAATCCCTCCCAGCATCAGAGTCTTTTCCAATGAGTCAGGATACCTGTTCTATAATCACGGATTGTACTTGGTCCGAGTCTTATTTTTCTTATCTATAAAATGGGGAGTGCTTACTTTCTGTGTTGGGAAGGCATTTAACTGTGCATTTTGAAACCACTTCAGCTCTATACAAATATCAGTTACTACTGGATCTCTACACTGGTTTCTTGATAAGACTTTCAGGAAAACATCTGTGAAAGGTGGGAGATAACTGATCTAATCTCAACTCTCTTTGAGATCCGGAGGGTTTGGGCTTTCCCGTCCAACAGCTAGTCAGGGGCCAAGGCTTGAGGACGCTGGATGGGCGATCAGTGCTTGATCAAACTAGGACCGAAGGGTCTGGGCTAAACTCCCTGCTTTATTTCTTTCATGTCAAAAGTCACAATCTACAAACCCTGATAAGGACTCGAGAGGTAAGCCAGAAAGACGATGAGTGAAAACCGAGACGCTGAGAGGGTCTGTGTCTGTTGTCTTGGGAGGAACATTAGCCAGAGAGGGAGGATGTGCCGGAGGGAGTTCGCGTCTGAAAAAGTGGAAGGGGAACGGAACGCAGGAACTCCACACCCCCAGTGAAAGTGAGGCCCAGTGAAAGGGGCCAGCCTGAAGAATTTCGGTTCCCGCCCTACGACTCCCGGCTTTGACTACAGTTCCGCCCGCAGCAGCCCTGGGCCCCTTGCCCCGCCCCCAGGGGTTAATCGGATCGTACCATTATGGCATCCTAGGGGCGGAGGTGAAACGTGGGCTAGTCTTGAAAAGCAAATAGTTCTTTGTCAGAAAAAAACAGGATTATCTATATGATCTGAACGATTCTTAGTTAATACATTTCCTTTATGCCTGCTAGGATCCTCTTTACTCCCTGAAGAGTGCCAGGAGTCCGGCCATGTTTCCCCCTTTCCTTTCCGTAGTTGGTACGTTCCCCCGGGAGACGTAGGCGGGGAGGCGTACATAAACCTCGACGCAGGAGGCGGGGTTGCTCAGTCCTCGAGGCGTCGGTGCGCTGTAGTGTTGGAACCTTGTTGCTGGTCGGCCGGTGCGCGCGTGCGCG
>SJYV01056333.1:2337064-2392187 GCA_006410875.1 Neotragus pygmaeus
TCCAGGTAAGTAAGACTAAATTGAAAGGGAACTAAAGCAGTTGACCAGAGGTCATGGGATTGCAGGGTTTGGGGAGCGTGATTTCATTTTGAGGGCAGGGTTGGGAAGCTGAGACTAACGCTTGGGTGGGAGACAAGGGAAGGAGACTTACCTGGGGGAGCTAGTCTGGATGCCCATGTGCACTCCGTGCCCAGGGAGACGAGCTGTCTCTTGGGGTGGGTAGCGGGGCAGGTTGGGTTTTGGGGGTGGATGGGTAGAGAGGTTGGAACCCAGACCTCATGGATGCTCTTTCTTGCAGGGGTGAGCACAGACAGGATCGCAGGGAGAGGCCGTACTAGCCTGGCTCCGGAGGCCTTGGAGCAGCTTTCTTCCTGTACCCAGTGTTACTGCCCTCATTATTTTGTAACCTTCCACCTCCTGATCACCCACGGGTTTTTTGTGTCGGACTATGTAACTGTAACCATACCTCTGGTTCCCATTAAAAACCATCATTTTAGTTAAATTTTTTTCCTTTTCCCCCTCTTCACTCTCCTGGAGTGTGAATGTCCAGGTCAAGAACGTGGGGAGTTTTTCCTCTATTCAGATCAGCCAACCTGCCTTGTGGGAACTGGAATAAATTTGTTTGTTCCCGCTCAGCAGGAACTAGAATAAAGTGTTCGATACTTGGTTCAGGGGAGCAAAGGTCAAGTGTATCCTCGAAAGTAGAGATTAAACTTCTCTGTTCACAGTAAAAATCAGATGAATGAAAGGGGTAAATGAAAAACATCGTGTGTTGACCCCCATTTTTGTCCAGCCATGTGGAAATTTTTCTTATACTGTGTTGATGTGCTGATTATTGTGGGCTTATTTTTAGCAGTTTTGTTCCTTTCAAGGAGTTCTGGCACTTTTCTAAGGGTGAGGCTCAAACAAATTAAACTTTAAGGGTGATACTCAAGTTTGATTGACCCTGATTAGATCATGCAGTTGGGTTTTTTCCCAGAAAGGGGAGAAACTAAGTGAGCACCTGCCTAGGCTGTTCACAAGTTTTCATAGGTGGAAAACAGAAGTGCCTGGATTCTGTAGCTCTCACAGTCAGGAAGTGGTTTGATGCCAGGATGCAGTCCTTGTCGACTTCCAACTTGATTTTCATTTCTTGGCGTTTCTGAAACAAATTCCTACCCCAAACATTTGCTTCAGTTCAGTCGCTCAGTCGTGTCTGACCCCATGAATCGCAGCATGCCAGGCCTCCCTGTCCGTCACCAACTCCCGGAGTTCACTCAGACTCAAGTCCATTGAGTCAGTGATGCCATCCAGCCATCTTATCCTCTGTCATCCCCTTCTCCTGCCCCTAGTCCCTCCCAGCATCAGAGTCTTTTCCAATGAGTCAACTCTTCGCATGAGGTGGCCAGAGTACTGGAGTTTCAGCTTTAGCATCATTCCTTACAAAGAAATCCCAGGGCTGATCTTCAGAATGGACTGGTTGGATCTCCTTGCAGTCCAAGGGANCTTTTCCATGGGGATGGTCTTGATCCCTGTCTCCTGTACAATGTCACGAACCTCATTCCATAGTTCATCAGTCATTCTATCAGATCTAGGCCCTTAAATCTATTTCTCACTTCCACTGTATAATCATAAGGGATTTGATTTAGGTCATACCTGAATGTAGGCCTGGCTTAAGGGGATGCTGAATTTTAGGAAAAAAGACTAGGGAATGAGATAAGATGGTAAAAGGGGAAGGTTAGCTGAGAAAGTAAGATAAGGCAATTCTTTGATATTTCAGTGAGTGGGCTCCCTCCCCACAACACTAGTTTTCCTGAAGGTGGGACTCCGGGTATTGTCTGTTCAGACAGTGGTGTAATTAGGTCACGTTCACATCTGCCAGTACTCAAAAGTCTTTGATGTTTTGAGAAAGGGAAGGGGTTGGGCCGATGAGTTGCCACCTCAATAGTGCTCCTTAACCTGATATATCTTTCCTGACTCCAGAAAACTACCCACTCCTTCCAACTCAAAACTTGAATTTAGGAAACGCCCATTCTTGCCAAGCAGTTGAATTTTGGCTACACTGAACTTAAAATCATAACCAACAGCAAACAGTGTTCTTTGTCGTCAGAAACACAGCTCATAAGAGTGCCTGGGACCCCTTGTGGGAAGTGCTTTTCTATTTCTGAAATTGTTCCCTTTAAGAGTTGATTCATCCTCAAACCTCTGGTGATTTGAGGGGAGGCTGTGGCTTTGTCCAAAGGAATAGCTACCCTCCCTGCTGGGTGGAGGTGTTCTGTCAAGAAGAGGTGGAGAATGGCTGAAGTTCTCCAGGCAGTGCTTTTATTTGGCTTGTGGAACTTGGTACTTAGGAGAATCCCTGAGATTTAGAGCCAAGGAAATGGCAGTGGTTCTCCTGCCCTCTTCTGCTTTTGATCTATCTTAAAATGATGTTTGGTTTGAATGGCACGAACACAGCTGAGAGGTTTATGGGTGCGTCACCTGGTAGGGCTCTGGTGTTAGGGTTTGATGGTGGTTCCTTTATCCCTGCTGTTAGAGGTGAGTCGGGTCTCACCCAAGCTCTGGGAGTAAGTGGGATTATTAGCATCTAGTTCTTGTCCTTTAAAGGCTTCAGTGATTGGCCTCACCCTTCAGTAAAAGAAAATAGGGCCCTGGGGCTTCTCTGGTGGTCTAGTGGTTAAGGACTGCATATTCCCAGTGCAGGGGGCTTGAGTTTGATCCCTGGTCAGGAACTAAGATCCACACGTGACAACAACGAAGGTCCTAATATGCTACAACTAAGACCTGACGTGGTCAAATAAGAGAGTCCCAAGTGTCTAGTGGGTAGATTAGTTTGGGGGACTTTGAGGAGGATGGGTAGAGATGGGTGAAGACAGAAATAGCAACTGAGGGAATGTTTTGGTGGTTGATTCCAGTGCCAGTTCATCCTTTGGTGAAAAAATAGACCCTGAGGGGTTTGAGCTTTGGATCCTCTGCTCTTTGCTGTATTCCCCTGTAAGTAGCACCTGGCTGGTGGTAGCCAGTCATGTTTTTCTGATGAGGATTGTAGGCTGGTTTTTTGAGTTCTAAAGAATATGTTATTAACTGAGTTACTGAAAGTGTCCTGCGGTCTTGAAGCACTAGGCATCTGGCGTTTTTGAATTGGGACAGGCTAACTTAGGAGGGAGCCAGGGGGAGAATGTTACGGGTGGGTGGGGAGAAGTGTGCTGCAGGTCTGATTGCCACTGCCTGATTTCTTAATCTTTTTCATCTTTGCCCCCCATCACGTACTGGATTTCAGTAGCTCAGATAATATAGTGCAGAGGTTAGGTCATTGAGTCAATCATCCACCAGGGTTTAATTTAAAAAAACTTAATTTATCTGGCCGCACCATGAGTCGTGCGGGATCTTAGTTCCCTGACCTGTGCTGGACATGTGCCTCCTGCAGTGGAAGGATGGAGTCTTAACCACTGGACTGCCAGGGAATTTCCTGCCAGGGGTTTTCTACCAGATCTCATCCAAGTATAGTCTCAGAGGCTCAGCTCGGGTCCATTGCAGCCATTGCTCTCCAGCCTTTCCAGAACTCAGACTTCCTTTCCTACCTTTGGGCCCTCAAAACTGACTCTTCCCTCTAGCTTTTTGTGTTGTTAATACTTTTAGACAACAGGTTTCCACAAGTATCTGTTCACCTCCCCATGCAGGGGTCTTCGTGTTGCTGGGTGTATAAGAACTGAGGAAGTAGTGTCAGGTGGAACTTGCCATCAGGTTTGACTTCTGGGCTTGTGGAAGTCTGGTTCACAGTCCTTATGGTGTTGGCTGTTAGAGCTTTAGGAGGCCATTGAATCTAAAATTGCTATTTTTTTAAAAATATTGAAGTATAGCTAATTACGTGTGATAATTTTGGGTGCACAACAGAGCAACCCAGTCATACATACGCATGTATCCATTCTCCTGTAAACGCCCCTCTCATCCAGGCTGGGACAACTTTGAGCAGAGTTCCCTCTACTATACATAGGTCACTCCTTGTTGGTTAAAAAATTCTTAACACTCTTGAGGCGGGAACAGACGTGTCATGAGATTGGGTCTGGGAATAGTGCTTTGTGGATGGATTGTGCTCTCAGCTTGTTGGATTGTGGTTTCAACCTTAAATCGGGGTAATGGTGCTAGTGAAAGGGAAGTCACTCAGTTGTGTCCGACTCTTTGTGACCTGTGGACTGTAGCCTACCAAGCTCCTCTGTCCATGGGATACTCCAGGCAAGAATACTGGAGTGGGTTGCCATTTCCTTCTCCAGGGGATCTTCCCGACCCAGGGATCGAACCTGGGTTTCCCGCATTGGAGGCATATGCTTTAACTTCTTTTAACAGGAAGGATGATTTATTGAGAGCCACCAACTTGGAGATTGGAGACAGAAAAGGAGCTAGGACTGTGGGGTCTGATTGGAGGCTCCTTGTGTGTAGTGGGGGACCAAGCTCAGGCGATTCTGGATAGAGAATGCCAAGGAGGGAGGAGAAGAGACAAGGGAACAAGGAGCCAGGCTTTTCGGGTAGCTCCTGCGGGCGTGCCACGGGGTAGCAGCGTTGCACCCGCGCTGCTTCCCAGTAGCTGTTCCTGCAGGATCTGTAGGCTCTGTAGTGCAGCCCCCTCTGGGCTAACTTGTCTTAGATTTAGCCTGATGGCTATTTTATTATTTTTTTAATTGGAGGATTATTACAATATTGTAATGGTTTTTGCCATACATCAGCCATGGGTATTTTGTTTTTCCCAGAATTAGAAGGAGTGGCCCCATCCTGGGTGCTCTTTGCCTGGATGAGAGTGAAAACTGTTAGTTAGTCCTGTCAGATTCTTTAGCCCCATGGGGTGTAACCCACGAATTCTCCAGGCAAGAATACTGGGGTGGGTAGCTGTTCTGTGCTCCAGGGGATCTTCCCAACCCAGGAACTGAACCGGAGTCTCCTGCAATGCAGGTGGATTCTTTATCAGCTAAACTACCAGGGAAGCCCACTGGAGTGGGTAGCCATTCTCTTCTCTAGGGGATCTTCCCAACCTAGGTATCAAACCCAGGTTTCCTGCACTGCAGGCAGATTCTTTCTGAGTCACCAGCAAGCCAAATCCCTGAAAAAGATGACAGTGTAGTCGCTCAGTAGTGTCTGACTCTGCAACCCCATGGACTGTAGTCCGCTGGGCTCCTCTGTCCATTGGGATTCTCCAGGCAAGAACTGTGGAGTGGGGTGCTGTTCCCTTTGCCAGGGAATCTTCCTGACCGAGGGGTCAAACCCAGGTCTCCAGTGTTGCAGACAGATTTTTTACCGTTAGAGCCACGAGGAGGGCTTGCTCCTGCCAACCTTGGCAGTCTGACCAAGGTGGCAAAGCCAAAGCCTCTCTGGCAATATGTGTCTTAAATTGGATATGCACCTGAATCACTTGGCTGCTGCTGCTGCTGCTGCTAAGTCGCTTCAGTTGTGTCCGACTCTGTGCAACCCCATAGACCGAAGCCCACCAGGCTCCCCTGTCCCTGGGATTCTCCAGGCAAGAACACTGGAATGGGTTGCCATTTCCTTCTCCAATGCATGAAAGTGAAAAGTGAAAGGGAAGTTGCTCAGTCCGGTCCAACTCAGCGACGCCATGGACTACAGCCTACCAGGCTCCTCTGTCCATGGGATTTTCCAGGCAAGAGTGCTGGAGTGGGGTGCCATTGCCTTCTCCAGAATCACTTGGCAGTGGGTTCTAATTTAGCTTGTAGGTCCCTGTGGCGTACAAGTTCTCTAGCAATGTTGATGGTGCTGTTTGAGCAGCACACTCTTAGAGCCAGACTCTGAAGTTCTGCAGGGACTCATCTGCTCACCACCCACCCACTCCGTGAGGGGGAACTTGATTTTGTATAAAACTTTCTCTCTGTAGACAGTTTAAGCCAGGAGCTAGAAAAAGGTCACTCAGGGAAGGCTGGGCCCTGCATATGGGTTTTTCTAGTTAGCACAGACCCAGCTAACACAGACTATTTGTTCTGTTTGCTCTTATTTCAGTCTTGTGATGCTTAGAGGTTTGGGCAGAACACGTCCATTGTTTCAGGTGCTTTTTGAAGCCATTGAACTGGGACAAAAGTATCCTGGAGATCACTGTTGACACTAACGGGCCAGTTGCTGGCAGGTGATGGATTAGGTCCCGTTATCCTTACTTTATAGCTGGAGATGCTGAGGTACAAACTGACCTTAAGTTTCATAACTGGTGAGTGAGGTGGACCAGAGGTTTGAATATTGTTTGGCTATAGAAGTTGTGTCCTTAACTAGTATGCTGCGGCTAGTAGAACTGAGCCTCACCCTACTCTCCCTCCCTCCCCACCCCAATAAAAAGGAAAAAGAAAGCCCCCAAGAAGTCTTTCAACTTAGGGGAGCTGTTTCTTAGAAACTTGTCTTGCCTCAGGCCTGCACTGGATCTTGTAGCTGCTCTGTTTGAGCATCTGCTGTGCAGGGAAGTGTTAGTTATGGCTCCATCTCCAAAACACTGTTTCTATGAAGTCTTAAAAAAAAATTACCTATTAGACATACACAGTAACTGCTATTTATTATTTTTCAAATTCAAAGCGTGACACAGGTTGAAAAGATGTCTTTTGGGGGGAGCTTACTCTAATGGGGGAGTCCGGTGTAAAAATATGATAGGGTGGTTTGCTCTACCACAGAGACAGTAGGTGGGAGTGTCGCTGGAGCCAAGAGGAAGGCCACCTGTGGGCGTGCGAGGACCGGGGTGGGGATTCAAGGTGTTCATCGCTAAGGGCCCAGGGTGTGCTAGGTAGGGCATGGGGTGTGAGGAAGCAGTGTTGGGATCCGGGGCTATGTGACGAGAAAGGCAGGAGAGGTTGGATGGGGCCACTCAGGGTCAGGCTGGAAGGTGGACTCAGGTGTCCTAGTGTTAGGAGGGAGTCTGTTTCCATCATCAGTTTTGATCACTCAGGCCCTCGATGGTGTTTGACTAGAAGCAGGGAGGTCAGAGGCCTGCTGTGGGTAAGACATGAAGGAATAAACCAGATGGGGGCAGTGAAGTTGAAAAGGAAGGTGTTTGGATGTGAGCTGGAAGAATGACTCCATCTAGGCCTTATGGAACATGCTAGGGTTTCTTGTTTTCTGGTTAGGCTGCAGCTGCTGTCATATGTCAGGGTACAAGCGTAGTAAAAGGAAGACAACTTCTGGTTTGGGAAGTGGTAAGGTCCTTGTTGCCTAGTGGCTCAGACGGTAAAGCTTCTGTCTACAATGCGGGAGACCCAGGTTCGATCCCTGGGTCGGGAAGATCCCATGGAGAAGGAAATGGCAATCCACTCCAGTACTATTGCCTGGAAAATCCCATGGACAGAGGAGCCTGGTAGGCTACAGTCCATGGGGTCGCAAAGAGTTGGACACGACTGAGCGACTCCACTTTTACTTTCAAGGTCCTTGTAGAACATAAGTGATCACATGTCTCAGGCTGAATAAGGCTTGGTTTATAGATTTAAGAAGACTTGGCAGAAAAGGCCTGAGATGGAATGGGGAGCACCTGCATTCGTTTTATTGGGTGGCTAGCGACAGAAGATGAGTCCATGGGGTCCTGAGTGTTGGGACTGGGAGAAGCTCAGCTTTCCTCTTGGAGTCCTAAATACCATTAGAAGCAATCTCAGGTGACTGCGTAGCCTTGACAGTGGCCATTAGCTTAGCTTCTTGGTAGCTTCCTCCTACAGCAAACCACTTGTTTTCTCCTGTTGCTCTACTGATTCAGTAATCAGAGTAGGGAAACGTTTCACAGACTCTGTGTGTGTGTGTTGGGGGTGGGACGGGCATGGAGAATAAACACTGCATTTGCTAGTTCTTGTGTCAAGTGAAGCCTTCATATGGCTTTGTTCATTCTGCGCTGGTGTATCATTGTGAATGGCACACCCTGGACTGTCATACCTGGACCCCCAAGTCTGATGATCTGACTCCTGTGTATGGAGTATCTGACCTCCTTGGTGTCTGCCTGTTGCTTTGCATCCATCCCTCCAAGACAGAAAGAATTGGGGTGCAAAGTGTACCCAGGATGTGGTCTTAGGATGCTGGTGCCGTAACAGCCTCTGGAAAGACTCCTTAAGGTGCTGTTTTCTAGAAATAAATACTATTTTCTTCTGTTGACACAGTTCCATCATGAGAAGAAACAGCTGCTGGAAGTCATTTCCTGAAGTTTTGCTTTTGTGTTTGGCAAGTTTTCTGGGCAAAGTGTAACCTATAATCCCTTTTTGCAGGGGGTGGGAGGGAGCAGCCAAGCCCACTGGTGTCAGTGCCTGAAGGAACCCTAGGAATACTTGCTTTGTGTTCTTCCGTTGGTGGCTCAGACGGTAAAGCATCTGCCTACAATGTGGGAGACCGGGGTTCAATCCCTGGGTTGGGAAGGTCTCCTGGAGTAGGGAATGGCAACCCACTCCAGTATTTTTATTTTTTTAATGCTTCTCTGGTGGCTCAGGTTAAAGCGTCTGCCTCCAATGAGGGAGACCCGGGTTCGATCCCTGGGTCGGGAAGATCCCCTGGAGAAGGAAATGGGAACCCACTCCAGTATTCTTGGCTGGAGAATCTCATGGACGGAGGAGCCTGGTAGGCTACAGTCCACGGGGTCGCAAAGAGACAGACACGACTGAGCGACTTCACTTTCACTTTTCACTTTCATTATTTCTCCTGAAAATGGCTCTAATTTTGTAGTTTTTCCCTATGAAAAATGAAAGAGAAGCTTTGTAGACTAGTCTGTTTCTAAATGCATCTGTCAGATCTTGTTCAGTCGTGTCTGACTCTTGGTGACCCCATGGACTGCAGGATGCCAGGCTTCCTTGTCAAATTCGGCCCCCCACAATTCCAGGCCCTTTGATCATATCTCTATTTTAATTTTTAGACCTTGGCCACAAAGTTAACTCATGGTTCACAAGTCTAAAGGGCAGACCCTTTAGGGTGGCATCGAAGGAGCCATCAAATGGTGAGTGAGGGACTATTCCACGTGACTGAGGCAGGAAGGGTGAAGTGTTTGGGGAGCCCGGTGCCCTGCGCGTGGATATGTAGCTCAGGTCCACACGTGCTTCCAGGCTGCAAGTAGGAAAACACACCAAGTACAAGTGGGATGTTCATGTATTGTGTATGAGAAAATCAGAGATTCCAGATAAGCTGGCTGGAACAGCCAGGGGTGGTATGTGGGAGCCATTGCTGGAGAAGGCGCCTCAGCTCTGCTCCAGGTCGTCCACCAGGTAGGGCTGGGTCTCCCTCAGCGCCTGGAGGAGCAGATCCTTGCAGGTCACGTTCCAGGCTGGAGCAAAGCTGAAGAGCTTCCTCATCCTTTCCGAACTAGTGCGCTCCGCCCGCACTGCCTGGTACTGGTCCTCTGTCAGGACCTTCCCGTACAGGGCATCCAGCACTTCATCCACGACTGTGACCCGTGCGATGAGGGCCGCCCTATGCTGGTCCACAAAGTGCAGTCCTGGGGCGAGAGGGAGGAGAGGGGCAGAGCTGGCACCCAGGGTGGGCACTGGAGCCTGTCTGTCCCTCTTGAACACTTTTCCTTCAAGTTGCCCTGAATGCAAACCTAAGGGGCAGGGCTCAACAGGACCTACATAGAGTGGGATGCGCTTAACCTTACCTCCTTTTCAGCCAGACTTGGCCCCAGGAGTGTGGGTAGGTGAGTGGGAAGAGTTGGCCTGACTTTGCAGGCCCTGAATGCTCTTGGCCTTGACAACAGATTTAGGCTGTGCAGGGGTGCGGCGGGGCGGGGCTGGTGAGGTGCCCAGGTAGGTGAGGTCAGAGATTGAAGGCCTTACCTGGCGTGGCTGTCTTTTGGAGAGGGGCCTTGACCTCGGCTGGCACGTTTCTAGGGCCTGTAAGAAAATGTTCAATGGTGTCTCCAAGACTTTCTGAAGTCTCGGTCTGGAAGCCAAGGTCAGTACCCAGTGCAGGAAGCCTCCCCAGCAGGAGAAGCTTTTATGAAGAGGTAGGAGGAACAGGAAGCGAAAGTGCCTGGAGAGGCAAACGTTGGGGCTGGGAGGGTGCAGATGAAGGGAGACTGGCCTGGACCTCGGAGGAGTGTGGCGGGGGCGCGCTCACCCTTGCTCATCATGGTCTGCAGCTGCTCCNCTTAGCGCCTGGAGCAGATCCTTGCAGGTCACGTTCCAGGCTGGAGCAAAGCTGAAGAGCTTCCTCATCCTTCCCGAACTAGTGCGCTCCGCCCGCACTGCCTGGTACTGGTCCTCTGTCAGGACCTTCCCGTACAGGGCATCCAGCACTTCATCCACGACTGTGACCCGTGCGATGAGGGCCGCCCTATGCTGGTCCACAAAGTGCAGTCCTGGGGCGAGAGGGAGGAGAGGGGCAGAGCTGGCACCCAGGGTGGGCACTGGAGCCTGTCTGTCCCTCTTGAACACTTTTCCTTCAAGTTGCCCTGAATGCAAACCTAAGGGGCAGGGCTCAACAGGACCTACATAGAGTGGGATGCGCTTAACCTTACCTCCTTTTCAGCCAGACTTGGCCCCAGGAGTGTGGGTAGGTGAGTGGGAAGAGTTGGCCTGACTTTGCAGGCCCTGAATGCTCTTGGCCTTGACAACAGATTTAGGCTGTGCAGGGGTGCGGCGGGGCGGGGCTGGTGAGGTGCCCAGGTAGGTGAGGTCAGAGATTGAAGGCCTTACCTGGCGTGGCTGTCTTTTGGAGAGGGGCCTTGACCTCGGCTGGCACGTTTCTAGGGCCTGTAAGAAAATGTTCAATGGTGTCTCCAAGACTTTCTGAAGTCTCGGTCTGGAAGCCAAGGTCAGTACCCAGTGCAGGAAGCCTCCCCAGCAGGAGAAGCTTTTATGAAGAGGTAGGAGGAACAGGAAGCGAAAGTGCCTGGAGAGGCAAACGTTGGGGCTGGGAGGGTGCAGATGAAGGGAGACTGGCCTGGACCTCGGAGGAGTGTGGCGGGGGCGCGCTCACCCTTGCTCATCATGGTCTGCAGCTGCTCCGCCACCTCCTGCATGCCCATGTCGCGAAGCACAAGCGCCGTGAGCTCGGCACCGTACGCCTCCAGATAGTAACTGACGAGCTTGTCGGTGAGGTCCACGGCGTCCAGGGGCAGCAGGGTCCCCCGGGGAATGCGTCCATAGCCTTCCCGCAGCGGCACTGAAAGCAGCTTCATCTTGAACTTTTTGAACTCGTCCGCGGTCAGGTTCTCTAGCGCATCCAGGATGGCATCGCGTGTGCACCCCATGTCTCCGGGGTCCTCCGCCGCAGCCGCCACTTCCGCTCACTCTGGGTGTCTGCCGTTTGGAAAGCCTCCTCTGGGGCGGGACCAGAAACTCCCCGCCTTCTCTCAATTCCTGTCTGCCCCAGAACGTTGCCCTCGGGTGTAAGACTTACTACTATCCCGCGCCTTCCCATCCTCTGCTGGCCATCGGGGGGCGCCCAGATCTCATCCTTTGGCTGATCTCAGAGGAGTGACCCAGGAGACCAGTGGAAAAGGGCTCATGGGTGGTGCCTGCTTCTCTAGGCTTGGACTAGCTAGCTAAATCAGGAACCTGGTTTACTGGAGCGTCAGGGCTTTGACTCATGGAATTTTAGAGCCCTGAAATCTCCATGTTTCCCTAAATCTTAGCATCCCCGCTCACATATCATAGAATCAGAACCCTAACAGCCAGAACCAGGTAGCTTCCCAAATTCCACAAACTGGGGAGAAATGAGGTGTCAAAAAGAGGGTAGAGGTAACTATGTGTGTTTTCTCTCTTTGAGCCTCAGTTTCCTGATGTACAAAATGGGGAGGATAACACGCCTTTGTCCACTCTGTAAATATTCCAACATAACATGGGTTACCTGATGGTGCCTGAAAAAAGCGTGTTAGTTGCTCATTTGTGTGCGACACTTTGCGACCCCAGGGACTGTAGTCCGCCCGGCAGCCATTCCCTTCTCCAGGGGATCTTCCTGACCCAGGGAGTGAATTCAGGTCTCCCACATTGCAGGGATATTCTTTACCATCTGAGCCACCAGGGAAATCTGATGGTGCCTGAAACCTTGCCAAATACCTCCTGGGAGAGCCAGGATTTGGTCCCCCAGGAACGGAATTTCTTGGAAATTGATCACAAGAGACACTTGTAATGGTTGAAAAAATTCTTTGCTGAGGAGAAAGAAACAGGTAGAGAGTCATTCCGGGGTCAAGGGGCTTGACCCAGAAGAGAACATGCAAGGTGGCGTGGGTTGATGTTGGAGGCCAGGCCAAGGCTGGAACCCTTCACTTGCCTTTCACGTGGCTGGGAGGGCCCTGCTGCTCTGCCCCTGTGGACCACACCAGCCTTCTCTTGCACCACATCCTGCCCCCATTCCGTCTCTGAGTTCCAGCTGCGTTGTCCTTTCAGTTCCGCAAATGTGCCAGGGTCCTTTGTTTCTCCAAGCCTTGGCACATGCTATTCCCTTCACCTGGAACTCTCTTCCCTCACTCTTTGTCTAACAAGCTCTCAAGATTTTAGGTCTTAAGGGAAATGTTACTTTCTCTGGAGACCAAGTTCAGACTCTCTCCAATTCAAAACACTTGCTACTTATTTGTAGCTCTCATAACATTTGTGACTATAAATTGCAACTTGCTCTGTGTCTTTGTTTAGCATCAGTCTTCCCTGACAGGCTGTAAATATGCTTGTCCAGTTCATTGTTATAATCTGCAGCATCCAGAACAATGCTGGGCCTATAGGAGCTCAATAAATTTTTTGTGGGATCAATAATGAGTGAATAGGCCTCATGACTCAAGGGAAATACCAGCAACTAAAGGTGTACCTCCCACATAGTGAAAGTGAAGTCGCTCAGTCGTGTCTGACTCTTTGTGACCCCCATGGACTATACAGTCCATGGAATTCTCCAGGCCAGAATACTGGAGTGAGGAGCTGTTCCTTTCTCCAGGGGATCTTCCCAAACCAGGGGTTGAACCCAGGTCTTCTGCATTGCAGGCGGATTCTTTACGAGTGGAACCACAAGGGAAGCCCTACCTTCCACATAAGCTCTTCAGAAAGAGGCAGTTTCGGGAATACCCTGGCAGTCCAGTGGTTAGGACTTGACGCTTTCACTGCTGTGGGCTTGAAGCCATACAGTCTTCAGTTTTAATCCTGGCTCTCTTTCCTAGGTGGATATAGGAATCCTACATTTCCCCATCTCAGCTGGGTTGTAACGATTGCCATTCCTTCTAGTGCTGTGATCCTGACATTATTAGACATTTATTCACTTAGTGGGTACACATCTCCCACCAAAACATGAGTTCTAGGAGGGCAGGGACCTTGCCTGGTTCACTGATGAATCTCCAGCATCAAGAGAGTGCCTAGGAGGACTTCCTGGTGGTCCCGTGGTGAATCCACTTGCCAATTCAGGGGACACGGTTCCATCCCTGGTCTGGGAAGATTCCACATGCTGCAGGACAGCTAGCCCATGTGCTCTCGAGCCTGTGCTCTGCAACAAGAGAAGCCACCTCAAGGAGAAACCCATGCCCAGTGACTAGAGAATAGCCCCTGCTTGCCACAACTAGAGAAAGCCCCCAAGCAGCAACAAACACCCAGCACAACCAAATACAAGTTAAAAATAAAATAGAGTTTGACTTTTTCTTTTTTTAAATCATTTATTTAATTTGGCTGCACTGGGTCTTAGTTGCGGCATGTGGAATCTAGCTCCTTGTCCAGGGATGGAACCCAGGCCCCCTGCATCGGGAGTGCAGAGTCTTAGCCACTGGACCACCAGGGAAGTCCCTAGAGTTTGACTTTAAAAAGGAGTGCCTGAGACAGCAGATGCTCAGTGAAGATTTGCTGAATGAAGAAATGACTGAGGCTGTGTTTATGTGCAACACGTTGTATTCAAGAGCTTCCGGCAGAGTAGCAGGGCCTGCTCCCCATCCATGTGCATGCTGCCCTCCGTGTGCTGGGCTGGGGAGTTCTATGTGCCAATATCCTCACCATGGGTGGCACTTATAGTCCAGCAGCTAGTGTTCCCTGAGCCTCTTCATTGATTTTTGTGCACTGTGGCCAGAAGGCTACATCTTCCTAGTCCACATATTGATCCTGTTCCTCCTCTGCTTGAAAGCCTCCTATTATCTCAGTGCCCCCAGAATCAAGTCCAAGTTCTTTGGCTTGGCCTTTACAGCGCTTGATAACTGCCTCAGCAGCACCATTGGCCTCTGGACCTCTGCACGTGCAGGAGTCACCTTTTCTAAGAAATAATAAAAAAAATGAGCCCTGTATATAGTCTGGGATCCTTCACCTGCAGTATTTCTAAGCCTTCCAACAGTCCCTTTGGGATAGGGAACAGTGACCCTATTGTACAAGTGAGAAGAGGCTCGGAGAGGTTGAAGGACTTACTCAAGGTCATCTAACTGAGGGATCATGCAGGTTGGCTGGCTGGCTTCTGGGCCTGGCCTCTGCACTTCCCAGTTGGCTTTTCTGTCCTTTCTGTGCAAAATGAATTATTCCTTTCCCACACTGGCTGGATACCCCTCTGACCCCTTTCTCACTGTTTGTCATACAGTGTATCGGGTCACTCTGCTTTCCTCACCAGACTGAGGGCTCCTTGAAGACCCTTCCAGGTCCACAGCACCCAGCACAAGACTTCAAACAGATTCTGCCTCAATGAGACTTCCTGAAATGACAAATGAATCCAAGAGTCTAGACTCATAGAAACCTGTTCTTCATCCAGGGGGTCGAAAGAGTCAGACATGACTGAGCACACACGCATGCACATGCACACACACACATGCATAACCGAATCACTTTATTGGACACCTGAAACATTATAAATCAACTATACTTCAATAAAAAATAAAAAATTTAAAAATTAAGAAAAAATATTAAAGATCTACTATATACTCAATCTCATGGTAGGTGCTGTAGGAGACTAAGTACAGTAACAGTAGCTTCCATTTTTCAAATTTACCATATTCCAGGCATTTGCTAAGCACTTAACATGCATAATCTCATTTAATTCTCCCAACAGCCCCATGAGGTTTACAGAGGAGGAAACTGAAGTTTTCAGAAAGTCCTCTGAAAGCTTGCCCTGGTGAAACACGAGGAAACACAGATGGAGCCACGTGACTCCTAGGCTCAAATTCCAAACTACATCCTAAAAGTACCACTTTTGTTTTCAAAAGCTGACAAATTGCAATGCAACCTGAATATACACCAACAGAGGAATGGATAGAGAAGATGTGGTACATATATACAATGGAATATTACTCAGCAATAAAAGGAACAAAATTGTGCCATTTGCAGAGATGTGGATGGACCAAGAGATTGTCACACAGAATGGAGTAAGTCAGAAAGAAAAAACAAATATTGTATTTAATGCATATATATGGAATCTAGAAAAATGATATAGATAGACTTATTTGCAAAGCAGAAAAAGAGACCCAAGCATAGAGAACAGAAGTATGGATACTAAGTGGGAAGGGATGGTGGGGTGGATTGGGAAATTGGGACTGACATATATACACTACTATGTATAAAATAGATAACTAATGAGAACCTACTGTTTAGCAGAGAGAGCTCTACTCAGTGTTCTATGGTGACCTAAAGGCAAGAAAATCCAAAAATCCAAGAGAATATTTGTGTACGTATAGCTGATTTACTTTGCTGTACAGCAGAAGCTAACACAATATTGTAAAGCAACTATACTCCAATAAAAAAGGGAAAAAAATTGTATGTTTATGACAAAAAAAATGATAGATTGCTTAGAGAGATAATGCACTGGGAACATAAGCCTCCTCCAGACTGTCCAGATACGCCCTTAGGAGGGCAGATGTTGCAATACTAGAAAGGATAATGTTAATATTCTCCTCTTGGCAGAATGCTCAAGAGACTTAGCACATTCAGAAGACCGTGGAATAGTGGGAAAAGCAAGTGATGAGGGATATCAGATCCACTCAGATTTGGTTCCCAAACCCTCTGCCTCTTCGCTGTGTGACTCAGTGTGGTCACAGCCCTTCTCTGGAGTCTGCACTCACCAGGCCACAGGTATTGGTGCTCTGAGAACAGCGGCTTCTCCAGGGAAACCCCAGGAGGTAGACCCAGAGCCAGCTCACTCTTGGAGATTGGAGGGTGGCTTTCCCTTGTGGAGGTGGGGGATAGGAGCCCTGGGCAACTCTCTGGGAAGCCATGGGAATCCCTGCTCCCTTGACCCTCCTTTTCTGGGGGAACTACTCAGAGTTTGGAGTTTTTGACTCCTGGCAGGAAAGAACCACCAGGTCTTACCTCAGGCCAAGCTTCTTGCCCCCTGCACTAAACCAGACCAGATGGGGTTGGTAAGATGTTTCCTGGGTGTGACCTGACCCCTTTGCCCCCAACAGAAGTAATTCTTTGATTGCTGGAGCCAGACTGCACCCCTGGGGCCAGAAGGACCATAGATTGCCAAGACATGGGGCAAGGCATTTAATCTTTTTGTGCCTCATGACTTCAGTTAAGATAGGACCAATGATGGGATTGTTATGAGGTTATAAATGGATTAAGAATTGTGTAGCGCTTGGAACAAGGCTAGTACACTCTGTGCTTTTGTCACTGTTACAGTTTCTTAGCCTCAGTTTCCCAGTCGGTGAAGTGGGGATGGTGTTATTGACCCTACTGGAGTGTAAGGAAGATGCACTGGAAAAATTAATAGTAATAATTGTAATAATATCAATGTCAACATTTATTGAACATTTTGTATAGGCCTGACATTTTTCAAAAAGTTTTCTATGAATTGGCCTGTTGAATCTTCATAACAATCCAATAGTCTTTGATAATAATTCCGATGTGATCCCTATTTTACAGGCGAGAAAATCAGGTTGGATGACTTGCCCAAGGTCACACAGTGAGGAAAGAGCAGAGTCAAGATTCGAATGTCGTAGTGGCAGTTGTCAGGGGGCTTCCCAGGTGGCTCAGTGATAAAGAATCTGCCTGCCAATGCAGGAGATGCAAAAGATGCGGGTTCAATCCCTGGGTCAAGCAGTTCCCCTGGAGGAGGAAATGGTGACCTATTACAGTATTCTTGCCTGGGAAATCCCATGGACAGAGGAGCCTGATGGGTTACAACCCATGGGTTCCCGAAGAGTTGGACATGACTGAATACACACACACACACACACACACATACACACACTGGCAGTCATAGCTTCCTAAATCCTTGGTGCCAGAACACTCTGCTTGGTGTTCACTCAGCTTATTACCTATTTAGTTTATTATTTATCTAGATAATAATTTCATCCTCATAACAAGCTTTCAGGAATGAGGTTATTATCCTACTTATCCTTATATTGTAGCTGAAAGATGCTGCAGGTGTGCTCTCATCTCCACCCGCTTCCTGTTTGGAGAAGTGGAACTTCCCTGGATTTCTCAGGGTTCTGGGGAAAAGCCCTACCTCCCTACCTCCTTATGGTTATCCATATAACCAGGAGAATTAAATTTGTAGTCATTTATGTAGTTAATTTAGTTCATTTCAGTTCATTTGCTCAGTCATGTCTGACTCTTTGCAACCCCAGGGACTGCAGCATGCCAGGCCTCCCTGTCCAACACCAACTCCCAGGGCTTGCTCAAACTCATGTCCATCAAGTCAGAGAGGCCATCCAACCATCTTATCCTCTGTCATGCCTGTCTCCTCCTGCCTTCAATCTTTCCCAGCATCAGGGGCTTTTCCAGTGAGTTAGTTCTTTGCATCAGGTGGCCAAAGTATTGGAGTTTCAGCTTCAGCATGTCTTTCCAATGAATATTCAGGACTGATTTCCTTTAGGATGGACTGGTTGGATCTCCTTGCAGTCAAGGGACTCTCAAGAGTCTTCTCCAACACCACAGTTCAAAACCATCAATTCTTTGGCGCTCAGCTTTCTTTATGGTCCAGCCCTCACATCCATACATAACTACTCAACTAGATGGATCTTTGTTGGCAAAGTAATGTCTCTGCTTTTTAATATGCTGTCTAGGTTGGTCATAGCTTTTCTTTCAAGAAGCAAAAGTCTTTTAATTTCATGGCTGCAATCACCATCTGCAGTGATTTTAAGAGCCCAAGAAAATAAAGTCTGTCACTGTTTCCATTGTTTCCCCACCTATTTGCCGTGAAGTGATGGGACTAGATGCCATGATCTGTTTTTTGAATGTTGAGTTTTAAGCCAACTTTTTCACTCTCCTCTTTCACTTTCATCAAGAGGCTCTTTAGTTCCTCTTCACTTTCTGCCATAAGGGCAGTGCTATATAATACAGCTTTTAATATAGTTAATTGCTCTGATCCAAAAGAATCATAAAACCTCACTTATCTCTTCCTGAGACACCCAAATGATTACAGCCTGAACAAAGTTCCCAGATTAAGCCCCCAAGGTACCAGGAAGCCTGGAGCAACTTCCTAAACTGGCCAGCATGCAACATGCAAGAACTTAACATGCAAGTGTTTAAGGAATGTGGGACTTCCCTGGTGGTCCNACACATACACACACTGGCAGTCATAGCTTCCTAAATCCTTGGTGCCAGAACACTCTGCTTGGTGTTCACTCAGCTTATTACCTATTTAGTTTATTATTTATCTAGATAATAATTTCATCCTCATAACAAGCTTTCAGGAATGAGGTTATTATCCTACTTATCCTTATATTGTAGCTGAAAGATGCTGCAGGTGTGCTCTCATCTCCACCCGCTTCCTGTTTGGAGAAGTGGAACTTCCCTGGATTTCTCAGGGTTCTGGGGAAAAGCCCTACCTCCCTACCTCCTTATGGTTATCCATATAACCAGGAGAATTAAATTTGTAGTCATTTATGTAGTTAATTTAGTTCATTTCAGTTCATTTGCTCAGTCATGTCTGACTCTTTGCAACCCCAGGGACTGCAGCATGCCAGGCCTCCCTGTCCAACACCAACTCCCAGGGCTTGCTCAAACTCATGTCCATCAAGTCAGAGAGGCCATCCAACCATCTTATCCTCTGTCATGCCTGTCTCCTCCTGCCTTCAATCTTTCCCAGCATCAGGGGCTTTTCCAGTGAGTTAGTTCTTTGCATCAGGTGGCCAAAGTATTGGAGTTTCAGCTTCAGCATGTCTTTCCAATGAATATTCAGGACTGATTTCCTTTAGGATGGACTGGTTGGATCTCCTTGCAGTCAAGGGACTCTCAAGAGTCTTCTCCAACACCACAGTTCAAAACCATCAATTCTTTGGCGCTCAGCTTTCTTTATGGTCCAGCCCTCACATCCATACATAACTACTCAACTAGATGGATCTTTGTTGGCAAAGTAATGTCTCTGCTTTTTAATATGCTGTCTAGGTTGGTCATAGCTTTTCTTTCAAGAAGCAAAAGTCTTTTAATTTCATGGCTGCAATCACCATCTGCAGTGATTTTAAGAGCCCAAGAAAATAAAGTCTGTCACTGTTTCCATTGTTTCCCCACCTATTTGCCGTGAAGTGATGGGACTAGATGCCATGATCTTAGTTTTTTGAATGTTGAGTTTTAAGCCAACTTTTTCACTCTCCTCTTTCACTTTCATCAAGAGGCTCTTTAGTTCCTCTTCACTTTCTGCCATAAGGGCAGTGCTATATAATACAGCTTTTAATATAGTTAATTGCTCTGATCCAAAAGAATCATAAAACCTCACTTATCTCTTCCTGAGACACCCAAATGATTACAGCCTGAACAAAGTTCCCAGATTAAGCCCCCAAGGTACCAGGAAGCCTGGAGCAACTTCCTAAACTGGCCAGCATGCAACATGCAAGAACTTAACATGCAAGTGTTTAAGGAATGTGGGACTTCCCTGGTGGTCCAGTGGTTCAGAATCTGCCTCACAACGCAGCGGGCACGAGTTTGATTCCTAGTCAGGGAGTTAAGATCCCATACGTGTGTGTATTCAGTCACTCAGTCGTGTTCAACTCTTAGTGACCCCATGGACTGTACCTGTCCCTCGCCCCTCCCTCCTCCCCCCAGGTTCCTCTGTCCATGAAGTGGGTTGCCATTTCCTCCTCCAGGAGAAAGATCCCACATGCTGCGGAGCAACTAAGTCCAAGCACCACATCTAGAGTGCGCCATAATGAAAGATTCCAAATGATGCAATGAAGATTCTGGCATGCAGCAGCAAAGACCCCGTGCAGCCAAATTAATTAATTAATTAACTAAAAATAAAGAAGGAATGAGCTGCAGAACATACAGGTGAGTCACAAAAGAGAAGGTGTGGTAGGAGCTCTCTGGCTTCTGGGGAGATTCATTTACTTGCCAAAAAGTTGGAGTGTGATGACCTTGAAGAAGGGGAGCGGAGGACAGCTGCCTCCTCCTTTATAATCAGGGGAAATAATTCCATCTTGTTTCTCACCTGTGCTGAGGGTGTCTGGTTACTCTCGTGGGACAATCGATCTGACTCTTATGGAAACTCAGACTAACAGAAACAGTGGTCGGGGGGAAATAAATCCAGGAAAATGCTGAGAGGTCAGAAGAGAAGGACAGAGTGAGTCCTTGTGATTTTTCATTCACTGAGTGTTTACTGAGCAACTGCTGTGTGCCCCAGACTTTGTTGGAAGTTGGAGAGGAGCAATGAACAAAATTTATGTTCTGATAGGAGAAGACAGACAAGAAACTAACAAGTGAAATATATATGTGTCAGATTGTGATAAATGTTACGGAGAAAAATAAATCGAGGAAGGAAGGTGTGAGATTTAAAATCAGGGAGTTAGGAAAAGCCCCACTGAAAATGGTGACGTTGGGGAAAGATCTGAGGGAGGGAGGGAGGTGGTCACGCCAAAATTGTGTTTTATTTATATTTTAATGGACTATAATTGCTTTACAATGTTGTGTTAGTTACTGCTGTACAACAAAGTTTATCAGCTCTAAGTATACAAACATCCCCTCTCTCTTGAGCTGCCTTCCCATCCCTTCATCCTACCCCTCCAGGTCATCACAAAACATCAGACTGAGCTCCCTGTGCTATGCAGCAGCTTCCAATAACAGGGTTTTCAAGAATGCTCCAGGCAGTGGGGTTAGAAGTGCAAAGGGCAAGGCTGGAGTGAGCAGGGGGAGAGGTGAGTGATGAACAGGGCAAGAGGACTTTGGTTTTTATGCTGAATGTAGTTTACACTGAGATCTGAAGGATAAGCCTCGAGGCTCCCAGAGCAGGATCTAGTTTCGACCTCTGGCCCTGGATATAGCTCATTCATTAATTCAACTGTCCCTCTGTCATTCCTTTCCTGAGCACTGAGGGAGGCCCAGGTGGCCCTAGGGCTTGTGCTGGGCACTGGAAACTCCAGCTGGGGAAGACCGTCCCCTCAGTCCTGCAGGAAGGAAAGCTTTCAGGGTTGGAGGAGATCCTGTCCTGTGTGACTCTGTGCCTTAAGTTTGGGGAATCAGTGGATGATAAGCTGGGGAGGGGGCCACAGGCAGGGAACAGGGGAGGCTGGAAACGGTGAGGCTGGGGAGAAAGCGAAGACTCCTGCCGATCACATTTCTGTCTTTTCTGTGGTTTCAGAGGCCCTGTCTCTCTGCCTGCTCTGAGTTCTGGCTCCAGGCTGGGCAGGGAACAGCAGAGTGTGATGGGCCAGGACAGGTGGCTTTGCCATGTGACGCTTGTCCGCTGACTGCTCAATCCTCACTTTTAGAGCAGTTTCCAGAAGTGATGTGAGGGGATGGGCCGGGCAACCTATATATAGTCCTGGGGCCAGGGCTCAGCCGGGGAGGGTCTGTCTGCTCTTCACCGTGCACCCATCACCGGTGGTGTCCCACATCCTCGGTCTGAGCTTGGTGCTTGCTTCTCTTCAGACGCAGCTCTGAGCCACCTACAGTTAGGCTTGACCTTGACTGGGCCTCTTGGGAGCCTCTTTTTAGCCAAGAACTCCAGCCAGACCTGTGAGTCCTGGGGTCCTGGTGGGGGACGGTGGCTGGGGATAAGCGGCAGGGGAGGGACAGGGGGATAGGGGCTTGCTGCGAGTCCTGGAGAGGTGAGAGAAGAGGAGAGGGCAGGGACTCTGGAGTATTTGGGGTTGGGGCTGAGGCCACGGGGAAGGACGCCTTGGGGTAGGATGGGGTTTGAAAGCCAGCCTCAAGTTGAGGAAAGGGGGTTAGGTCCCTGACAGGGGCAATTTGGGTGGGGTGGAGAGGTAGGCTGGAGGGGATAACTGAGTTGAGGCTGCCTTTGGGCCTGAAAGGGAGTCTCCCTTTCTCCCTTGGCCTGAGCCAGAGTCCCTTTCTGTGCGGGGTGAGAGGCCTCTAGAGGCTGGGCCCGGTCTCGCCTCCCTGACGACCCCTCCTCCACGCAGGCCCGCCATGTCGGCCGCGCCCGGCCTCCTGCACCAGGAGCTGTCCTGCCCGCTGTGCCTGCAGCTGTTCGACGCGCCCGTGACGGCCGAGTGCGGCCACAGCTTCTGTCGCGCCTGCCTGAGCCGCGTGGCCGGGGAGCCGGCGGCGGACGGCACGGTGCTCTGCCCGAGCTGCCAGGCCCCCACGCGGCCGCAGGCGCTCAGCACCAACCTGCAGCTGGCGCGTCTGGTGGAGGGGCTGGCGCAGGTGCCGCAGGGCCACTGCGAGGAGCACCTGGACCCGCTGAGCATCTACTGCGAGCAGGACCGCGCGCTCGTGTGCGGCGTGTGCGCCTCGCTCGGCTCTCACCGCGGCCACCGCCTGCTGCCGGCCGCCGAAGCCCACGCGCGCCTCAAGGTGAGGGCCCCGCCGGCGGGGATCGGGGTCGGATGGGATGGTTGGACCGGTCGGGGTCGGGCCGATCCGGCCTCAACTTCAGGGCCCGGGGCGCCTGGAGATACCAGGGACGCGGGCGGGGCGGGGCGTCTAGGGAAGGTGAGCTGAAGGCGGAGCCTGGCGGAGCCCAGAGCCTGGAAGAAGCGCTCGGAGACCGGCCTCGGTGAGACGAGCGCGGCCACTGGAGCGCACGCGGGGATGCGAGAGGAGCGCAGCGGCAGAGCGGAGTCTGCCTCGCTGGGGCCCTAGCGGAGGACAGGGTCGGTGCCCGCGGCCCACGCGAGCAGGCTCGGCTGCAGGGCGTAGCCCTGGATAAGAGGGGCCTCGCTATCCGGGACCGCCCCGCTCCTGCGCCCCTGGAGCTGCCAAGCTTGTAATGACCTGACAGTTACCAGATGGAGCCTCACCCAAAGGGACCTGGGAGGCCAAGGCACGCCTGCGCGGGCAACTCTGTGCACAGCCCCGAGTTGGTACCGAGACCCAAGTGCAGGCTGTTTTTGTGTTGGAGCTGGAAGTTCCAAACGCCTCCAGACTCCACACAGTTGTGCGCGCCCCGAGGTTTGCCATCTCTGCGGATCCCCAAACACTGGCAAATGGAGACGCAGGCACACGCTGGCTCGCCTGGCGTACGTGTGGCAGATCACACGCGTGTAGAGCTACAGGAGTGTATGTGTATACACGGGCCCAGGGAGATATGTCATGAAGCCATTTATAGGGTTGTTGGAAGAATAAACGACAGGTGCAGGGCCTGGCGGAGGCGGGGTCCGGAGGCTTGGAGCAGTCCACTGTCTCTGCGATGGAGAAGCTGCCACTCTCTTCTCCAGGCGGCTGTTGAGAGTGGAGGGCGGGTAATCTTTGCCCATAAACTTCAACGTTGCAAGACACTTCTCCTTGCTCTCCAGACTTCTAGATGGGGTAGACCCCGCCCTTAGGCGGGGCCCAAATCCTCCAGTGGCCCAGCCTCACCGTCCCTCCCGCTCCAGCCTTGCCAGTCCCTCGGGGTGCTGGCTTGCAGTCTCCTGGCCCACTGCAGGAGGCTCCTCCTCCCAGGAGCCCACCCAACCCAAGCTCCCCTCTGCTGGTGACCCCAGAACGCCTATCCTCATCCATCTTTATCTGCAAAAAGAGAAGAGAGTCCATGAAGTGGAACGGGGCACCAGGGAGCCTAGAAGCCTCAAAGGCGCAGGCGGGTTAGGATACAGTCTTTCAGAGTCTGCTTCAGTCCACCCTAAGCCCCAGGGAAGGGGTAGCTGGAGGTCTGAAGTAGAGATTTCTGGAAGGAGGGGGAAAAGTGAAAGTGTGTCTGACTCTTTGTGACCCCATGTGACCTGCCAGGCTCCTCTGTCCATGGAATTCTCCAGGCAAGAATACTGGAGTGGGTTGCCATTTCCTTCTCCAGGGAATCTTCCCAATCTAGGGATCAAACCCACGACTTCCACGTTGCAGGCAGATTCTTTATCATCTGAGCCACATGAGGGACAAGAAACCTGGGGTAGAGCAGAACACCTGGGCCCTTGGGGAGGAAGACAGGTTGGTCCAGAGAACACATGCCAAGACTCAAGAGTGGTTGAATGGGATCTGCTGGGCAATGGGGGATGCACAACCCCCAAAGTCATGTGGCTTCGGAGTAGAAGGACACCAGCCTGTAGGTGAGACCCATCATGCACTGTGTCGAGCACTGCTCCCCACACTTCCTCACCACGGGATGTTCCATGGGCCTTCTCTGCTCAGCTCCCAGCCTCTAGGGTGCCGTCGTGCTTGGTCCCCATGGCTCAGCTCTGTCACCCATGAACCTCAGATGGCTGAAAGCCTCCAGGGCTACCCTGCCCAGCAGCAGGCAGGGCTGTGGCCCTGGGAGATGTCTGGGGACGGAGACTGACCTGGCAGCTGGCCGCAGTAGCCCATGGTCCAATTTTAGTGGGGACTCATAGCTAACAGTGCCTAGAGGGTCTCCTAGTTTCCTTTAGGGGAGGTGGGGAGGAGGCTGCCAATTTGTCCCCCAAACCATAGGTAAGGTAGGTGGGGGATAACCGTTCCCGTTCTGCAAAAGAGGAAAACTGAGGTTGGAAGTCAGGGCGACAGGACTGGAACAGTCTGATTTCAGGGCCGTGCACCTCCCAGCAAACTGGCTTTGGCTGGAGGTATTAGGAACTCCCCTATGCCTGCGTTTCAGGATCCCAAACGGACAGACCTAGAGTAGGAGCTGGACCACAGGTTTGTTTGGTTTGTCCATGCAGAAGACATTGTTTTTAAGCTTTTGGCCATGCTGCACTGCCTGTGGGATCTTAGTTCCTCAACCAGGGATAGAACCTATGTCCCCTGCATTGGCAGCTCANGCTGCGAGTCCTGGAGAGGTGAGAGAAGAGGAGAGGGCAGGGACTCTGGAGTATTTGGGGTTGGGGCTGAGGCCACGGGGAAGGACGCCTTGGGGTAGGATGGGGTTTGAAAGCCAGCCTCAAGTTGAGGAAAGGGGGTTAGGTCCCTGACAGGGGCAATTTGGGTGGGGTGGAGAGGTAGGCTGGAGGGGATAACTGAGTTGAGGCTGCCTTTGGGCCTGAAAGGGAGTCTCCCTTTCTCCCTTGGCCTGAGCCAGAGTCCCTTTCTGTGCGGGGTGAGAGGCCTCTAGAGGCTGGGCCCGGTCTCGCCTCCCTGACGACCCCTCCTCCACGCAGGCCCGCCATGTCGGCCGCGCCCGGCCTCCTGCACCAGGAGCTGTCCTGCCCGCTGTGCCTGCAGCTGTTCGACGCGCCCGTGACGGCCGAGTGCGGCCACAGCTTCTGTCGCGCCTGCCTGAGCCGCGTGGCCGGGGAGCCGGCGGCGGACGGCACGGTGCTCTGCCCGAGCTGCCAGGCCCCCACGCGGCCGCAGGCGCTCAGCACCAACCTGCAGCTGGCGCGTCTGGTGGAGGGGCTGGCGCAGGTGCCGCAGGGCCACTGCGAGGAGCACCTGGACCCGCTGAGCATCTACTGCGAGCAGGACCGCGCGCTCGTGTGCGGCGTGTGCGCCTCGCTCGGCTCTCACCGCGGCCACCGCCTGCTGCCGGCCGCCGAAGCCCACGCGCGCCTCAAGGTGAGGGCCCCGCCGGCGGGGATCGGGGTCGGATGGGATGGTTGGACCGGTCGGGGTCGGGCCGATCCGGCCTCAACTTCAGGGCCCGGGGCGCCTGGAGATACCAGGGACGCGGGCGGGGCGGGGCGTCTAGGGAAGGTGAGCTGAAGGCGGAGCCTGGCGGAGCCCAGAGCCTGGAAGAAGCGCTCGGAGACCGGCCTCGGTGAGACGAGCGCGGCCACTGGAGCGCACGCGGGGATGCGAGAGGAGCGCAGCGGCAGAGCGGAGTCTGCCTCGCTGGGGCCCTAGCGGAGGACAGGGTCGGTGCCCGCGGCCCACGCGAGCAGGCTCGGCTGCAGGGCGTAGCCCTGGATAAGAGGGGCCTCGCTATCCGGGACCGCCCCGCTCCTGCGCCCCTGGAGCTGCCAAGCTTGTAATGACCTGACAGTTACCAGATGGAGCCTCACCCAAAGGGACCTGGGAGGCCAAGGCACGCCTGCGCGGGCAACTCTGTGCACAGCCCCGAGTTGGTACCGAGACCCAAGTGCAGGCTGTTTTTGTGTTGGAGCTGGAAGTTCCAAACGCCTCCAGACTCCACACAGTTGTGCGCGCCCCGAGGTTTGCCATCTCTGCGGATCCCCAAACACTGGCAAATGGAGACGCAGGCACACGCTGGCTCGCCTGGCGTACGTGTGGCAGATCACACGCGTGTAGAGCTACAGGAGTGTATGTGTATACACGGGCCCAGGGAGATATGTCATGAAGCCATTTATAGGGTTGTTGGAAGAATAAACGACAGGTGCAGGGCCTGGCGGAGGCGGGGTCCGGAGGCTTGGAGCAGTCCACTGTCTCTGCGATGGAGAAGCTGCCACTCTCTTCTCCAGGCGGCTGTTGAGAGTGGAGGGCGGGTAATCTTTGCCCATAAACTTCAACGTTGCAAGACACTTCTCCTTGCTCTCCAGACTTCTAGATGGGGTAGACCCCGCCCTTAGGCGGGGCCCAAATCCTCCAGTGGCCCAGCCTCACCGTCCCTCCCGCTCCAGCCTTGCCAGTCCCTCGGGGTGCTGGCTTGCAGTCTCCTGGCCCACTGCAGGAGGCTCCTCCTCCCAGGAGCCCACCCAACCCAAGCTCCCCTCTGCTGGTGACCCCAGAACGCCTATCCTCATCCATCTTTATCTGCAAAAAGAGAAGAGAGTCCATGAAGTGGAACGGGGCACCAGGGAGCCTAGAAGCCTCAAAGGCGCAGGCGGGTTAGGATACAGTCTTTCAGAGTCTGCTTCAGTCCACCCTAAGCCCCAGGGAAGGGGTAGCTGGAGGTCTGAAGTAGAGATTTCTGGAAGGAGGGGGAAAAGTGAAAGTGTGTCTGACTCTTTGTGACCCCATGTGACCTGCCAGGCTCCTCTGTCCATGGAATTCTCCAGGCAAGAATACTGGAGTGGGTTGCCATTTCCTTCTCCAGGGAATCTTCCCAATCTAGGGATCAAACCCACGACTTCCACGTTGCAGGCAGATTCTTTATCATCTGAGCCACATGAGGGACAAGAAACCTGGGGNCCATGGAATTCTCCAGGCAAGAATACTGGAGTGGGTTGCCATTTCCTTCTCCAGGGAATCTTCCCAATCTAGGGATCAAACCCACGACTTCCACGTTGCAGGCAGATTCTTTATCATCTGAGCCACATGAGGGACAAGAAACCTGGGGTAGAGCAGAACACCTGGGCCCTTGGGGAGGAAGACAGGTTGGTCCAGAGAACACATGCCAAGACTCAAGAGTGGTTGAATGGGATCTGCTGGGCAACGGGGGATGCACAACCCCCAAAGTCATGTGGCTTCGGAGTAGAAGGACACCAGCCTGTAGGTGAGACCCATCATGCACTGTGTCGAGCACTGCTCCCCACACTTCCTCACCACGGGATGTTCCATGGGCCTTCTCTGCTCAGCTCCCAGCCTCTAGGGTGCCGTCGTGCTTGGTCCCCATGGCTCAGCTCTGTCACCCATGAACCTCAGATGGCTGAAAGCCTCCAGGGCTACCCTGCCCAGCAGCAGGCAGGGCTGTGGCCCTGGGAGATGTCTGGGGACGGAGACTGACCTGGCAGCTGGCCGCAGTAGCCCATGGTCCAATTTTAGTGGGGACTCATAGCTAACAGTGCCTAGAGGGTCTCCTAGTTTCCTTTAGGGGAGGTGGGGAGGAGGCTGCCAATTTGTCCCCCAAACCATAGGTAAGGTAGGTGGGGGATAACCGTTCCCGTTCTGCAAAAGAGGAAAACTGAGGTTGGAAGTCAGGGCGACAGGACTGGAACAGTCTGATTTCAGGGCCGTGCACCTCCCAGCAAACTGGCTTTGGCTGGAGGTATTAGGAACTCCCCTATGCCTGCGTTTCAGGATCCCAAACGGACAGACCTAGAGTAGGAGCTGGACCACAGGTTTGTTTGGTTTGTCCATGCAGAAGACATTGTTTTTAAGCTTTTGGCCATGCTGCACTGCCTGTGGGATCTTAGTTCCTCAACCAGGGATAGAACCTATGTCCCCTGCATTGGCAGCTCAGAGTATTAACCACTGGACCGCCAGGGAAGTCCCCGAAGACATTTTTATTCAATTGCCTACCCTCAGAAGCAGGGAAACCCTGTTTGGTGGCTCAAACAGTAGAGAATCTGCCTGCAATACAGGAGACCTGGGTTTGATCCCTGGGTTAGGAAGAACTCCTGGAGAAGAGAATGGCTCCTGTATTCTTGCCTGGAGAATCCCATGGACGGAGGAGCGGGGTGGGTCCATGGGATCCCAAAGAGTCGGACACGACTGAGCAACTCACACTGCATTACTACCCTCAGAGCCTACAGGTGTGCAGGGAGGCCGGTTAGAGGGTTTTGCTAAGATTCTTCTTTTAGGTATAGGGTGAAGGGCAGGAATAGGAGGAAGCTGCCTGTCTCTTGTACACATCCTCCACTACCCCCTGAAACCTGCTATGTGCCAAGCCCTTACCTCTCTTGGGGAGGAGACCCAACTACATCTGTGATAATCATCTTCCCAAAAATCTATGCTGAAGGGCTGCCTGCTGGGGGATGCAATCTGGAAAGACAAGACTGGGGAGGACTTAATGGAGATAGACAATGGGAGGGGGGGACATTCCAGACCTTAGAACTGGTAATGGCAAGTGCTTGAGACCAGCAAGTGTGTTTGGGGGATGATAAGTTGCCAGCCTGGCTGAGCCAGCATTGAGGCTGAGCCAGCATTGAGGCTGAGCCAGAGGGGGCGGGTTAAGGCAGGGAGGTGTGGGTTTGGTGGGGGAGGTGGGCGGTAGCATCACTACTTTATATCTGCCCTCCCCCCACCAGACGCAGCTCCCACAGCAGAAGATGCAGCTGCAGGAGGCTTGTATGCGGAAGGAGAAGAGTGTGGCCCTGCTGGAGCATCAGCTGTTGGAAGTAGAGGTGAGGGACTCGTCCCAGCAGAGCCCAGGTACTGGGGGTCCAGGCTGGGGGTCCCCAGCCAAATGCTCTTTCCTGTCTGCCTCCCCCCAGGAGACGGTGCGTCAGTTCAGGGGGGCAGTGGGGGAACAATTGGGCAAGATGCGTTTGTTCCTGGCTGCCCTGGAGGGCTCCTTGGACCGTGAAGCCGAGCGAGTGCAGGGTGAGGCGGGGGTCGCCTTGCGGCGGGAGCTGGGGAGCCTGAACTCTTACTTGGAACAGCTGCGGCAGATGGAGAAGGTGCTGGAGGAGGTGGCAGACAAGCCTCAGACAGAGTTCCTCATGGTGAGCATTGGATGGCTTCCCTCTGCCCCTCAGCCAGGGTTTAGGCTTTGGAGACCTCATTCCGTTGTCACATAGGGACCCCGAGGTACAGAGACAGGCAAGGGTGAGCCAAGGTCATACACCGAGGAGGGGTGCACCCCAGGATGGCCCTTCTGGATGTTTAGGTGGGGCACTGCCCAAGGACGCTGTATCTAAGAGGGCATCATTTGTATCATAGAGTTTGTAGGTCTGCATTTTTATTAGGACACTTTTTTTTATCAGGTGGAATTAGTTTCTTGAGGAAGGGTGTATTTTTTCTAATTCACGCTGCAGTAAAGGGCTAGGGGTGGCTTTTAATTCTGGGTTTCTTTTGTCTTTTCTGATTCTTCCTGACCCCGTACCCAGCATTTCTGTGTTCTGCCCCAGCCTCAGAAGCCCCCAGTGTACCCCCTGCCTGCTCATCTCCATTCTCTCTTTCTCTCATTCCAGAAATACTGCCTGGTGACCAGCAGGTGAGATCAGCCTGGCCCTGCCCCCTTGCCCATCTTGCCCTTGTCTGCCAGGGACACCGGCTGGTTCACCCTCTCCTCCCATTCAGTCCACTGGGATTCCCCTGCACTTTGTGCGGACATGAACTTGACCTATCTTTCTCCTCAGGGACCTCCCAGACCACTGCTGGAGACAGATGTGGGCAGAGACACAGGCATCACTCAGTGCTGCTGTCAGGGGGGTGGGGGTGNGGAAAGTTATGACCAACCTAGATAGCATATTCAAAAGCAGAGACATTACTTTGCCAACAAAGGTCCGTCTAGTCAAGGCTATGGTTTTTCCAGTGGTCAGGTAGGGATATGAGAGTTGGACTGTGAAGAAAGCTGAGCCCGAAGAATTGATGGGTATGGGGGAGAATGGTTATGTGTATTTGTGTGGCTGAGTCCCTTCGCTGTTCACCTGAAACTATCATAACATTGTTAATCGTCTGTACTCCAATACAAAATACTTTTGATGTTAAAAAAGATTTTTTCTTTTTATTTTAATTGGAGGCTAATCACTTTGCAATATTGTAGTGTTTTTTGCCATACATAAAAAAGATTTTTTTAAAAAGTAAAAAAAAAAGAAATGACACAAAATCGCTGGATCCCTAATAATGCCACTAAGCTGCTGCATACCTGGCTTTGGAGACCCCCTCTGCTTTTGCTCTGTGTGGCAACTCACTCCGGTGTTCTTGCCTGAAAAATACCCTTTGGTTGGCTGCAGTTCATCAGGTCTCAAAGAGTTGAACACAATTGAATGACTGTGCAGGATACGTTGACTATTGCTTGAGTTAGAATCTCTCTTAATTTGTACCCCAAAGCATTCTAATGGATATAAGCTCTGCTGTAAAACTTGGTACATGACTTCTGGGTGTCTCAGTATCTTCATCTGCAAGATGAGGATAATAATATCTTCTTCATAGGATTTCTATTAAGACTGGATAGTTAACACATCCAAAGCACTTAGAACTGTGCCTGGCACAGAGTAAATACTCACGTAATGTGAATTGCTGTTACTGTTTTATTATTATTACTTTAAAATATAATATGTTATTATATTGTGTGNGATTTCTATTAAGACTGGATAGTTAACACATCCAAAGCACTTAGAACTGTGCCTGGCACAGAGTAAATACTCACGTAATGTGAATTGCTGTTACTGTTTTATTATTATTACTTTAAAATATAATATGTTATTATATTGTGTATTTACTATTTAGTCTAAGTTTTTCCATTTTTCAGTTTTCAAAATTAGGCCATTTTTTGGTTGTTTTTTAAAATAATTTCTACTTTTTACCTCAATTAGCATGATCAGAGAATACGGCAGTATCACTTGTATCACTTCTACCTTTTTATTTATTTATTTATTTATTTTGACCATGCTGCACAGCTTTAGGATCTTAGTTCTCTAACTAGGGATTGAAGCCAGGCTGGGGCAATAAAAATGCCGAGTCTTAACCATTGACTGGATCACCAGGGAACTCCCCATTTCTGCCCTTGTGTGGCATAGAATTGGAATTTTTTTTCAAAATGTGCTTAATAGAACTATATCCTATTTCTGAAAGTTAATCCTCCATATACATCTATTGTTGCTACCTTATTAGTTGTCTTGTTTCAGATGAATCACTTAAATCTTATATTTAGACCTCAATCTGAGTTTGTTTTCCATTTCTACTTTCTAAATGTTGTCAAGATCCACCTTTCCATCCTATGTTCTACCTGGACATGATTCCAACATTTTCTCAAATTCCAGTTTGCTTCTAGACTCAGTGTTTTACTTCTGAGATGTTTCTACCTCCCAAATAAGCTTCATTATCCAAGATTCTGGAAAAAGACCCCCAGCCCCTGGCTTTTCTATCCTCACTGGTGGGCCCCCTCTCCAATCCCACTTCCTCTTGCTCTGTCTGTGAGCAGGAAGTGTCTGAAACCAGATGTTCCTCTTTTGTAGGTGCTATCAAAATCCCGCCTCCTTCTCTCTCCTGACCGGGGCCCTGACACTCAATTTTTGACCACGCGATTGCTCCAGTTTGCTGTTGCAATGGTTCTTACAATCTTCTATCTGCAGAGTGATTATTTGAGAGTAAAAACCACTATGGAACCACCTGCTATAGTTTACCCAGGCTTCTTTGGCACATTTATGACCAGGAAAAGGAGTTTTCAGTGTGAACTAAGATGCTAGGCGCTAGACCCATTCTGCAATAATATCTTCGGTTCATCTCTCCACCATTTCCTTCTTTCTACCCTTTGTTACCCCAGACCAGTGGAAGTCTTGCCCAGAGCTGAAGTTTCTGTTACTTACTTATTCAATCTGATTTGCTTACCTCTTTTAATGTGGCACATACCATGCTCAGTCCTGGGAATATACATTTGTATAATTCAAGACTGTTGCCTTCACAGGTTCATAGATCTAGGGGAAAAACTAGTGGTTACCAGTGGGGAGGAGGAGAGGGACAATATAGGGGTAGGAGAGTGGGAGGTACAAACTACTGTGTGTAAGACAGGCTACAGAGATGAATTGCACAACATGGTGAATTGAGCTAATATTTTATTATGGCTATAAATGGAGTGTAACCTTTAAAATTTTTATAAAAAATAAAAAGTTTTTAAAATGCCTTCAATAAACAATAGTGGGAGAAATAACCTCTTAAACACTTAATGAGATCCCAGAGTGAGAACTATTTTTATTTTTTTTAAATTTCTGGATGTTTATATTCTTTGATAAAAATTTATTTATTTATTGCTGCATTGGGTCTTCCTTGCTGTGTGCAGGCTTCCTCTAGTTGCAGCGAGTAGGGGTTACTCTCTGGTTACGGTGCTCAGGCTTCTTACTGTGGTGGCTTCTCACGTTGCAGAGCACAGCCTCTAGGGCCCGTGGGTTCAGTAGTTGTGGCACACTGGCTTAGCTGTCCCACGGCATGGGAAATCTCCCCAGACCAGGCAGCGAACCTGTGTCCCCTGCATTGGCAGGTGGGTTCTTAACCACTGGACCACCAGGGAGGTCTGAGAACTGTTAATAGAGCTGTGTAAGAGAGTCTGGATCTGAGTAATAAATCAGGCTAGGCTTCTCAAAGGCAGCGACAGCTCGAGTTGGCACTTGGAGAGCAAATAGGAGCTCCTAAGGATGACAAAAAGCAGAAAAAAGGCATTCTAGATGTGTTCAGTGGTAGGTTGAACTAGTTATATAAAGCAGCATAACAAATGACCCCAGACATAGTGGCTTAAAATAACAATAATCATTGCTGATGGAAATGCCAAATGGTGCAGTAACTTTTTAAGACAGTTTGGTGATTTCTTACAAAACCAAGCATACTCTTACTGAATGAATCCAGCAACCCTGCTCCTTGGTATTCACCCAAAGGAGTTGAAAACTTATGTCAACACAAAACTCTGCACATGGATATTTGTAGTAGTTTTATTCATAATTGCCAAAATCTGAAGATACTTTTCAGGAGACGGATGGGTAAACTGTACATCCAGACAATGGGACATTATTCAGGGATAAAAGAAATGAGCTATCAAATCATGAAAAGACATGAAGAAGCCTTGAATTCATATGTCTCGGGCAAAGAAATCAATCTGAAAGGGCTACATACATATGATTCCAACTTTGTGACTTTTTGGAAGAGGTAAAACTATAGAGATAGTAAAAATATCACTGGCAGAGGTGGTTGATGATGGGGGAGGCTTTGCAAGCACAGGGCCAGGAGGTGTGTGGGAAATCTTCATCTCTTTCTCTCAATTTTGCTGTAAACTTAAAACTGCTCTAAAAAAATAAGACTTGGAAATTCCCTGGCAGTCCAGTACGTATGACTCAGAGCTTTCACCCTGGTGGCCCAGGTAAATCCCTGATAGGGGAACTAAGGTTCTGCAAGCTGTGTGGAGTGGCCAAAATAAAAAAAACAAAACACCCAAACTTTATTAACCTCTACTCCCCCCACCGCCTGCAAATCCAACAAAAATTATTCCTTATCTCCCCTGATTTCTGTGGATCAGGAAATTAGGGATGGCGGGAGCAGTTCCGACTCAGTCTCTCTCATGAGGTTATGGTCTGATGTTGCCAGCCAGGGCTGTAGTCCTTTGAAGGCTTGACTGGTGTTGGAGGACCCACTTCCAAAGTCACTCACTCACTCTGAGGGTGAGTCAGTCCTGGCTGTTGATGGACAGCACCAGTTCCTCTCCATCAGGGTCTCTCTACAGTATAATTTGAGTGTCCTCATAGCCTGGTGGATGGCTTCCTCCAGCCTCCACAGAGAGAGTCATTCAAGGGAGCAAGACTGAAGCTGAAATGCCTTGAGGATCACATACATTCAGTTCGGCTGTGATCTATTGGTCACCCAGGTCAGCCGTAATTCTACATGGAAGGAGGACTACTAAAGAGTATGAATATCAGGATAGAAAGATTGTTAACAGCCAATGTTGCATGTTGGCTACCATATAGGGCACACTAACAGTAGTGGGGATATTGTGCTTGGGTTATAAATGGTTAGAAATGGATCCGAAAGCTATTTATGGACTTACTTGTCTGGGTCTATGACTTTGGCTTTAACTGTTGGTAGGACGAATTATTGAAAGGTTTTAAAGAAGGCACCAAGAGGGTTGGACTGTCTCTTCTTGGCCATATTGGACTGCAGGAGCTCCCCAATATGTCCAAAAAAGCCCCCTGATGGTATCTGCTTTTTTGCTTGGGCTGTTTAATACCTCATGTAGATCGACACACATGCCGTCTTTCAGTTTTGTCTTGGACTGCCTTGTAGAAACTGCCTATGTCATATATCTGCTTAGATATGCTTCCACTTTGTAAAACTTAAAAATCTCTGTATCAGTTAGGGTACTTTTGGTTGCAAATGAAAAATTCAACTCCAAATGACTGAATGAAAATAGTTCATTGACTCATGCAACTGGAAAGTCCAGAGTAGAGAGGAATTCAGGTGAGATCTGATCCGGAGTTTCACATTTTCAAGAGGGATCTGGCTCTATTTCTGTGATGTGTTGATTCATCCTCAGGTGGATTTTTAAAAAAATAATAGTAAAAATGGCTGCAGGGGTTCCAAGTTTTACATTACGCTGGAAAGAGCGAAAACACCTTTTTCCTCAGATCCACTTTGAGTGCTCTGGCTTAGATCACATTCCCATACTTAAGCCAATCATTGATGTCAAGGGTCTGGGATACTCAAATTCTTAGTTTAGTTCACATGCTTCATCTTTGGACCTGGGGGTAAATTCAGTTGTCCCCAAATAACACAGTCCTTCAAACAGGAATTAAAACTTACTGAGAAGAGGGAAATAGGACACCAGGGAGGAAACCACAAGTGTTCAACACAAAATCAAACTGTGATGTCGTTTATCCAAACATTATTTACTAAGCCCCAGTCAAAGGTAATATTGAGCCCTGGGACAGAGCCATGAATTGGACACAATCCCAACCATGTGTATCTTCAGACCTTGGAATAGCATTTGGCACATACTAGACATCAAGAGGAGAAGGGGACAACACAGGATGAGATTGTCAGATGGCATTACCAACTCAATGGACATGAGTTTGAGCAAGTTCTGGAAGTTGGTGATGGACAGGGAAGACTGGTGTGCTGCAGTCCATGGGGTCGCAAAGAGTCAGACACGACTGAGCAACTGAACTGAACTATTTGTTAAATGAATAGAATGGGGGAAGATAGATGTGTATGTAATTCATCATCTCTTGTAAGGTCTATTTCTTGGTCTAGGGACTTTGAGAGGCTGGGACTATGATCTATTCTCTTCTTCCTTCTATTTTTCCTTCTTTGGATTGTAGCTCCTCCAGGGGGAGAGACTGGGAGGAAGAATCAGAGAGATGTCAGAGGGTTTCTCACATGCCTGGCTGCTTATCTGTGGTTGGAGGTGCCCCTAATCTCACTCATGTGCAGGATGGGTTCATCTCTTGCTTATGGTCCTCAGGATCTGAGGTTCAAAGTATTCCTGGAGGTGATATTTAGATTTACCAAGGCCCCCGCTCTCTGCTGAGGAGCCCTTTGGAGGCAGTAGTGCCTGTCTTGCTTGGTCTCTCCAGGCCTGTTTTGTAACCCTTGTGCTTTATTTGGAACCATGAAGTCCCCATTTCTTCCTGTTTCTTGATCTTATTTAAGCCACACAAAACTTTTCTAGAGGAAAGCTCTTATATTGATACATGCAGCCTTTATTCAAACACCAAGGCTTGTAAAGTGCTGAATAAGGGGGGCCCTGAAGCTGGATGTGATGATAATGATACAGCATCAGGTCAAGGATCAGGCCAGGATTTGACGAACTGGAGATGTTTCATATAGAGGATGCTTAGTGTAATGGCAATGATAGTGTGGGTGACTCAGTGGCAAAGAATCAGTCTGCCCGTGCAGGAGATGTGCATTCAACCCCTGGGTCGGGAAGATCCCCTGGAGAAGGAAATGACAACCTGCTCCAGTATTCTTGCCTGGAGAACCCCATGGACAGAGGAGCCTGGCGGGCAAGAGTCCATGGGGTTGCAAAAGAGTTGGACTTGAGTTTGTGACTGACAACAACAGCAATAAAGTGGTAGAGAGAGCTAGTTGTCTCCTGGTATCTGTCTTTCTCTTTTTCCTTTACTAATTCAATTCCAAATTTTAGCCAAGTGAAGTTGCTCAGTCGTGTCCGACTCTTTTTGACCCGTGGACTGTAGCCCACCAAGCTCCTCCGTCCATGGGATTCTCCAGGCAAGAATACTGGAGTGGGTTGCCATTTCCTTCTCCAAGAATGCGGCTAAATCACACAAAATGAAGACTGTATTTCCCAGCCTTCTTTGTCACTGTGTATTGCCATGTGTCTGAGTTTTGNAAGCTCCTCCGTCCATGGGATTCTCCAGGCAAGAATACTGGAGTGGGTTGCCATTTCCTTCTCCAAGAATGCGGCTAAATCACACAAAATGAAGACTGTATTTCCCAGCCTTCTTTGTCACTGTGTATTGCCATGTGTCTGAGTTTTGGCCAATGAAACGGGAAGGGAAACGTCATGTGCAACTTTTGGGTCATACCCTTAAAGAGTCACACCACATCCTCCATTTTTTGTGCCAGCTGGAGGGAAGACAAGGTGGTGGGCCATCTTCGATGGAGTGGATGAGGACAGTAGCTTGGAATAACACAGCAACTTGCTAGATGGAGCCTAAATCTCCAACACTGTGGGGCCTCTCTATCTCCCTGGACTGTCAGCAGGACAGTCTGACTTAAGTCTCTGAGATTTGGGGTCTAATTACAGCAGATGAGGGGCTTCCCTGGTGGCTCAGATGGTAAAGAATCAGCCTGCAATGCGGGAGACCTAGGTTGGGATCCCTGGGTTGGGAAGATCCCCTGGAAGAGGGCATGGCAACTCACTTCAGTAATCTTGCCTGGAGAATGCCATGAACAGAGGAATCTGGTGGCTACAGTCCATGGGGTTGCAGAGTTGGACTTGACTGAGCGACTAGGCACGGCATAGAGCAGTTGAATCTCACCCTCAGCTAATACAATTAACACACATCAGTCACTTCCTACATGCCATGCACTGTGCTAAGCTTTTCACATACATTATTTAGCTTAATCTTAAAAAAATATTTTGGGGGTTGTTCTTGTTAAGCCGTTAGGGCATTTCGGGCAAAAATAACAGAAACAGACTCTGGCTAACAAGTAGAGAGTGGGATTTCCTTCAGGGAAATAGAGTGGCTTAAAGAATGTAAGAGAGGGCTGAAAGACAGACCCAGAGGACAGAAATCATAACTTTGGAGGTCCTGACAAAGAGAGAAATAAAGCAAATGTTAGTTTTCTACCCTTGCATCATCGTGCTCAGAATTCAAATTAAGAGTAGACCTGACCTAACTTTGGGCAAGAGGCTACCCATTTAGTTAAGGAGGGGTAAGGCACTTTGGGGCCTTCCCAGGTGGCTCTGACAGTAAAGAATCTCTCCACAGTGCAGGAGACTCGCGTTCGAGCCCTTGGTTGGGAAGATCCCCTGAAGAAGGGAATGGCAACCCATTCCAGTATTGTTGCCTGGAGAATCCCATGGACAGAGGAGCCTGGAGGGCTGCAGTCCATGGGGTTGTGAAGAGTTGGACATGCCTGAGCAACTAGCACTTGGGAAGTTTCCACATGCCTAAGCCCACGTGTGAGTGCTCCGGGGCCCACGAGTCACTACTACTGAGTCCCTGGGCAGCAACTACTGAAGCCCACGTGCCTAGAGCCCATGCTCCACAACAAGAGAAGCCGCTGCAACGAGAAGCCCACGAATGGCAACAAGAGAAAGCCGGCACACAGCAACAGAGACCCAGTGCAAGCAGAAATTTAAAAAAATTAATAATTTTTAAAATGTCCTATAGAGCTTGGAATGAACATACACACAATACTATATATAAGATAGGTAACCAATAAGGTGCTTTCCTTGTGGCTCAGCTGGTAAAGAATCCGCCTGCAATATGGGAGACCTGGGTTCAATCACTGGGTTGGTGAGATTCCCCTGGAGAAGGGAAAGGCTACCCACTCCGGTATTCTGGCCAGGAGAATTCCATGGCCTCTTTAGACCATGGGATCGCAAAGAGTTGGACACAACTGAGTGACTTACTTTCCCTTTCTTTCAACCAACAAGGACCTACTGTATAGCATAGCGAACTCTATTCTGTTCTGTGATAACCTAAATGAGAAACGAATCTAAAAATAATGTACATGCTTACTGAATCACTTTGCTGTACATATGAAACTAACACAGCATTGTAAATCAACTATACTCTACTAAAATTTTAAAAATAAAGTCCTCTAAAGCTACATGAAACATTTGTGCTAAGATGTTGTAAGACAAAACCACGAAATGTAACCAAACCTACCCTATCATGACAAACTCATAAACAGTATCTGTGCAGAAAAGCTGATATATTATGGTGCTGGAACTTTGCGTTGTTTTTTCTAATTTTCTTTTAATATTGTCACCATACTGTTTGCATAGTTCATACAACTTGGAGAAAGAAATACAATTATAGTGGTTTCCTAGGTGTTGTTCTTTGGGGTTGAACAGTCAGGTATCTTGGGACATAGCAGATGTGATCATGCTACAGAAAAGACCTGTCCTGGGACTTCCCTGGTGGTCCAGTGGTTAAGAATCCACCTCGCAATGGAGGGGATCCAAGTCTGATCCCTGGTCTGGGAATTAATATCCCATATGCCAGGGAGTAATTAAGCCAGCACATGCAACTTTAGCTGCGTGCCACAGCTAAAGATCCTGCATGATGCAAGGAAGATCTTTCTTGCCAAAATTAAGACCTGAGGCAGCCAAATAAATAAATATTAAAAAAAAAAAAAAAGACCTGTCCTTTGGGGTTGGGGAAGTCTTTGCCCTCTGACATTTGCCTCCACTTCCTTCACCCCTGGAAGCCAAAGAAACCTCACAAAAGAGTTTCTGGTTCTTCTCCAGTGACCGAACACAACTTCCTTTCTGAGCGATTCCAAGAACTAGTAGTTTTCACCTCTGTTTGCTCAGGTCAGGTCCTGAGCCACTTCTGCTTTCAAGGATGGAAAGGGTGGAGGAAGTATTTCAGGGACTGTGGCAGTGAACATCTGTCCCTGCCCTGAGATTGACCTCTGGGCAACTATGCTCTCAGTGTGATTTTGGTGGAAATGCTCAAGACTCTCATCAAGCCTTTGGTAAGAATTTTTCTCAGAATCTGCCAGACATTTGGCTTCCTGCTTGGACAACTGAGAGAGCAGGTGGAGAAGTCTAGAACTGGGCTTTGAACTGGGCAACAGGCAACTCTGAGGCCAATATATCCTTTATGTGTCACTGGGGCCATGACAGCTGTATCATGATAAACCCAAGACCCAGCGGGTAGAATAATTACAGCTCATGTGGACTAAATATTCACTAGGTGCACATTGACATCTATTATCTTATTTAATCATCACAACAACCCCAAGGGGTGAGTACCATTATTACCATCATTTCCCAGTTGAGTGAGGACAATGGGGTCCAGAGAATAACTTGCTCAAGGTCACAAGCTTATAGATCTAGAATTTAACTCCCCAGACTAGCCCCAGACATCAAAGGCCCAACCAACTTGTTGAAGATGATGCTCAAGTGGAACTTTCCTTGGCAATTCAGTGTAATGGAAAAACAATATTCTTTTTTTAAAAACCTTTTTGTAATTCTCATCTCTGTGAGATTGCCATCTATTCTTTTTTAAAAAAATTTACATTTATTTATTTGGCCACACTGGGTCTTAGTTGCAGCACATGGGATCTTTAGGTGCAGCAGGCAAACTCTTAGTTGTGGCATGGGGGATCTAGTTCCCTGACCAAGGATTGAACCTGGGCCCCAGTGGGAGCACAGACGCTTAGCTGCTGGATGGATCTCCAGGAAAATTCCCCACCAAGCACAATATTCTGTTGTTGGTTCTTGCGAGAACCTTCTTGGGAGGGTAGATCCTGTGAGGCCAGTTCCTTTGAATGTGGTATGTCAGGTAAATTGGAGGGGTTTCGACAGAGGTAAATCGTCTTGAGTAGGTGAGGGAAGAGAGATTTGGAGAGACTAGTCTGAGAAGTTGTGTTGGGAAGGAAAGAGCCACGATCCTGGGTGCTTTGTGAGGCAATGGGAGATGGAGACCCTGCTATCTTCATTCTCTTGGGAGCAAAGCCAGAAAAGCTTGGGAGACAAAACATGGCAAAGAGGACTTGTAAAGTTGAGTGTAGAGAGTCCTGTGATACCAAACCCACTTGTTTGAAAGAGAATGGAGTGAGTCATGCACATATCTGGGGGAAAAATTGTCCAATCAGAGGGAACAGCTAGTGTGCAGGTCTTGAGGTAGAAGTGTGTCTGGGGTGCTTGAAGAGGAGCAAGGAGGCCACTGTGGCTGCAGTAGGAGGAGCAAGGGCTCAATGAAAAGGAAAGGAGCTTAGAGTGGTAAGCGGGGGCGCTGGGACGACAGATGACGTAGGGCCTGGTAGGTAATGGAAATGACTGGCTTGGGCTACCAGCGAGGTGAGGAGCCTTTGTAAGTTTATGAGCAGAGAAATAATATATGCTTTTTTATATAATAATAATATATCCTTTTGAAAGGGTCTCTCTAGCTGCGACGTTGAAAACTGACTTTGAGGTGTTGGGAGGAAGTAGAGAAGCAGTGAGGCAGAGACTAGGTCTAATGCTACAGTGGAGGTGGGGTGGTGGTGGTTTCCACTGGTTTGGTAACAGAGAGCTGGTTAAAAAAAAAAAAACATGTTCATTTTTTAACATGTTTGAAGGTAGGCCCGTAGGATTTCCTTGTGATTTTCAGTCTCAGCAACTGGAAGTGTTACTGAGTAGAGTTCTCAGTCTTCCCCATTCAACTGACATTGAGAAGAGGCCAGTCAGGAAACTCAGGCGAAGCTTTCCTGGGGCTCCTGTAGCCGTAAGAGGGATCAGAAACAAGCGACAGTGTTCCCTGCTCACTCCCTGAGGGGGCAGGTGAGCTGGTTTCTTATGTGGGATGAGGGTAGGGGTGTGTTCAGGGGTCAGGCCAGAGGGGTGGCTTAGGTGTTTTGCCCACCCCTCTGGTGGTGTTGAGTTGGAGAAGGCGATGGCACCCCACTCCAGTACTCTTGCTTGGAATATCTCATGGACGGAGGAGCCTGGTAGGCTGCAGTCCATGGGGTGCAGAGTTGGACATGACTGAGCGACTTCACTTTGACGTTTCACTTTCATGCACTGGGGAAGGAAATGGCAACCCACTCCAGTGTTCTTGCCTAGAGAATCCCAGGGATGGGGGAGCCTGGTGGGCTGCCGTCTATGGGGTCGCACAGAGTCGGACACGACTGAAGTGACTTAGCAGCAGCAGCTGTTGGTGTTGCGTGCAGGGGGCGTGCTCAGTACCCTGCTTTCTTTTGCTCCCAATACTTCGTTTTTGCTCCTAGCTCTTCAGAAGTGGCAGTTGGTTTTTGGGGTTTTTTTTGGTCTTTTGTTCAGAATTTGCCCCAGCCATGCAAGCAGTTACTTTTAGGCCCATATAGATTCTTTGTATCTTGTTGCTCGAGGGGATGTTTGCACAGGTGCAAGCACTGCAGCAAAGGATGCCACACCCCGTCCTATCTAGAGGGACACTGCTGCTGTCGGTGAAAGTGGGGGAACAGCTCCACCGTGGTGCCCCAGCCACCTGGTACTACCATATGGGCCACACAGGCAAAGGCTTGAACCACAGCTCATCTGAGTTTCTGCAGGACATCTGTGATCTTCCTGGAACAGAGGATAAGGAGCTGCTCTGTGGCCACGTCCTGCCTGCCTTCTTTCCTCTCTTGGGCTCTCTCTCAAGCATCATGACTCATGTCCCAGGTTGTGGCTACGTATGGGCTTTCTGCCTCACCCACCACCCTCTGCCTGCCAAGAGAGCCCCAGATTAAAACTGCTTTGTCTGTTAGTCTAGGATATAGCCTTCCTTGTTTTTGAAGTATCATCCTTTTTGATGTGTGGGACAACAACCATGGAGTGATTGGTTTTGCTGTCTGAAAGTGTTAGTTGCTCAGTCATGTCCGACTCTTTGCAACTTCATGGACTAAAGCCTGCCAGGCTCCTCTGTTCATGGGATTTTCCAGTCAAGAATTCTGGACTGGGTTGCCTTTCCTTTCTCCAGGGGATCTTCCTGACCCAGGATCAAATGCAGGTCTCCTGCATTGCAGGCAGATTCTTTACTGTCTGAACCACCAGGGAAGCCACCCTATGTTTGCTGTCTATGTAAGTAATAAACTGTCTCAACCTAACAGTGGCTCATTGTATCTTTACGGGTGGGCTTGGCCTGATCTAGACTTGTCTTGTTTGCTGGAGGCTGAGATGGGCACAGATGCAGAAACATGATCAAGAGTGATCAGGAGTTCAGGTCTAGATGTACTTGTTTTACTGGACTTGTTAGACAGGGCTCAAACAGTTGGCCACCTCAGTCTGGAGTTCAGGAGAGCTCTGGGATGGAGACAGAAACATAGGAACATCGGCATATGAGGATGTTTAGAGCCCTGAGCCCACTTAAGGACAGTGTGTGTTAGTTGCTCAGTGGTGTCTGACTCTTTGGCGACCCCATGGACTGTGGCCCACCAGGTTCCTCTGTCTGTGGGACTTCCCAGGCAAGAATAGTGGAGTGGGTTGCCATTTCCATTTCCTCTTTCAGGGGATCTTCCCTACCCAGGGATTGAACCTGTGTCTCTTATGTCTTCTGCATTGGCAGGCAGGTTTTTTTTTTACCACTAGTGCCACCTGGGAAGCCCCCAGGGGATTCTTTACTGCTTGCACCACCAGATGTGGCACTTAAGGACAGATTGTAGGTAAAAAAGAGGCCCACGGACTGAGCTCTGGAATCCTTCTACAAGGTTGGGGAGAGAAGGAGGGATTGGTCAAAGAACCTGGGAGGAGCGATGGAGGTGAAGGAAGAACAAACAGGGCCCTAGAGGCCAATATGCAGATTAGTTCCTGAAAGGAGTGGTGGCTGTTCAGTTCCTTGATCGTATCTGACTCTTTGTGACTTCATGGACTGCAGCACACCAGGCCTGCCTGTCCATCACCAACTCCCGGAGTTCACTCAGACTCACATCCATCAAGTCAGTGATGCCTTCCAGCCATCTCATCCTCTGTTGGCCCCTTCTCCTCCTGCCCCCCAATCCCTCCCAGCATCAGAGTCTTTTCCAATGAGTCAACTCTTCGCATGAGGTGGCCAAAGTACTGGAGTTTCAGCTTTAGCATCATTCCTTCCCAAGAAATCCCAGGGCTGATCNAAGGGTGCTATTATCTGCATATCTGAGGTTATTGATATTTCTCCCGGCAATCTTGATTCCAGCTTGTGCTTCTTCCAGCCCAGTGTTTCTCATGAATTCAAAATTTTAAATAAAGACTGGCTACAGAGAGTTTGAGGGTACCTGTGTAAATGCAAAGTCCTGAAGCTAAACTTTGTCACTGTTGGTACTGTTTATTTGCTAAGTTGTGCCCATCTCTTTTGTGACCCCATGGACTGTAGCTGATCAGACTCCTCTGTCCATGGGATTTCCCAGGCAAGAATACTGGAGTGGGTTGGTATTTCCTTCTCCAAGGAATTTTTCTGGCCTAAGGATTGGACCTGTGTCTTCTGCACTGGCAGGTGGCTTTTTTCCCCATTGAACCACCATGGTAGCCCATTAGTCTCATGGTATATGTACTTCTGCGATGGGTCTTCTTGAGGTGACTAGCTCTGCAAGGAGATATATGTTAGTTAAGTATTTAAGTTAAGTATTTCACATCCGTATGTCTGTTCCATCACAATAATCTTGACAATGCCCAACTTACCCTATTTGGATATCTTGGATCCTGTTTACATTCCTTTTTTCTTTGTTCAGTGTTACATATCTCTTAACATGTGTATAACTAAGTTAGTCATTATGTTCATTGTTTACTTCCCCACTAGACGGTAAGGTCCATAAGATCAGGGATTTTTCTTTATTTGGTTCATTTTCTGGTGGCTCAGAGGNCATTCCTTTTTTCTTTGTTCAGTGTTACATATCTCTTAACATGTGTATAACTAAGTTAGTCATTATGTTCATTGTTTACTTCCCCACTAGACGGTAAGGTCCATAAGATCAGGGATTTTTCTTTATTTGGTTCATTTTCTGGTGGCTCAGGGGTTAAAGCATCTGCCTGGAATGCAGGAGACCCGGGTTCGATCCCTGGGTCAGGAAGATCCCCTGGAGAAGGAAATGGCAACCCACTGCAGTACTCTTACCTGGAGGATCCCATGGAGGGAGGAGCCTGGTAAGCTACAGTCCATGGGGTCGCAAAGAGTCGGACATGACTGAGCGACTTCACACATGATTTTCAAATGTTTAGATCATTATCTGGCACATGGTAGGGACACAACAAAAATTAGTTAATTAAATGAATGATATGACAACCATTTTTCACCAGTGAAATACACAATGAAATACCACTCAATACAGTGGCCATCATTACTTCTCTAAAAGCATAAATTAGCTTGGTTATGTCTATTCAAAAATTTTAAAAAATGGTTTCCCATTAATGGTTTCTCACTGACATTACAATTAATCATCAAATTCTTAATATAACCTACAAATTCTTCATAATCTGATTCAAAGTTTTTCTCTAACTTCATTCTAAGTCAGTCTTTGAAAAATTTCAAAAGAATAATCCACCTAATCTGCCTTTCTATCTCATTTAAAATCCTCAGATACTTTTGGTTTTGCCTTCACATCCTCCTCACCTACCATTATCTACATTTTATCCATCTCTTCTCTCCTAAACACCCACACACACATATACACAAACATCATCTCTAGTAAATTTCAAGCTTCTTAAGAGAAAAAATGAGCTTTATCTGATAATAAATTTAGCATATCGTAGTGAATGGCACTTAGTGAATATTAAACTAGTGTTTGGGGAATACAAGAAGTTATCCTATAGCATAACTGAAAATTCCTATAGAAGTTCTTTCATAGCAGAGTATACACAAAATTATTAATTTTTTAAATTTTCATTAAAAAATTTAAAACACAATTTTCACTCAGGAAGTATAAGTTGTATTATAAATAGAAAAACCACAAATATTATAAAAGACTTTCAATCTTTTTATCTTCTTTAATATGTATATGATAGTAACACTTGTTCTTTCTACAGAAATTATTCTCTTCTAGTCTGCACACTAGCAGGTGCTTTCATTCAGAGTCTACTTATCCCAATATCCCCAGGTGATTGGAAACTGATATCCCAAGACAACATTTACTGAATCTAGAATTTCTGTCATCCATATAATCTTTGTGACTGTGGCCTTCACTGCTCACACATCCAGTGGACTAAATGGAATGGAATAATGCATGAGGTGCCTGCACTTGAACTCATGCATTACACAACCAGTCTTAACCTTAATCTGGGGATATTTCTATGGGGAGAATGAATAGAGGGCTAATCCTTCTATTCTCTTGCTAACTGTGGTTTCACATTCCACCCAAACTAAATTCATCTTGCTATGACATTGATGAATTTCTCCCAAGTCCTACTGCATATAGGAGCCAACCTTGCATGACGCTGGAACAATGGGAAATCACATAGATTGCAGATGTAAATGTTAATGAAAAAAGTAATTTACAGTGAAACTTTTCTGTGTCTAGTAAAATTGAAGCTCTGCATATACTTTGAACAGTATGGTCCTTAGCTCCATACCCTAGAGAAATGGTGTCAGAGTCACAACATGAAAATCTAGTGAAGCATTGCTTCTAATGACAAAATATTAAATACATTCAAAATATCCTGAGATGTTGAAACAATGAATATTCTGAGGTATAATCATACAGGTGTGAAATAGATAATAGAGTTATTGATATAAACATTTATAAATTACATTAGTTTGTTAGAGTGGAAAAGTTGCAGAATAATATATACACTATGCAGGATATGCCTTACAAGGGGTAACATCTTAGATACAGGACATAAAAATACAAAATACAAAAATAATATTATTTTTCTCTAAGCTAAACAGTAAAAATTGACCATTATCTGAAATTCTGTGTCCTTGATGAAGTACCAATGACAAGTCCTCTTACACTCAGGAAACGCAGGCTTAAAAAGTCCATACACAGTGACGGAGGGGTGGAGGTGGATTATGTGAATTTAAACCTGGCCAATTACAGTCACCAGGAAACTTTTAGTAGAGTTATAAGAGAAATTGCTCACCAAATGAGTTTAATAAGCTGGGAGCACACAGTTCCTGAATTATTGTGGCAAGTATGCCTGTCACCTGAGGGAAGCTTGCCTTAGAGGCAAAGAGAGACTCATTTTGGTTTCAACATACTCTTTATTCAGCTTCCGTGGAGGCTCGGATGGTAAAGAATCTGCCTGCAGTGCAGAAGACCTGGGTTTGATCCCTGGGTTAGGAAGATCCCCTGGAGTAGGCAATAGAAACCTACTCCAGTATTCTTGCCTGCAGAATTCCATGGACAGAAGAGCCTGGCAGGTACAGTCCATGAGGTTGCAAAGAGTCGGACAGGACTGAACGACTAACACTTTCACTTTCATGTAATGAACAGTATTTCTGAGTTTTAATGCCCTCTTTCAGCACATTTATTCTTTCACAAATGGCTGAACAATCATTTAAAATTATTAAATTAATACTGGGATCAGAGCATTTACATTAGAGATATTGTAATTGATTTTAAACAATTGGAATTCATAAACCAGTGTGATATCAGTGAGGAATAGAGGGAAAAAAAATCAAGAAACAAGATTCAGAACACCAGTGGTATGCTGAAAAAATTCCTTAACATTTTTGTTCAAAATAATTTAGACACCTATCCAAATTATTTAAAAATTAAATACCAGATGGACTAGTTTGATCAATAAAAATAGAGTATAAATAAATAGAACTAAATTGAGGCATTCATTTTCTGGAATGGGAAGAAAGGAATTATAAAAGAGCAAATGAAATTTCAAATTTTTCCATATCATTAATTCTATGAACGCAGATTAAAACAACTTGATAGCATTTTCTCTATGAGTTTGTAAAAAAATTATAATTTCTTTTGCTAAATGTTGCACAGGTTGTAATTGAATGAATATTTTAATGCATTCTTGAGAATATACTTAATTTTAAAGCTTTCTGAGAAACATTTACTAGGTGTATCCCCTAATTCATAATTTAGTGCACAATTCAACTCTGTAATTCTACTTTCAGCAGTTTTCAAGATAGCTAGCTATCACTGACATATAAATATTATTATGTACAGTAAAAATAAATTCTAAGTGTTCATCTATGATGAGTTGACCAAATAAATTATGACATGTACTTTGTAAATTACTTAGCACTAGTGTTAAAGAACCTGCCTGCTAATGCAGAGACATAAAGAGACTTGGATTTGATCTTTGGGTCAGGAAGATCCTCTGGAGAAAGGGCTGACAACTCACTCCAGTATTCTTGCCTGGAGAATCTCATGGACAGAGGAGCCTGGTGGATCCCAGCCCATAGGGTCACAAGGAGTCAGACACAAATGAAGCAACTTAGCATGCACACACACATGCATGCATTTATTGAGTTTCATTTTTAAATGTGATAAAATATACTTAAGAATCACTTACTGATGATTTCAGGGTCCAAAATATGTATTGAATTATTCAACATTTATATTACTATGTTACGAAAAATATGGAGTAATTTTTTAATGTGAAACCTTAATAATGCAATTGATTTTTTTGCCTACTTTCTATGTTGAATATGTATTTCCTTTATATCAGAATGATTCCAAATTCTAAAATAACACAAAGTCATTTAAATCCTTACAGTTAGGTAGACATAACGATAATGAGGATGGTGAGTTGTACAGAATAAGTAGAACTAAATATAGGCATTCATTTTCTGGAAGATTTGACATTATTTTTTGTGAGTATGTTTGTTTTTTGTTAATATATATATTTTACTGAAGCATGTTGAGAAAATGTTTTAGGTGCACAACAAGGTAATTCAGTTACACATATACACATATATTATTTTTCAGATTATGATCCATTATAGGTTATTTTAAGATATTGACTATAGTTACCTGTGGTATACAGTAAACCTTTGGTGCTTGTTGTGTATCTATTTTTTAAATTAGAAATCTTGCATTCTATTCGTATTAGCAGATTTGACATTCTTGCAAAAGTTTTCTATAAAGTATTTTCAAAAAAGTACAGTTAACATAGAATGCCCACTGGAAAAGGAAAAAGCTAATCAAATTTCTAAAATAACAATATTTCTTTGCTTTGTTTGTGGAATTATCTAGAGGATCCAGTTTTTAGCTTTATAATCATACTTTATAATACATACTGAGAACAAAATCATAAATGCTATTTTAGCAAAGAAAATATTTTATGTTCTATACTAAATTCTTATTGATCATAAAAAAAAATCCCACATATTTTTGGCTTAAAACAGTACAAATTTCTTATTGTAGTGCTTTGGATGTCAGAAGCCAAACATAGGTTTCACTGAGCCAAAATTAATTTTTCCTCAGAACTATGTTTATTTCGGTAGCTTTAAGACATGTTTCTTTGCTTTTCAGGCTTCTATAATAAAACTATCCAAATTCCTTGATGTGTAGCCCCAAGTAACTCTTGCCTGAGTTTCTTTTGTCACTTCTCTTTTCCTCTGCTCTGGTTAACACATTGCTTTTCTCTTTGCTTCCACTGTGATGTAACATTCTCTCATTCTGATCCATTCTCTCACTTTAGACTCAGACCAATAATGCAGCATAATTTTCCCTTCTCTAAAATCCTTAATTCCATCTGCAAGGCACATATAAGGCCTCTTTTGCTTTATCAGTTTAGTTCAGTTGCTCACTCGTGTCTCACTCTTTATGACCCCATGGACTGTAACACACCAGGCTTTGTTTTCCATCACCAAATCCCAAATCTTGCTCAAACTCATGTTCATAAAGTTGGTGATGACATCCAACCATTCCATCCTCTGTCGTCCCCTTCTCCTCCTGCCTTCAGTCTTTCCCAGGATCAGGGTCTTTTCCAAGGAGTCAGTTCTTTGCACCAGGTGGCCAAAGTACTGAAGTTTCAGATTCAACATCAGTCCTTCCAATGAACACCCAGGCCTGATCTTTAGGATGGACTGGTTGGATCTCCTTGTAGTCCAAGGGACTCTCAAGAGTCTTCTCCAACTCCACAGTTCAGAAGCATCAATTCTTAAGTGCTCTGCTTTCTTTACAGTCCAACTCTCACATCCATACATGACTACCTGAAGAACCATAACTTTGACTAGATGGACCTTTCTTGGCAAAGTAATGTCTGTGCTTTTTAATACGCTGTCTAGATTGCTCATAGCTTTTCTTCCAAGGGGCAAACATCTTTTAATTTCATGGCTGCAATCACCATCTGAAGTTATTTTGAAACCACCCCCACCCCCGGCAAAAAAAAAGTAGTCTCTCACTGGTTTCATTGTTTTCCCATCTATTTGCCATGAAGTGATGGGACTGGCTGCAATGATCTTCATTTTTTGTTTTATAAGATAACATAATCACAGGTCCAGGGATCAGGGTATGAACATGCTTTGAAGCTTTTTTTTAGCCTATCAGTGAATATTAACATTAATTTGAAAGATCAATTAAATAGCACCTTTGTGGATAAACTGACGGTCTAATACTTAATATGAAATTCTTCTCTATAAATGAGTAATTTCTGGTTAAATTCATGACAATTAAAAATGTTGACTAAACAAACACATTGGCTTTAGTGGATAGATTAGTTAAAAGTAAACTGCTCTTATATATTTGACACATTCAGTAGCATCAGTAAAATGTGCACACAGACATTACATGTCAAAAACAATGTATGCTGTTTTAAAAAATCAGGAAATCAGGTAATGAAATACAGCCTGTGTATGATTTGCTAGTTTTATACAGTAAACTCTATTATCCTTTTCTTCAAGATTTAGATTAAATGCTTCTTCCTCTGGCATCTTCCTTAGTCATTCTAGATATACTAAGTTGATCCCACTGTGATTTCACAGATTACTTGTTTTATATATCTGCCATTGTATCACATTTGGTTTATTGACTTACATAACCATGTCTCCCACTGAATAAAGACCTCTGGACGCAGGAATATCATGTTTATCTTTGCAATGTCTATAACTTGAACAGAGGATAGCAGCCAAATGTGCTCAATGAACATTTACTAAGTGAGTAATTAAATACATAGAGAAGACTGAATCATTGAATAAGTAATTTAAAAAAGACATATATTGCAAGGCTGATTTAAACAAAAATACTGATAATTTAAATATGACTGTCACTTTACTGTCTCTTTTATTCATTTATCTGGCTTCTAATATTAAGGCCACTCACAGTGGGAATTTTATATTTGGTACTTCAGTCTTCCCTCGCGCTCATAAATGCAGTTGTTTTATGGAAAAGCAGTTGGCTCTGTATTTCTGGAAGTCACTCTAAGAGCTTTCACCCAGGGGTTTATTATGCTGAAAGTTCTGAAGAGTCATTTTCATGTCAACTATTATACTCTACAGTGCTTTACAGTGACTCTGGCCCGATTCCTTTTGTTCTCTAAGTATCATATCGTCAATTCTAAAGGAATCCATTATAACTAGATAGTATTCATGTTCTTTAAATATCTGCTGACAGTCAAGGAACTATTTCTGTTCTGTCATGCCATTTTTGTTCATTCAGTGTTTACTGAAATTTCTCTGAGATTCCCAGGAAAAAGCTATTTAATAATTTCATCTTCATGTAAAATTGTTAGTGAGTAAAGGAATAGAAGTAAAAAAAATAAAAATTAAACATAGTAGTAAAATTGTAATTTAAGAATAAGCATACTATATTAAAGCATGACACTTCAAGCTTAATTTGCATTCACATTTGGAAATAAGTAAATAACTGGATTTCTTTGCTGCCAGTAAAGGCACCTTTCCCTTACCTGGATTCTGACATTCCACTTCTTTCCTTAATTAGTTGTCCATTGATTAATAACCAATAGCCATCACTTGCACTCTTATCCAACGGCATCCAGCCCAAATAAAACACAGTGATTTTATCTGCTACTGGAGATAAAATATGAATATACATAGTTCAGCTTTTTGATTCTTTGTAAAATATTTAATTATCCTTTCTATAATCAGGAGTTGGAGAAAATAAAGGAAAGTCTCTTGAATTAGGGGCAGTAATTTCCCTTGTATTGAGCTAGATTTGACTTATTAGTTCTGTAAAACAATGTATTCCAAAATTTAGACATGAAGGGAATTGTGAAAAGCCTTTTTTCATCTATACATCTAAGTTGTGTTTCATATTCCAGATATACCACCAGAAACAGAATGTGATTCTTACCAAATGCCTACACATATTTCTCACAAGGTTTGGAAGACATAAGAGAAAAGTTACGATAAAAACTTCATAGATAGCTACACTACAGCATAACTTGGCTAAAACCTCTGGAGAAAATACATTTTGAAATACCTGTGAAGAGTGATGCTTCTGTTATAACCACAGTGGAAAGATTTATTTTAATTTTTTATGTAAACAATGAATTATTGTGATTGTAACTTTATAATTGGTCACCAATATCAGAAAGTAGGTAGTGGATTTATAGTTGTTTCAGGTTGCCTGGCCTCGACCTTCTAGAGCATAATTATGAAAAGATCAATTCCTTGTGCCAGACAACCAGAAAAAGGGAGGCAAGGAGTCCCAACGAAGGCCATACTTTAAGTGGATAGACTGTTGGCTTAGCAGTTTGTTAGGCTTGGGGGAGTAAAAAGACACTCTGCTACTTAGTATATAAGTCACAAAAGGTCTTCAGAGCTGAGATCCATGAAAGAGTTAATTTTCTAATTGCTGCATAAGACAATTTTAAATTTAAGTACTGGGTATTTGTGGTATTTGGCCAGTTTGATACTATTTTTATCTGATTTTGCACCTATTCAAAGTTAGGAAAAATATATTGATAGACTAATCTCTTGAATGCAAGTGAATTTTCCAGATTCATCCCCTAACAAAGTTGTAAAGTGTTTTGTTTGTTTTTTCGTTTGTTTGTTTTAGAGCTGTAGCAATTGCACATACATTATTGGCTAGGCCCAGGGATACTCTCCACTGTGAACCAGCATCAGCTGTCTGTCATTTTTTTTTAATTTATTTTTAATTGGAGGGTGCTTGCTGTACAATGTTGTGTTGGTTTCTGCCATGTGTGCATGTGTGTAAGTCACTTCAGTCCTGTCTGACTCCTTGCAATCCAATGGACTGTAGTCCACTGATTTCCTCTGTCCATGGGATTCTCCAGGCAAGAATATAGAGACAAAGTATATTTATATTAGAGTGGGTTGCCATTTCCTTCTCTAGGTGATCTTCCCTAGAGCTAGGGATCAAACTTCCATCTCCTGCATGGTAGGCTGGTTCTTTACTGCTAAGCCACCTGGGAAGCCCCTGGTTTCTGCCATACAACAACGTGAATCAGCCAGAAGTATACATATGCCCTCTCCCTCTGGAAATTCCTTCCCATCCTCCACCCCATCCCACCTCTCTAGGTTGTTACAGAGCACCATGTTGAATTCCCCGTGTTACAGAGCAATTTCCTATTGGCTGTCTATTTTACATATAGTAATTATGTATGTGTCAATGCTTTTCTCTCAATTCGTCCTACCATCTCCTTCCCCCCATCCACAAGTAGGTTCTCTAGCTCTGTGTCTGTCTCTATTCCTGTCCTGCAAATATGTTAATCAATACCATTTCTCTAGATTCCATATATGTGCATTAATCCACGATATTTGTTTTTCTTTCTCTGACTTACTTAAAACAGCCTATAGGCTCATCCCCCTCACTAGAACTGACTCAGATCGTTCCTTTTTATGGCTGAAAACCTTCCATTGTATATTTGTACCACATAGTTTTATTGTGTTTGTGTACTTGCTGATTATATAAGCATTGACCATGAATTAGGTATTCACATAGCAAGACTATAGATTCCATGACCCACAGATATCTTCTATTTAAAGATTATAGCCAATATATAAAATATAAGTATAAATGANATATTTGTACCACATAGTTTTATTGTGTTTGTGTACTTGCTGATTATATAAGCATTGACCATGAATTAGGTATTCACATAGCAAGACTATAGATTCCATGACCCACAGATATCTTCTATTTAAAGATTATAGCGAATATATAAAATATAAGTATAAATGATAAAACAAAGCTACTTTTTTTTTCTTTCAATATTGCTGTCTGATCATTTGTATTATACTGCAATATTTACTTAAGAATAATCATATTTCATTTTCCTAAATTTATATTTGATATAATTTCATTCTGTTGATACATACTTATTTCTATTGTGTAATTAAGATAGATTTCTTTCCTATTAGTATTTATCCTGAAAAATTATTAAAAACCTAGCTCTTAAACTTTTAAAGTTCAATTTTATTACTAAGAACACTGTGGTTTATAAGAACGGAAAAATTCTCTCAAATGACAATGAAGTGTTTTTATCATTTACCCTACTCAGTCTGTTATTCCATGTCCAGTTCTAACTGTTGCTTCCTGACCTGCATATAGGTTTCTCAAGAGGCAGGTCAGATGGTCTGGTATTCCCATCTCTTTCAGAATTTTCCACAGTTTATTGTGATCCACAGTCAAAGGCTTTGGCATAGTCAATAAAGCAGAAATAGATGTTTTTCTGGAACTCTCTTGCTTTTTCCATGATCCAGCAGACGTTGGCTGGATTTAGTCTCTGTTTCCTCTGCCTTTTCTAAAACCAGCTTGAACATCAGGAAGTTCACAGTTCACGTATTGAACTCAAGTGTGCCTTAGAAAGCATCACTATGATCAAAGCTAGTGGAGGTGAATGAATTTCAGTTGAGCTGTTTCAGATCCTGAAAGATGATGCTGTGAATGTGCTGCACTCAATATGCCAGCAAATTTGGAAACTCAGCATTGGCCACAAGACTGGAAAAAGTCAGTTTTCAATCCAATCCCAAAGAAAGGCAATGCCAAAGAATGCTCAAACTACCGCACAATTGCACTCATCTCATATGCTAGTAAAGTAATGCTCAAAATTCTACAAGCCAGGCTTCAAGTTGCCTCCCTTGTCTTGTTCCTGACTTTAGGGGAAATGCTTTCAATTTTTCACCATTGAGGATCATGTTTGCTGTGGATTTATCATATATAGCTTTTATTATGTTGAGGTATGCTCCTTCTTGTATGAAGCAAACATGATCCTCAATGGTGAAAAATTGAAAGCATTTTCCCTAAAGTCAGGAACAAAACAAGGGTGCCCACTTTCACCACTACTATTCAACATAGTTCTGGAAATTTTGGCCACAGCAATCAGAGCAGAAAAAGTAATAAAAGTAATCCAAATTCGAAAAGAAGTAAATCTCTCACTGTTTGCAGATGACATGATCCTCTACATAGAAAACTCTAAAGACTCCACCAGAAAATTACTAGAGCTAATCAATGAATATAGTAAAGTTCCAGGATATAAAATCAACACGCAGAAATCCCTTGCATTCCTATATATTAATAATGAGAATATAGAAAGAGAAATTAAGGAAACAATTCCATTCATCATTGCAATGAAAAGAATAAAATACTTAGGAATATATCTACTTAATAAACTAAATACCTATATATAGAAAACTATAAACACTGGTGACAGAAATCAAAGAGGACACTAATAGATGGAGAAATATGCCATGTTCATGGATCAAAAAAATCAATATAGCGAAAATGAGTATACTACCCAAAGCAATCTA
>SJYV01056333.1:2392389-2406101 GCA_006410875.1 Neotragus pygmaeus
CCTGATTATTCATTGGAAGGGCTGATGCTAAACCTGAATCTCTAATACTTTGGCCACCAGATGCTAAGAGCCATCTCATTCATAAATATCTTGATACTGGGAAAGATTAAAGGCAGGAGGAGAAAGGGATGACAGAGGACAAGATGGTTGGCTTGTATCACTGACTCAGTGGACATGACTTTGAGCAAGCACTAGGAGATGATGAAGGACAGGGAAGCCTGGCGTGCTGCAGTCCATGGGATCGGAAAGAGTTGGACATGACTGAGTGACTGAACAACTCTAACTTATAGGGCTTCTTTGGTGGCTCAGTGGTAAAGAATCTGCCAGCCAAAGCAAGAGACTCAAGTTTGATCCCTAGATCAAGAAGATGACCTGCAGAAGGAAATAGCAACCCATTGCAGTATTCTTGCATGGGAAATCCCATGGACAGAGGATCCTGGTGGTTTAGTCTCAGTTCAGGTCAGTTCAGTTGCTCAGTCATGTCCGACTCTTTGAGACCCCATGAGTTGCAGCATGCCAGGCCTCCCTGTCCATCACCAACTCCCGGAGTCCACCCAAACACATGTCCATCGAGTCAGTGATGCCATCCAACCATCTCATCCTCTGTCATTTCCTTCTCCTCCTGCCCTCAATCTTTGCCAGCATCAGGGTCTTTTCAAATGAGTCAGCTCTTCACATCAGGACCGGTTTCATCCTTGTCTTTTAGCCACTGCCATTTTGGACTCCTTTCTCCTATTCTACCTACCTAACAGTATGAAAAGGAAGGAGTGGGTGAAACTCAAAAGCTGCTGCAGAATCCCTTAAGATGAAGATCGCAAACCCACTCCCTGGTTAATCAGGTATCCTTGGTGTCAAAAAACAGTTTTAGTGCAGTGAAAGATGGGGTGGAGCAAACGCTGGATTGGAACCAGTTCAAGGGTGAGTGGGAGGGGCAGGCACAGCAAAAAGTACAGACACATATTTTGGAACCTGTTTTGCAAAAGGGAAGCAAAAACAAAAACAAACAAAAACTGGGGCAGTGGTTGGTGAGGAAAGTGGGATCAGATAAAGTTTGTTTGCTTTTTCACTGAGAAACACGTAGGCCAGATGGATATCAGATTTCTATATAGACCCAATATTCATTCCATAGGTTTTATGTATTTTCTTCCAAAACCAACACCTTTAATTTTTGCTTATCTGATTTTAGGGTAGTACTGTGACAGGGCATGTTTGGTTATGACACAGAGTTATGTAAATAGGTTATGCTTCATAATTTTCTAGGCTATTCTTGTGTGTTTTCTCTTTGAGGTGAATTTTATTTATTTAAAATTTTATTTAAAAAATTTATTTATTTATTTGGCCGCATTGGGTCTTAGTGTTGGCACTCAGGATGTCTGTTGCAGCATGTGGAGTCTTTCATTGTGGCACATGGACTCTAGTAGTTTTGGTGAGCAGGGTTAATGGTTATGGCTCAAGGGCTTAGTTGCCTGGAGGCATGTGGGACCTAGCTACCCAACCAGTGATTGTACTGACATCTCCTGCATTACCAGGTGAATCCTTAATCACTGGACCACCAGGGAAGTCCCTAGGTGAATTTTAGAATTAGCTCATTAAATTGATAATAATCCTGTTGGGTGAGGTTACAGTGAATTGCTGAGTAATCTGATGGAGAACTGATATCTTTATAAAGTTAATTAAGTCTTATCATCCAGGAATATGGCATCTCTCTCTATTCTTCTGTGTCCTTCAGGAAAGACTAACAGTTAAAAAAAATACATATATAGTTTCACCTATTTCACTCTAGATTTATGCTTAAGTGTTTTATAGCTTTTTGGTGTTATGAATGGTGATTTTCCCATTATCTTTTCTAATTAGATAATTAATCAGTCTTAGATGAATAAGAAGTAAATAAGGCTTTTATCTGTTGATTTTGCTGAATAAGTTTAAGTTCAAGTTATCAGTGAATGGTCCTGGGTTTTCATACTTTCTGCACATGATGACTTTTTTTCCCATTGACTCTTCTTTCTCTTTTGTGGGAAATAGAATTTTGACTGGATGTTCCTCCTGCCAATCGTTTTTGCTTTTGGAGAGGCAAGAAAATTTTTTCTCTTTGAAATGGTTTCCGCAGAGTTGGGCTGTGGGTTCTGGATACCTCAATTTACTCAGACTCACAGAGAAAATAATTGCATAGGGTTGATATATAATTTTGGAATCTTGCATTATATTCACTTGGATAGAAAATAGATGAGCAGTAAAGAAAAATTTGCCAAATATAGGAAATTCAAATTTCCTTCTAAAAGCTTATTTTAAGCTCTTTTCAATAAGTAGAACTGGAGGGACATCTCTGGTGGTCCAGTGATTAGGAATCCACCTTCCAATGCAAGAGATGCAGATTCGATGAATTGCTGGTTAGGGAACTAAGATCCCACATGCTGTGGGGCAACTAAGCCCGCAGGCAGCAACTATTGTGGCATCAAGCCACAATGAAGACCCAGCACCACCAAAAAAAAAAAAAGGAACTGGAAAATTATTTGTTCATATGGACAAAATGAAATTGGGTTTCCTATTTCACCTGTGTACAAAAAATTCAACTCTAAACAAAGTAAGAAATTAAGTAACAGAAGTATTTCAGAAGAATATATAGATTGAAAAAAAAGGAACTGGGAAATTTTTTGTTCATATGGACAAAATGAAATTAGGCTTCGTATTTCACACTGCACACAAAAAATTCAACTCTACATAAAGTAAGGGATTAAATGACATAAGTAAAAGAAGTATTTGAGAAGAATATATAGATAAAAAAGAGGAAACAAAATTATTACTATGGACAAAACTGAAATTTTCCTATTTCACACTGCCCACAAAAAATTCAACTCTACACAAAGTAAGAAATTAAATAACAGAAGAAGTATATGAGAAGAATATATTGATGAAAACAAGTTTTTCTAACTCTGGAGATTTTTTAAGCAAGTCACAGAAAAGGCTAATAATAAATTTGGTTGCATCAAACATAAGAATTTCTTCACAAGAGAAATGACAGTTATAATTAATAACTCATAGTTTGAATGTGAGTATCAAGAGAGATTACGTCTGTGAAAGTGACCTGTGAATCACCAGGCAAATGTTGGTTGTTTTTATCCTATCCCAACAAGGTGCCTTCTTTTCTGTTTAGATGGATTTGATGTTAGGAACATCCATTCACTCAAATTATTTCAAGTTTTGAAGCTTTGGTAATTAGAATTCCATGATAGGCATTATCAATGGACAGGTTCTTATCATTCACCTTGGTTCCTAATAGTTGTACACAACCTGCTCCTGGGAAGCTTGCAAAGGGCCTGAAGGGTTGCTGATGAAGGTCTGATGGCTCAGACAGTAAAGAATCTGCCTGCAATGAGGGAGACCTGGGTTTGATCGCTGGGTGGGAAAGAACCCCTGGAGAAGGGAATGGCAACCCATTCCAATATTCTTGTCTGGAGAATCCCACGAACAGAGGAGCCTGATGGGCTATAGTCCATGGATTCTCAAAGGGTTGGACACAACTTGTGCAACTACACTTTGAAAGCTGCTAAGGTGCTAAGAGCTGAAATACACTGAAGTGAAGCACAGGTCTTTGACTAGACTCTAGAGCTCCTAAATAGTTATATTAGCAAGATTCTGCTGGCACAATTGCTATCTCAGTGGGGAGGAAGGATTCTTGGTGCTTCCTACTCTGCCCTCTTCCCAGAATCCCTGGTCAAATCAATTTCCTAGGGGGAAGATCTCATATGAACCAGAGTGATTAGCAAGACACACAAGAATCTCTACCCTCTGGAGCTTTTACATTCTAGCTGGGGAGTCAGAGAGTAGATAAACTAAATAAATATATGATTTAATATAATGATGAATGTTAATGAAAAAGCATCTGAGTATCTGTAGCAGATGCTGCAATTGCTCCATTCACATCCCATTAGCGCTTATCCTTCTCATGCAAGCTGCCCAGGCTTCTAGCTGCCAGCACCTGCCTGCCTACATGCTCTCTATGGCTCCTGGAGCCTTCTCTGTCTTGGGGCAGGGCAGGTTGGATGCACTAGAGAAGTAAGGCTTTCCCAGACAGCAGTCCTCCGCTAATAGCTGATGTGGATTGTGGATAAGAATATGGTCCCCTCTCCTCTTAAAAAAAAAAAAATGTTTTTTTGGCTACATCCCAGGGCGTGTAGAATCTTAGTTCCCCAACCAGGAAGGGAGCCTGAACCCCCTGCATTGAAAGTAAAGAGTCAACCTCTGGATCACCAGGGAAGTCCTGCAATCTCCCCCTTCTCTCAAGTGGATAACTCTGAGGCATGTTCCACTCTGGATTTCAGATTTCCTCAGTATATTAAATTCTAATTGTTCATAGAGGAAACTTGTTTCGTCTCACCACTTTTATGAGTTTTCCCACCCCCATTTCTTCACCAGTGTTTCCTAGATCACCTCTCAAATTACACTCGAATTGCACTCGAATCCTTGTCTCAGGGTCTGTTTACAGCGGAACCAAGCTAAGATTTTGTCAAGAGTAGGACTAGGGGATGGGTGGGAGGGAATGGATAAAAGCTAGATGCCCACCTGTGATCACTTGGTCAGGTGCACATCTAGATGGGTCATTAAGAAAGGCTTCGGCAGTTGGACATCTTTCTGTGATTTTTCCATTGGCCTTTAAAGTGGTCCCTCGGCCACTGTTCTGGGAAAGGAGGGTCTATGATGGCTGAGCAACTTCTTGTGGTAATCAAGAGTATGAAAGCCTTTCACCAAAAATAAACTCAGCTTATTTATTAAACTATGTCCCAACACCCTTGCTGGTATCTTCTCATCCTGAGCTGATGGGTGTATTTGTTTTTCCTCAGCTCCCTTTCCTGCTAAAAAGTACAGGCATGGTGTCATTTATTTACTGGTATTTTTCTTTTTTTTTTTCTGATTTTAAACATCATTCTTTTTTTGGTATGAAAGTTTTAAGTACAAAAATGTATAGAGAAGGAAATGAAAATCACTCTGTGGCAGGTTAAAAGTTGATCACAATTTCTTTAACACATTGAGAGATGAGATCTGTGCTCCCTCTCTTGGAGGTTGAGGTCTATGACTGCTTGACTAATAGAATATGTGGAAGTGACTCTGTGACAGTTTCCAGATCAATGCCTTAAGAGACTGGAAACTTTCCATTTTTATCTCTTGAAATATTTACCCTTGAAGTCTAACCACTCTGCTGTGAATAGCCCAAGCCACACAGAGAAGCTACTTGGAGGTCTCTTGACAGCCCCAACCAAGCTCCGTGCCTACAGCCAGCACCAACTTCCAGCCACGGGAGTGACCTATCTTGAAAGTCCAGCCCAGCTGAGCCTTCAAGGACTCCAGCCTCAGTCATGATCTGACTGCAGTTATCTGAGATTCCCTAGTGGGAAGTGCTGGGGCTAGATAATCCACAGCACCATGATACAATGAGAGGATGCTATTTCAGACCTGTGGTTGCCAATGGGGAGGGGGTAGAGGGAAGGAAATGGACTGGGAGCTTTGGGATTAGCAGATGCAAGCTATTCTATGTATGTCAAACTGAGTCACTTTGCTGTCCATGTACATCAACTATATTTCAATTAAACAAATTTAAAAAAGAGAAGTTGCTGTTTGAAGTTGGTAAGATTTGGAGTAGTTTGCTGTGTGGCAATAGAGAAGAACAGACTCATTGTCCTGTGATCAGGCAACAAGTGCCGTAAATGTTTTGGTTTTCCTACACACATGTATCTAAAAGCTTTTAAAAGTGATTTAATTAATTAAGTTATTTTTGGCTGTGCTGGGTCTTTGTTGCTGTGTATGGGCTTTCTCTGGGCTTCTCTGATAGCTCAGTTGGTAAAGAATCCTCCTACAATGTGGGAGACCTGGGTTTGATCCCTGGGTTGGGAAAATCCCATGGAGAAGGAAAAGGCTACCCACTCTAGTATCCTGGCCTGGAGAATTCCATGGACTGTATAGGAGTTGGATACGACTGAGTGACTTTCATATCAGGGGCTTTCTCTAGTTGCAGTGCCCAGGCTTCTCATTGCCATGGCTTCTTCCATTGCAGAGCACAGGCTCTAGGGCATGCAGGCTTCAGTAGTTACAACTCCTTGGCTCTAGAGCCCAGGCTCAGTAGCCGTGATGCACGGGCTTAGCTGCTCCATGTCATGTGGAATCTTCCTGCGTCAGTGATCGAACCTGTCTCTCTTGCCTGGGCAGATGGGTTCTTTGCTGCTGAGCTACCAGGGAAGCTCCCACACTCGTATCTTTAAACAGGTAATTTGAAAACAAAATGTTCAGAATTTTAATGGAATTTTTTTCAGAGAGTAGGCTTCCCTGGTGGCTCAGATGGTAAAGAGTCTGCCTGCAATGCAGGAGACCTGGGTTCAATTCCTGGGTCAGGAAGACCTCCTGGAGAAGGGAATGGCCACTCATTCCAGTATTCTTATCTGGAGAATTCCATGGACAGAGGAGCCTGGTGGGCTACAGTCCATGGGGTCACAAAGAGTCGGACACAGCTGAGCGACTAACATCTCTTTGCTCTGGTTATTAAAGCAGAACTAGGGCAAGAGAGAATATATTTGAGAGAGATTGAAAAATGATTGGCTTGGGGACCACATTAGCGGATAGACACACATGGTTTGGGGTTCTATATATTTCATGAAAATTATGCTCCTGTGTCCTTGAAAACAGTTTGTGCAGACATCTTTGACTGTACCTCTCAGCTATTTCTTAGGATAAACTTAAAAAAAATTAAAACACATTTATTTATTTGTCTGTGCCAGGTCTTACTTGCAGCACACGTTTCCTTAGTTGAGGCACTAAGGAATCAAACCAGGGCCCTCTGTATCATTAGATGTGCAGAGTCTTAGCCACTGGACCAGCATGAAAGTCCCAAGACAAATTCTTGGAAGTGAAAATTTCTGGGCAAAAACGTTTGAGAATTTTTTTAAAAAGCAAAATAACATTCAAAAATCACCAGATGTCCCTGTACCTGAGCTGTCCTTATTGATGGCCACACCAGGGACATTTTGCAAACTATGCTTCAGGGAGACATGTTCTGGGAGGCAGGTCCTCAGTCTAGTCTTTTCCATAATGTTTTGGCCAACTCTAAAAGCAGGTGGGCAAACAAAGATAACTTTGGGATATGGACCTTGATGGTTTGAGCCAGGGAGCTGGGTAGAGAAGCAGCCCAAGCTGTGTGCAGACCCCCTGGATGGGAATGTCAGGCGGGACTGTGTGCTCACTGAGCCTCCGCCCTCTTCCTTTGAGTCTGACGGGCTTCTGCCTCCTACTTCTCTTTTTTTGTCCTTCCTGGCTTTAGAGGCTTCCTTGAAGTGGCTCAGTGGTGCCTGTGGCCTCACGGTTCCTGCTGCCTCCAGCTATGAATCACAGAATCCTTCTACTAACAGGTGTGCCTGGAGCTGGGGGTCCTCTGGGGAGGAGGAGGGGAGTTTCTGAGTTTGTGAGTGGAGACAAAGTGTCCAGAATACTTAGGAGTGAAACTGCGGAGAGCCAAAGGGGATTGGAGGAAAGTGAAGGGATTCACGAAGTAGAGCTAGACTGAAATGGGATGACCACAGAAGCTTGGATAAATGACTCGGTTCATAGAGTATGCCCTGGTTTGGTTGGTCTTCACAAATGAGGACACTGAGCTGTAGAGAGGTGAAAAGACATATTGAAGGGTGCACAGTAGATCTTGGCTTCTCTTCTCAGAGTGCTTTTTTCTTGGATTCTGTCTCACCTCCTATGTGTCTCCTCTTTTCCAAGGACCCAGGTGTAATGTTTGTCGATGACTGACCGAACTTGAAACGATTCAAACTCATTTTCCTTTTTGTTTGTTTTGTGGCGTGTGAGTCAAACAGGGGAAAGAAATGCTTGTGAGTTGCACAGGGAGGAAATTACCTAATGGAGTCTTTAGGAACTTACTGTTGGGCAAATCAGTGGTGTGGGAACCTAGTGTGGGGCTCGGAGAGGGGCTGAGTGTACCTATTGATGGACATAATCGATAAACGAGAAAAGAGATTTGTTTGTTTGTTTGAGTCAAACTGAGGACTATAGCCCAGGAGACAACCTCCTGAGAATTCGGAGGAACTGCTCCAGAGGAGCAGGGTTTGGGGCATAGTTTTATATCTTGTCAGAAGAAAGCACATCAAACAAATCAAGGATGCATTCTTTTGAGGCTTCAAAAGACATGAAAGCCAAACAGATCATCAGGTACACAGAAAGATGGTATGGGCGTGGCACCTGGGAAGGAAGTCTTATCATCAAAGCAGGAACAGCATTGGCGCCCCAGGAAAGGAGGCATTTCATCTTTGTTTTTTTAGTTTAAAAATTTTAAAAATGTTGACTGCACTGGGTCTTCACTGCTGCGTGCAGGCTTTCTCTGGTTGTGGCAAGCAGGGGCTACTCTCTAGTTGCGTCTCGAGCTTCTCACTGTGGTGGTTTCTCTCGAGGCAGCACCGGCTTTAGGGCGTATGGTTTCTGTGGCTGCAGCGCGTGGGCTTAGTTTCCCTGCAGCATGTGGGATCTTTCCGGACCAGGGGTCAAATCTGTGTCTCCTGGATCAAACCTCCTACTGGAAAATCTCCTGGAGGAGGCCATGGCAACCCGCTCCAGTATCCTTGCAAGAATATCATGGACAGAGGAGCCTGGTGGGCTACAGTCCATGGGATCGCAAAGAGTTGGACACAACTGAAGTGACTTAGCATGCACAGAAGCCAGAATGACTTCCCATAGCTCAATATATCAAAATTTCTTCCACTATACCCGATATTGGTGTTCTAAGACCAGGAGTCAGCAAACTGTAGTCTGGGGGCATCATGTGAGGACTCACCATATGTTTTTGTACATGGGTCCCAGATGAATGTTTGGAGCTATGAGATCCAGATGAATATTTATAATTAATCCATGACAAGGAACACTAACTTTAAATCCTGCAAAATTCCATCTGTCTCATCAGCAAAATCGTATTAAAAGAACTTTTACTCAACTATTCTATTTTGAATTTCCTTCATGAAAAATGCATTTTTTCTTTTCTTGAAAGTGAAAGTGTAATCGCTCAGTTGTGTCCAACTCTTTGTGACCCCATGGACTGTAGCCTGCGAGGCTCCTCTGTCCATGGAATTTTCCAAGCAAGAATACCGGAGTTGGGTTGCCACTCCCTTCTCCAGGGGATCTTCCTGACCCAGGATTGAATCCGGGTCTCCCACATTGTGAACAGATTCTTTACTGTCTGAGCCACCAGGGAAACCCCTTCTCTTCTTATATAAATACATACATAATTAGATTCCATTTGCCTCTTGGTCCACAAAGCCTAAAATATTTACTATTGAGTCCTTTATAGAAGGCTTCCCAAGTGGTGCTAGTGGTAAAGAACTTGCTTGCCAATACAAGAGATGTGGGAGACAGGGATTCGGTCCCTGCTTCAGGAAGATCCCTTGAATAAGGGCGTGGCAACCCACTCCAGTATTCTTGCCTGGAGAATCCCATGGACAGAGGAGCCTGGTGGACTATATAGTCCATGGGGTTGCAAAGAATTGGACATGACTGAAGGGACTTAGCATGTACCCCTTTATAGAAAGAGTGTGGTGACCTCTGCTCCAGGCTGGGACCTGGGGGAACCCATCTCCATGTGGGGTTAGGGTGAATCCTGACAGGAATATGCTTGGGGCAAGAGAGCAGGCTGCTTTCTTTCTTTTTTAAATCTTTCTTATTTTTTAATTTAATTTAATTTTTTGGCCAAGCTCTGTGGCATGTGGAATCTTAGTTCTTCAACAGGGGATGGAACCTGTGCCCCTGCATTGGAAGCTCAGAGTCTTAACCACTGGACCACTAGGGAAGTCACAGGCTGCTTTCTTAACTGTTTTCATATCACCTCCTGACTTCCACCTCCTTGTTCTCCCTCCAGCCTTGGCCTTATGTCATGGGTTCAACCTGGACATGGAAAAAGCAGTCATCTTCCAAAACAACGCAAGGGGCTTCGGGCAGAGTGTGGTCCAGATTCAGGGATCCCGGTAAGGGCTGCAGGGGCACTCCCTGCCCACATGCTTTCCTCCAAGATTTAACATACCTAGCTAGGACATGGAAGCAAGCTAGATGTCCATCGACTGATGAATGGATAAAGAAGATGTGGTAAATGTATACAATGGAATATTACCTAGAGCCTATTATACAGGGTGAAGTAAGTGAGGGGAACACATATCTTATATTAACACATACATATATGGAATCTAGAGAGACATTTACTGATAAACTTATTTGCAGGGCAGCGAAGGAGATGCAGATATAAAGAACAGACTTGCAGACACAGCGAGGGAAGGCTAGAGTGGGACAATTAAGAGAGTAACATGTGCATTACTATATGTAAAATAGACAGTGGGGATTTGCTGTATGACTCAGGGAACTCAAACTGGGGCTCTGTGACAACCTAGAGTGATGGGATATGCTGGGAGGTGGCAGGGAGGTTTAAGAGGGAGGGGACATATGTATACCTATGGCTGATTCATGTTGATGTATGGCAGAAACCAACAAAATAATATAAAGTAACTATCCTCCAATTAAAAAAAAGACAACATACCTGAAAAAAATAGAAATTTCCTTTATTTGCTTTTTTTTCTTAATTTAGCAGAGTAATAAATTCAAAAGATATGAAAGAGTGTGATAGAAAACCTCTTCCTCCCTCTCATCCCCCAGTTCCCTCCCCAGCAGGGTTCCTGGTAAGTGGTTTCTCATGTGTTCTTTCAGGGGTGTTTACACTGCGTAGACCACATTTTTCTAACCCTCATCCTGCACACAATTTGTAGCACATGTTGTACTCAAACCACAGCCTGTTGCCTATTTTTGTAAATACATTTTATTGACAATCGGCCACTCCACTCCCTACTTGCCATTTATTATTATTACTATTATTGTGATTATTATTTTCTAATACTTAAATTTTCTATTGGAGTATAGCTGATTTACAGTGTTGTGCTGGTTTTAGATGCACAGCAAAGTGGTTTGGTTATACATGTACATAGATTCATTATTTTTGAGATTCTTTTCCCATATAGGTTATTACAGAAAATTGAGTAGAGTTCATTGTACTATATACCATAGGTCCTTGCTTTGGTTATCTAATTTATATACAGCAGTGTATGTGTGTTAATAGTAAATTCCAAACTTATCTCTCCCACTTACATTTCCCTTTTGGTAACCATAAGTTTGTTTTTGAAATCAGTGAGTCTGTGTCTGTTTTGTAAGTTCATTTTTATACCTTTTTTTAAAAACTGGATTCCACATATGAGTGATTTTTTTTTTTCCTGACTTACTTCCTTAGTAAGACAATCTCTATTTATTTATTATTTATGGCAGCTCTGGAGCACTGTAGCAGAACAGGGAGGCTGGGACACAGACTCTATAGCCTGTAAAGCCTAAAATATTTACTTTTACAAAAATAATATTTATGGAAATAATGCCATTTTTTGAGGAAAAAATTTGCCAGCTTCTGCTCTAAACTGTCTGTTGCAATTAAAAAAAAAAAATTAGCAGAGCTTGCTGATTTTACTGAATAAGTATGTAAAGAGCTTCCTTTTCTTTTTTATGCTGACATCATATTCTATTTTTATTATTATCTATTATATGGAAATACTGCAATTTACTTTTTTGTTACACTTAAATCTTTTCTGAGCAGACATTGGATTGTTTCCAAACTTTTGCTCTATAAACAATGCTGGCGTTTTGTACATGAGCAAGTATATTTTGGAAGTAAATTCCTAAAACTAGGATTGCTGGATCCAAGGGTACATGTGCATATGTAATTTTAATAGATTTTTTCCAGATTACCTTCTATGATGGTGGCAACACTTTGCACTCGCACCAGAAATTTGTGCAAACACTTACTTCCCCACCAATTAGCCAACCCAAAGTGTTAGCAAACTTAACGATCTTTGTAAATCAGATAGGGAAGAAATGATATCTCAATTTAGTTTTAAATTGCATTTCTTCCTTTTCTGTGAACACTTTTTTTCCTCCTTATCTGTGGCCCATTTCTCTCTCTCTCTTTTTTTTTTTCCTTCTTGATTTGTAGGAGATCTGACTACTGAGGAAATAGTCTCGGTGTTCATCTCCCTCCCCCAGTTTATCATTTATTTTTTGACTTTGTTTTTGGTAGTAGATCACATACGGAAATTTACTTTAAATGACTGTTGGGGAGACTTCCCTGGCAGTCCAGTGGTTAGGACCCTGAGCTTCTGTGGCAAGGGGCACAGGTTTGACCCTTGGTTGGTGAACTAGGATCTCAAATGCCTTGTGGCATGATAAAAATAAATAAATAAATAAATAAAAAACTTGTGGGGTTGACTGTATTCATTTAAAAATGACTTCTGGGTATATTATGTCCTCCTTAGAGGGACTCTTCTCATTCCAAGATTAAACATTTTCCTATTTTAAAAAATTGAAAAAAAAATTTTGGCTGTGCCATATTGCAGGCTGGATCTTAGTTCCCTGACCAGGAATTGAACCCATGCCCTCTACCATGGAAGTGCAGAATTTCAACCACTGCACTGCCAGGGAAGTCCCCAGATATTTTCCTGTTTGGGAACTGTACATGGACTAACTTGTTTAATCATATAATAACTTTGAGGTAGGTACTACTGCTCTCTGTATTTTAGAGATGAGAACATTGACGATAATAAGGTAGTTAATTCAGTCCTTCAAGGTCACACAGGAAGTAAGGGTGGGACTAAATTTTGATTTCAGACAGTAAAACTCCAAGGCCTCTATTTCTTTCCCCTCTGCAATCTTGCATCCTTGCCTGACACGGGAAGAGGGAAATGCTTTCAAGTTAGGGAGGTAGACTGTCCACCTTCACGATTTAGAAATTCTTGAACTTACTGAAGTGACCCTTGGGACCATAAATTCAAATGACTGGATTACAAGAATATTCACAATAAACAAACAATGGATAAAAAAGAAATTCCTCATTTCTTCTTTGCTGAGTCTTCTTCCTGTTGGGGGTAGGTGGGGAATCCCTGTGAGGGGGCTCCCCACTTTTCCTCTGAGTGGCAGAACTTCCATCATTGGTCTCCTCCCCAGTTGCCGTCATGTCCTCTTATCCCTTTCCCTCCAGGCTGGTGGTTGGAGCCCCCCAGGAGGTAAAGGCTGCTAACCAAACAGGCGGCCTCTACCAGTGTGACTACAGCACGGGCAGGTGTGAGGCCATCCCCCTGCAGGGTGAGTCATCGCTGGCCCCGGCCCGGCCCAGGGCTAGGACTCCGCCTCTGCACACACCTGGGCTTGTCGGGCCTTTGTCCTGGGGTCTGTGTTGGGCGGCTCAGGGGGTAGCTCCTCCGCCTCTGAGCTGTATGCAATCACTCTCAGGCACCCCGCTCCTTGTCCCTTTCTATGACCTACGTGCCTCGTTGGATCTGTCAGATCTCCAAATCTCCCAGGTTGAGGTGACCCCTGTCCCACTCTTGTTGTTTAGTCGCTAAGTCATGTCCAACTCTTGGAGACCCCATGGACTGTAGCCTGCCAGGCTCCTCTGTCCATGGAATTTCCCATGCAGGCATACTGGAATGTGTTGCCATTTAGTCCTCCAGGGGATCTTCCTGACCCAGGGATCAAACCCTGGTCTCCTGCCTTGGCCGGCAGACTCTTTATCACTGAGCCGCCAGGGAAGCCCATCTAGCTCTTACAGAGCCCCTTCCATCCCCCAAGGCTGACCATGTGTATATTTGTCCTCTCAGTTC
>SJYV01056333.1:2407096-2425317 GCA_006410875.1 Neotragus pygmaeus
GATGGCTGGATGGCATCACTGACTCGATGGACGTGAGTTTGAGTGAACTCCAGGAGTTGGTGATGGACAGGGAGACCTGGCGTGCTGCGATTCATGGGGTCGCAAAGAATTGGACACAACTGAGTGACTGAACTGAACTGATGAGGTAGCTGTGATAACTTTCCCTGCCTTGAGCAGAATGAACTAAAGTTTCCCACGCCACTTTGTCCCATGTTTTTCTTTAGTTAAGTGCATGGCTGTCATCTTGTCTACCTTTCATTCTCATTGCTCAGCAGACAGCTGATTAAAAGAAAAAAAAATGAACCCGAGTCTCTTGTACTTAGTTGTTTTTCCTTTCCCCCTAGAGTGTCCTCAGCAAGACAGTGACATTGCCTTTTTGATTGATGGCTCTGGTAGCATCGACCCAGTAGACTTTGAGCGGATGAAGAAGTTTGTCTCAACTGTGATGAGTCGATTCCCAAAGTCCAAAACCTTGGTGAGTGCAAATGGGTAGGTTAGGGAACAGCCTGCCTAAGGGGGTCCTGTCCAACTTCCTGTCCAGATGGTGCCACATTGCTAGTTGATCTGCATTTTCTTTCATGATTTGCTGTCTTGCTCTGACTGGATGCAGCTTCAGTCTTTTTTCCAGCCCTCTGTAAAGCAGGCACAGTAATTGATAGGGGTTGGTGTGGGACATGAAACCCATATGTCATCTCTGGCTAAGTTCTAGTGCTGAGAAGTGGGAGCTGATGGCCAATCGCTGTCCTCCGGGTGAGGCAGAAGGGCTGGGATGGGGCAGAATTTAGAGGAATATGGAGCCTGGAGTATTTCAGGATTTATGGAGAGCTTTCTGGGAGATAGCTAAGTGGGAGGAGGGGCGCCTGCTCCAGTCTAACACCAGGTGCCTGTTCCCAGTTCTCTCTGATGCAGTACTCGAATGACTTCCGGACTCACTTCACCTTCAATGGTTTCAAGGAAAACTCTGTCCCAGAATTACTGGTGGGGCCAATAACACAGCTGTTCGGGAGGACGCACACAGCCACGGGGATCCGCAAAGTAGTGTAAGCTCTTCCCTCTTTGTTTAGGATGAAAGGAGGAGGTTTTTTTGTTTTTTAGCTGAGCTTTGCAGGATAAAGGGGTATTGTTCAGAAAGGGCTGGGGTAGAGGGTATTTCCAGTGGATGGGGTGGTTTGAGTCAGGTGTGGAGGAGGGACTGTGCCTGGTATGTTCATGATATACAAATTGTGAGTAAAGGTGAGAGTAAAGGCTTCTCTGGTGGCTCAGTGGTAAAGAATCCGCCTGCCAATGCAGGAGGCATGGGTTCCATCCCTGGGTTGGGAAGATCCCCTGGAGAAGGAAATGGCAACCCACTCCAGTGTTCTTGCCTGGGAAATCCCTGGACAGAGAAACCTGGCAGGTTATGGTCCATGGGGTTGCAAAGAGCTGGACACGACTGAGCGACTAAGCAACAGCAGCAAGGCAGTAGTTAGGGGGAGAGAGAGCAAGGCTGGAGGGAGTGTAGAAAGATCAGTTGAGGCCAGGTTAGCAAGGCAACTGAAAAGCCAATGGATCCATTGACGTTTTCAGCAGTGGGGAGATGTACCCATATCTTGTTTTGGAAAGTTCTCTCTGATCTGTATGTGTGTGTGTGTGTGTGTGTGTGTGTGTGTGTGTGTGTGTGTAGAGGCAAGGGTAGGAGTTGAGACAAAAGTACAGGAAGATGAGTTGGAGAGCCAGTAGGAGAGGTGTGATGAAGGCATAAATAAGCTATGAACTTTTTAATTTAGAAGGAATAATACTCAATTTAAAAAATCAACCTATGCCAAAGAATATAAAAGCAATGAAGGCTTCTTTTCCTTCCACTTTCTTGTTCTGCTGTCCTTCCAGATCTTGGCGGAACTACAGGTCAGTGTTTGTCCCAGGGGAGCACAAGCACCTTCTAGACAGAGTCCAGTTACATCTGTAACTGCTGATGTTCCTCCCCTGGTATTAAGCGCATCTGTCTGTCTGCTCGATTTGACTTTTCTCTCCTTTACCCTGGATAGAAGAGAACTGTTTCACAGCAGCAATGGAGCCCGGAATCATGCCATTAAGATCATGATTGTCATCACAGATGGGGAAAAATATCTCGATCCTTTGGAGTATAGGGATGTCATCCCTGAAGCTGATAGAAAAGGGATCATCCGCTACGTCATTGGGGTAGGAAATGTGGCTCTCTGACTTGATACTTGTGTGGGTTTCTACTCAAACACACCCTCCTTTGAACTTGCAAGCATCAATAAAGTCAAAATGGGGCCAGGGTAATCTCTGCTAGCACAGATGCACCTGTCTCAGTGAACTATTGTTACAATGAAGCTGTATAACAAATGATCCCAACATTCAGTGACTTAAAATGGTAAGTGAGTCTGTCGGTCAGGTTGGGCAGTTTTTCTGGTCCCAGCTGGACTCACTTACGTGTCTGTAATCAGCTGCAGGCTGGTTGGTGGCTGTGCTGATCTTGACTGGGCTCTCTCCATGTCTGAGGGTTGCCATGTTTGTCTCCTGGGGCTGGGGTAACTTGATGCTCCTGTTCCATGTGTCTCTTCCTCCAGTGGGCTAGCCTGGGCATGTTCTCATGGTGAGAGCAGAGGAAAAAAAAGAGCAAGTAGAAATGTTGCAAGCATTTTTTCAAGCCTCTGTATCACATGTGATAACATCTGAGAGCTAAAGCAATACATGTGGCAGAGCCCAGAGACAATGAATGGAGCAGAATACTCTGCCAGGAGGAGGAGGGCACAGCAAAGCTTTGGGGAAAGGGCTTAGGTACAGGAAGGGGTAAAGGGTTGGGCGCATCAGTGTCACCAAACTACTACAGTATCTTGTATGACATAGAAAGATGTATCATCTGGGGTCCCTGGCTTGCCAAGTGGGAAACAACTTCATATGAAGGAGAAAGCTCCCTGTCCTCAAAAAGAGGTCAGTTCTGTGCCAGGAGGCATGGCACAGAAAATGCACCAAAGCCTGAATTTCAGCCCCAATTTCCCCCTTGACAGAATGTACAGTGTACAACCTGCTCCACCGTACCTGGCAGCCCTGTCCCTGGGGCCTTCTGGTACATTCCTTCCTTGGACAGATATTTTCAGATTTCTTTTCCTGTAGAATTTTCTTTGCTGAAGGAGAGCGCTACTTCCAGAAATTGTCTGATTCGACCTCTGTTTTTTGGTAACAGGTGGGAGATGCTTTTAACAATGAGAAGTCTCGAGAGGAGCTCGATACTATTGCATCTAAGCCAGCTGCTGATCACGTGTTCCAGGTGAATAACTTCGAAGCTCTGAAGACCATTCAGAACCAGCTTCAGGAAAAGATCTTTGCGATTGAGGGTAAGCTAAGGTTTTGTAGTCCTGGAGCAGCTCCAAAGGCAGCCCCTTACCCCCAAACACGTATTTCTCTCTAGAAACAAGGACCTCCTAACCCTTGGCATTCTGACCCTCATCATCAGTTCTCTTCTTCCTCCAATTTTCAACAACTCTTGCCTCTCGCTCCATTTCTTTGAAATAGAAAGATCGAATTTTGCAAGTGTTGGCTACAGGCTGCAAAATTAGAGAGTAGGGGAGACAAATCCCATGTGGTATATTCCCCAAATTTGGATGTGTTGCCAACATTTGTCTGTTTGGTTCACTGCTGTATCTCCAGTGCTTAGAATAATGCCTGGTGCATGAAGCATGTTCAATAAATGTTTGTTGAAGGAAAGAATTTAAAAATTGGGGGAATGTTCACATACAGTCTGAATTTATGGTTTCTCTTGAAAATTTGGAAGATTAGACACCTTGAGGACCGTATACCCACTGGACAAAAAATAGTTGGAACCAAATAGCCACCATCCCTTTAAAAGGGGCATGTGTGGCCTTCCCTAGTGGTCTAGTGGTTAAGACTCCATGTTCCCAATCCTGGGAGCCAAGGTTTGATCCCTGGTCAGGGAACTGGATCCTGCATCCATATCTAAGACCCAGTGCAGCCGAATAAATAAAAATAAATATTAAAAAGGAGCCACATGCGGACAATGATCCATATAGTCAAAGGTATGGTTTTTCTAGTAGTCGTGTGAGAGTTGGATCATCAAGAAGGCTGAGCACCAAAGAATTGATGCTTTTGAATTGTGGTGCTGGAGAAGACTCTTGGGAGTCCCTTGGATAGCAAGGAGATCAAACCTAAAGGGAATCAACTCTGAAAATTCACTGTAAGGACTGATACTGAAGCTGAAACTCTATTACTTTGACCACCTGATGCGAAGAGCTGATTCACTGGAAAGACCCTGATGCTGGGGAAGATTGAGGTCAGGAGAAAGGAGTGACAGAGGATAAGATGGTTGCAGGGCGTCACAGACTCAAGGGAGATGAATTTGAGCAAACTCCAGGAGATAGTGAAGGACAGAGAAACCATAAGTTGTGGTGCAATTTATAGGGATGCAAAGAGTTGGACACAACTTAGTGACTGAATAACAGCAATACGGCTAGATAAGCAACAAAGATATGAATTATAGCCATTATCTTGTAGTCACCTATAAAGGAGGATAATCTACGAAAATACTGAATCACTATGCTGTTCACGTGAAACTGATATTAATATTGTAGATTAACTGTAACTTAAATAAAAAACAAAAGAAACGTATAACAGAAGAAATATAAAAATAAGGGGAGTGGGTTGTATGGCTCTCATCTGAGGCTCCTTTTGTCTGGTTGCTATAGCATTTGAGTTTCCAGCCCCTGTTCTTGGTTCTTCTCTTTCTTTAATGTAGAGTGTTCTTTTCTTCACAGGTACGCAGACAGGAAGTACCAGTTCCTTTGAATATGAGATGTCTCAGGAAGGTTTCAGTGCTGCCTTCACCTCCGTAAGTGGCCTTTTGTTTAATTGGAGTTGAGGGGTGAGACAAAGCAGGAGAAGAGGGTCAAAGGTTTGGGGGCTATTCTCTGTGATGGGTACCTGTTCGGAGGTACATCTTTTTTTCTTATTTTAATATTGAAATATGGCTAATTTACAATGTTGTATTAATTTCTGGTGTACAGCAAAGTGATTCAGTTCTCTCTCTCTCATATGTATATGTATATATATATATTTATATTCTTTTTCATATTCTTTTCTATTATAGGCTATAATAAGATATTGAATACAGTTCCCTGTGCTATACAGTAGGACCTTGTTGTCCATCTGTTTTATATATAGTAGTTCAGTTCAGTTCATTTCAGTTCAGTTGCTCAGTTGTGTCCGACTCTTTGTGATCCCGTGAATCGCAGCACGCCAGGCCTCCCTGTCCATCATCAACTCCCAAAGTTCACTCAGACTCATGTCCCTCAAGTCAGTGATGCCATCCAGCCATCTCATCCTCTGTCGTCCCCTCCTCCTCCTGCCCCCAGTCCCTCCCAGCATCAGAGTCTTTTCCAATGAGTCAACTCTTCTCATGAGGTGGCCAAAGTACTGGAGTTTCAGCTTTAGCATCATTCCTTCCAAAGAAATCCCAGGGCTGATCTCCTTTAGAATGGACTGGTTGGATCTNTGTCCATCGAGTCAGTGATGCCATCCAGCCATCTCATCCTCTGTCGTCCCCTCCTCCTCCTGCCCCCAGTCCCTCCCAGCATCAGAGTCTTTTCCAATGAGTCAACTCTTCTCATGAGGTGGCCAAAGTACTGGAGTTTCAGCTTTAGCATCATTCCTTCCAAAGAAATCCCAGGGCTGATCTCCTTTAGAATGGACTGGTTGGATCTCCTTGCAGTTCAAGGGACTCTCAAGAGTCTTCTCCAGCACCACAGTTGAAAAGCATCAATTCTTTGGTGCTCAGCTTTCTTCACAGTCTAACTCTCACATCCCTACATGACCGCGGGAAAAACCATAGCCTTGACTAGACGGACCTTTGTTGGCAAAGTAATGTCTCTGCTTTTCAATATGCTATCTGGGTTGGTCATATAGTAGTGTGTATCTATAAATCCCAATTTCCTAATTTATCCCTTCTCCCACTTTCCTCTTGGGTAATCATAAATATGTTTCCTATGTCTGTGAGTCTGTTTCTGCTTTGAAAACAAGTTCAGTAGTATCATTTAAGAGCTAACTTGTTTATGTGCTGGGTCTTCATTGCTGCACACGGGCTTTCTCTAGCTGTGGCGAGCAGGGGCTACTCTCTAGCTGCAGTGTACAGGCTTCTCACTGCCGTGGCTTCTCTTGTTGCAGAGCATGGGCTCTAGGTGCATGGGCTTCAGTACCTGAGGTGCATGAGCTTAGTTGCTCTAAGTATGTGGGACTTTCCCAGACCAGGGATTGAACTTATGTTCCCTACATTGGCAGGAGGATTCTTAACCCCTGAACCACCAGGGAAGTCCCAGATACCTTTTCAAGTTAGTATTTTCCTTTCTTTTGGATATTTACCCAGAAGTATGATTGCTGGGATCATAGTAGTTTTAATTAAAAAATTTTGAGGAGCCTCCTTACTCTTTTCCGTAGTGGCTATACCAATTACATTTCCACCAACTGTGTATAAGGTTTCCTTTTTCTTCACATCCTCAGCAACACTTATTTCTTTTGTTTGTGATGACAGCCATTCCAACAGGTGTGAAGTGATAGCTCATTTTGATTTTGGTTTGCATTTCCTTGATGATTAGTGATGAGATTTTTTTCATGTGTGTCTTAGCCATCTGTATGTCTTCTTCGGAAAAATGTCTTTTCAGATCTTCTGGCCATTTAAAAGTCAGGTTTGAAAACAAACTTTTGGGTCGTATGAGTTCTTTATATATTTTGGGTATTAACCCAAATATGGATATATGATATATTATTTGAAAATATTTTCTCCTGCTCTATAGGTTACCTTTTAATTTTGTTGTTGGTTTCCTTTGCTATGCAGAAGCTTTTTAGTTAATGTAGTCTCACTGCTTATTTTGTTTTTGATGTTAAGTTCAAACAATCATCACCAAGACTGATGTCAAGGAGATTACTACCTATGTTTTCTTCTTGGCGTTTGATGATTTCTGACCTTATGTTCAAGTCTTTTATCCATTCTGAATTCATCTTTATGAATAGTGTAAAATAGTGGTCCAGGTTCATTCTTTTGCATGTGGCTGTCTAATTTTCCCAAAACCATTTGTTGAAGAGACTATCCTTTCCCCTCTGTATATTATTCTCTCCTTTGTTGCAAATTCACTAAGTCATGTCCAACTCTTCTGTGACCCCGTGGACTTTAGCCTACCAGGTTCCTCTGTCCATGAAATTTCCCAGATAAGAATACTGGAGTGGATTGCCATTTCCTTCTCGAGAGGATCGTCCCAACTCAGGGATTGAACCCATGTCTCCTGCATTGCAGGCAGACTCTTTACCACTGAACTGTCAGGGAAGCCCACAGTACATAAGAACAACATATGTATGGGTTTATATACATTCATATATAAGTGGCTCTCTATTCTGTTCCATTGACTTATGTGTCTATTTTTATGACAGTATCATACTGTTTTGATTACTATAGCTTTGCAATATAGTTTGAATCCAGAAAGTGTGATGCCTCTAACTTGTTCTTTTTCTCAAAATGCTTTGGTTATTTGGGATCTTTTAAGATTCCATACAAATTTTAGGATTGTTTGTTCTATTTCTGTGAAAAATGCCATTGGGATTTTGATGGCACTGAAGCTCTAGATTTCTTAATCTTATTCTACCTTCTTTCCCAGGATGGTCCCTTGCTGGGTGCTGTGGGCAGCTTTGACTGGGCTGGTGGAGCCTTTCTGCATACATCAAAGGATAAAATCACCTTCATCAATACAAGCAGGATAGATTCAGACATGAATGATGCTTACTTGGGTAAGTAGAGAGAGCAGAGTTACTCTAAGAAGGGGTCAGGATATGGCATAATTCAACCAGTGTAGATGTCCTTGGATCTTTCACAGGCTCTTGGGATAGGTTTAAAGACATAAATATCAAAACTCCATTTTAATTATGCTAATGAAGAGGAATGGGTTTCCCTGGTGACTCAGAGGTAAAGAATCTGTTTGCCAATGCAGGAGTCTTGGGTCCAATCCAGGGATCTCCAGAGAAGATCCCCTGGAGAAGGAAGTGTCAACCCACTCCAGTATTCTTGCTTGGAGAATTCCTTGCACAGAGGAGCCTAGTGGGCTATAATTCATGAAGTCAAAAACAGTTGGATATGACTTAGTGACTACACAATAACACCACTACCAACAACAACAAATGAAAAGTGCTGGGTTCAATTACCCCAATCTCACAACCACTCACAACCCCTCCTCACAAGGCAGTCCTGTTGGTGGGAGCAGAGTCTCTGAGGGAAAGCACTTTCTCCTCTTAATTCATCATCTTCAGGTTATGCTGCCGAAGTCACCTCGCGGAACCGGGTGCAAAACCTGTTTCTGGGAGCACCTAGATATCAGCACATTGGCCTGGTGGTGATATTCAGACAGAATGCAGGTGTTTGGGAGAAAAACACTGAAATCAAGGGAAGCCAGGTGAGTACCGAGTGTGTGGGGCACAGATGTACCAACAGAAGTACCCTGGGGACTAAAGGCTTCCAGGATGGGCATCACCAGGTGCCAATGGGGCAGAGATTTTTTTTTTATTAAACTTTTTATTTTGTATTGGAGTATAGCTGATTATCAAAAGTTGATAGTTTCAGGTGGACAGCAAAGGGATTCAGTCATACGTATAAGGTGTGGCAGAGTTTTGTAAAGCAGATTTCAGAGGACTTTAAGCTAGAGAACAGTGGGACCAACTTTGCGACAAACTTCCATTTGAGAATATTGTGTCCTCACTTTTCTGATAATAGTAAATACCAACACTTGACCTGTCCAGAGCTCTCTACAAGTCTATCTGTACACAGAACTGGCATTTGACCAGTCCATAACCAGGACGAGCTTCCCTGATGGCTCAGACAGTAAAGAATCTGCCTGCAATGTGGGAGACCCGAGTTTGATCCTTGGGGTCGGAAAGAGTGGGACATGACTGAATGATTAACACTTTCACTTTTTCTAGCAAGTAAACCACATTAGTTATTAAAATATTGAAATAATTCTATATCTGTCAATAAATAGCTGCTTTGTTGAGACATCCTTCCCCTTCTCTCTCCCTACCCCCACCATGCACTCTGGTCCCCTCACCCAGTACTCTTTGAACTTTGCCATAATCTAGCAACTATGACGCCAGATACGACCTGACTCAGAAGACTTCTAGGACCTACTTCAGCTAAGCATGTGGTTGCTGCCTGAGCAGTCCTAGGAATTCAATATTTTGAATATCACCCCTGCAAAAACTGTTTTTAAGAAAGTGTTAGCAACTTGAATTCAGCAATCTATAAAAAGAATAATACATTATGATCAAGTGTGGTTTATCCCAGGAACATAGTGCTTGTTCAACAATGTTGCAGAAATGAGCCAACTGATTCTAAAGTTCATATGAAAATACAAGAGACCCACAGTAGCCAAAATAATCTTGAAAAAGAAGAAATCAAGTTTTGGAGGAGTCACAGTTTTCAATTTGGGACTTACTTTAAAGTTACAGTAATCAAGACAGGATGGTACAGCTAAGGACAGACCTATAGATCAATGGAATAGAACTGAGAGTCCAGAAATAAGCCCATATGACTATGGCCAGTTGATTTTCAACAAAGGTATCAAGTTCATTCACTAAAGAAAAAAAGATTTTCAACAAAGATGTTGGGTTAACTGGATATCCACATGCAAATGGATAAATTTGAATCCTTACCTCACAATATACAAAGATTAATTTAAAATGGATCAAAAACTTAAATGTAAGAATAAAAGCTATAAACCTCTTAAAGGGATTCTTAGGTGAATTTCTATCACCTTAGATTTGGCAATGAGTTTTTGAACATTCCACCATAAAACAAGCAAATATAAAATAGGTAAGCTGGACTTCATTAAATTAAAACCCTTTGAGATCAACTTACACTGTAAAGAAAATGAAAAGAATGGGAGAAACTATTTCCAAGTCATATATCTGATAAAGATCTGGTATTTAGAATATATAAAGAACTTTTACAATTCAACAATAAAAAGACAACCTCATTTAAAAATGGGCAAAAAATTCAGTTAGATCTTTTTTCAGATAAGATATACAAATGGCCAATAAGAACGTGAAAAGATGTTTGACATTACTAGTCATTAGGGAAATGTAAGTCAAAAACCACAATAGAGATAGCACTGCTGCTGCTGCTAAGTCACTTCAGTCGTGTCCGACTCTGTGCGACCCCATAGACAGCAGCCCACCAGGCTCCCCCGTCCCTGGGATTCTCCAGGCAAAAGTACTGGAGTGGGGTGCTATCGCCCTCTCCGAGAGATAGCACTAGAAAGGCTATTTAGAAGAAGGAAAAAAAAAACATGAAAAATAGCATATGTTGGTGAGAATGTGGAGAAATTGAAACCTTCATACTTTGCTGCTGGGAATGTAAAATAATACAGCTCCTATGGAACACAGTTTGGCAGTTTAAGTTAACTATAGATTTACTGTTGCTGTTGTTGTTTAGTCATTTAGTTGCTCAGTCATGCCTGACTCTTTTGTGACCCCCCCATGAACTGTAGCCTGCCAGGTTTCTCTGTCCATGGGATTTCCCAGGCAAGAATACTGGAGTGGGTTACCATCTCCTTCAGGGGTTCTTCTCAATACAGGGATTGAATCCACGTCTCCTGCATTGGCAGGTGGATTCTTTTCTACCGAGCCACTGGGGAAGCCAGTATGACTCAGAAATTTTGCTCCTCGGTGTATATCCTTTCCCAGAATGAAAACAGTTGTTCAAACTAAAGCTTATACATGAATGTTCATAGCAGCATTATTCATAATAGTTAAAATGTGGAAGGAACCTAGATGTTCATCAACTTATGAATAGATAAACAAAATGGAGTATATCATATAGTGGAATACTATTTAGCTATGAAAAGTATGAAGTGTTGATACATGCTACAACATGGATAAACATTGAAAACTTTATGCTAAATTTAAAAAGCCAGCCACAAAAGACCACATATGATATGATTTAATTCACCTGAAATGTTCAGAGTAGAGAAATTCATTGAACCAGAAAGTAGAGTAGTGGTTGCCTGGATATAGAGGGAGGGGGCAGATTGGGAGTGACTTTTAACAGATATAGGGCTTCTTACTAGGGTGATGAAAATATTTTGGAATTTGTGGTGATGGTTACATAACATTGTGAATATACTAGAACCCACTAAATTTTATACTTTAAAATGATGAATTTTGTAATGTAAATTTTATCTCAATTCAAAAGAGCCATTCTGGAAAAAAAAATCAATGTAATTCACCATAACAACAGACTAGAGAAGAAAAATGTAATAATTTTAACAGATATGGAAAATAATTTGACAAAATACATGCATTCATGATGTTACCAGCAAATTAGGAATTAAAAGGACCTTCCTCAACCTGAGAAAGAACATTTAAAACAACAACAACAACAACCTACAGCTAGCATCATATTTAAAAGTAAGAGAATATTTTTCCTAATTGGAAACAAGGCAAGAATATCCACTTTCACCACTCCTATTTGATATCATACTGGAAGACATAGCAGTGCAATAAGGCAAGAAAAGAAAAGAAAAAAGAGCATGCAGAGTGAAAAGGAAAAAATAAAGCTGTCTCTATTTACCAAGGACATGACTGTTTCCCTGGGAAATCCCAAAGAATCTATTTAAAAAATTATGTAACTAATAAGTTATTTCAGTAATTTCTCAGAATACAAGATCAACATGTAAAAATCAATTGTGTTTCTAAGCCTGCAATGAATATTTGGAAATTTAAATTAAAAAAAAAACAGTATCATTTACAGTAGCACCAAAGACCATGAAAAGCATGCATGCATGCATGCTAAATTGCTTCAGTCATGTCCAACTCTTTGTGACCCTATGGACTGTAGCCCGCCAGGCTCCTCTGTCCATGGGATTCTCCAAGCAAGAATATTGGAGTGAATTGCCATTTACTTCTCCAGGGGATCTTCCCAACCCAGGGATTGAACCTGTGTCTCCTGAATCTCCTGCACTGGCAGGTGGGTTCTTTACTATTAGCACCACCTGGGAAGCCCAGACCATGAAATACTTAGGTATAAATCTAATAAAATGTGTACAGTATCTCTATCCTGAAATGTACGAAACACTGATGAGAGAAATCAAAGACCTAAATAAATGGAAAGATATACTGTGTTCATAGATTGGAAGACTCAATATTGCTAAGATGTTACTTCTCAAGTTGATCTAGAGATGCAACATGATGCCAATCAAAATTCTAATTTATTTGTAGAATTAATGAGCTGGTTCTAAGATTTATATGAAAAAATCAAAGAAAGTAAATATTCAAAATAAGTTTGAAAAAGATCTTAGGTAAATACTATTAGGTATTTATTGGAAGATTCATAGACTACCTGAATTTTAAGACTTCCTGTAAAAGTTGCAGTAAGCAGAACAGTGTGGCAGGAATATCAGAGAAACAGAATAGGCCTCAAGTAAACTGATACATATATAGTCAATTGCTTGTCAATAAAGACACAAAGATAAATCAATGGAGAGTTCAATGGTGCTGAAACAATTGAACACCCATAGTAAGAAAACAAAACCTTCTACACATATCTTGTCAACTGATCCATGTTAAGATTAATTCAAAATAGATTATAGAGCTAAGTGTAAAATCTAAAACTATTATACTTGTGAAAGAAAACATTAGGAGAAAATTTTTGTGACCTTGCATTAGTCGAAGAATTCTTAGATATAACACTGAAAACATGGCCCATAAAGAAAAAAAAAAGATAACTAAGAAAAGTGTTGCTCTGTTTATTAAGAGGATGAACAGATAAGCTACAGACTGGAAGAAAATATTTGCAAAATTTCCTTCCTTTTTAAAAATGACATATTTGAAATAAAATTACATATCTGACAAAAGACTTATATCCAGAAAACGTAAAGGATTCTCAAAACTCAACAAGAAGTCAAATAATTCAATTAAAAAATAAGCAGAATATTTGAACAGACACTTAACCAAAGAAGATATGTGAATGGCAAATAAGCCCATGAAAGAATGTCCCATATCATTGAATCATCACAGAAATGCAAATTAAAACCATAGTGAGATACAATTGCACACCTATTAGTATGATTACCACAAAAAAGAAATAAACTTGAAATATCAAGTACTGGCAAGGATGTGTGGCAACTAAAATACCCATACATTGCTGTCAGAATGGAAAAATGGCATTGGAAAAATGACTACTTTGGAAAAGTTAATCAGTATCTTATAAAGTTCAATATACAGTTGCCATACACTCTTAGGTATTTATCCAGGAGAAATAAAAATAGACATTCACATGAAAACCTATGTATAAATGTTTCTCTAGTGGCTTTATTCATAAATGCCCCGAATTGGAATCAACCCGAATATCCCTCAACTGGGGAATGGATAAACAAACTGTGGTACATCTGTACAATGGAATACTGGTCAGAAATAAATCAGAACAAATTAATGCAACAACATGGATGACTCCCCAATGCTTACTCTAGTTGAAAGAAGCCAGATCTGAAAAGCTACCTACTGTATAATTCCCCTTATATAACATTCTGGAAAAGGCAAAACTATAGGGACAGAAAACAGATCAGTGGTTGCCAGGGGCTGATGACTGAGGAAAGAGGTTGCTTACGGCAAAAGGGAATATTTTGGGGGTGAAGAAACTGTTCTGAATCTTGACCATAGTGGTAATTACATGACTATGTTTTTGTTTGTCAAAACTCATAAAACTGTAGTAAAAAGGTTGAATTTTATTATGTGGAAATTATACCCAATAAACTTGACCTAAAAGCAAAAAACAAAAAAAAACAAAAAAAACAAATCCTATTGACTTTATGATGAAGCTTAAATGCCTTTATTGAANCCTGGGGCCGCTTTGGGGCAGCCCTGACAGCGCTGGGGGATGTGAATGGGGACAGGCTGGCGGATGTGGCCATTGGGGCCCCGGGAGAGCAGGAGAACCAGGGTGCTGTCTACCTGTTCCACGGAACCTCAGAACTGGGCATCAGCCCCTCCCACAGCCAGGTGAGGCCGGATCATCTGTCCCTTTCTAAATCAACATTCCCTCAGCTGCCAGGTCAGTTCTCCCAGAAGCCCTTTTCAGAACCTTCAAAAATAATACACACTTCACAGAAAAGATTCATTCTGACCACAACTAGAGGAGGTGCGCAGGGCCAGCATCACTGCTGCCACTTTACAGGAGGGAAGATGAAGGCTCAGAGGTCATGAATGGTGAGCCCGAAGTGTTAGGATGCAGACATTCTTCTCTGAATCTCAGTCTTCGTAGGATGACCAATAGGCCTGGTTTGCCCTGCATCTGTCCTGGTTTGGGGCTTCCTTGTTGGCTCAAAAGGTAAATAATTTGTCTGCAATGCAGGAGACCCGGCTTGGGAAGACCCCCTGGAGGAGGAAATGGCAACCCACTCCAGTATTCTTGCTTGGAGAATTCCATGGACGGAGGAGCCTGGTGGGCTACAGTCCATGGGGTTGCAAAGAGTCAGACACGACTGAGCAACTAACAGTAACTAACTAACCTCCTGATTTTAGCAGTGAAAGTCTCACAACACAGGAAGCCCTATGGCTGGTCATTCTACCAGGACTGCATGCTTCACGGGTGTGTGACCTGTGTAGTTACTCAGGGCTCCTCTCTCAGAAGGGCGCTGTGCTCAGATTAATGCTCTGCTCCAGCCATCTTGAAATTCCTAACAACTTTTGAATAAGGAATCCTACATTGTTTTCCCTCCATGGGGTCCTGCAAATTGTGTAGCTGATCCTGATGGCTGGTCACTTGAAATGTTGATGCCCACGACTGGTTTCCTCCTGAAGAGGCTTCTTCTTTCCTGCCAGATGAAGCCCACTGTCTAAAGGGACCCCCACAGTCTGGCTTTCTCCCTTACAGCCCACCGAGGCCATCCAGTCTTCTGGTCTCTGACTTTTTTCCAGCATTTTTCCCCCCAAATTTTTCTTATGTCCTTTCTCTGTTTCTTCGTCACTCCTGCCAAATCCCTCACAAAGTTCAACCCCACTAACATCACCTGAAGTTCTTAAAAAATGGGTGCATAGGCCCTGCCAGTAAGGGTTCTGATTTAGTTGATCTGAGTGAGGTCAGGGCCCCAGGGGCTTCCGAGGTGGCGCCAGCAGTAAAGAACCCATCTGCCAGTGCAGGAGACATGGGTTTGATCTCTGGGACGGAAAGATCTCTTGCAGGAGGGGATGGCAACCCACTCCAGTATTCTTGCTTGGAGAATTCCATGGACGGAGGAGCCTGGTGGGCTACAGTCCATGGGGTTGCAAAGAGTCAGACACGACTGAGCAACTAACAGTAACTAACTAACCTCCTGATTTTAGCAGTGAAAGTCTCACAACACAGGAAGCCCTATGGCTGGTCATTCTACCAGGACTGCATGCTTCACGGGTGTGTGACCTGTGTAGTTACTCAGGGCTCCTCTCTCAGAAGGGCGCTGTGCTCAGATTAATGCTCTGCTCCAGCCATCTTGAAATTCCTAACAACTTTTGAATAAGGAATCCTACATTGTTTTCCCTCCATGGGGTCCTGCAAATTGTGTAGCTGATCCTGATGGCTGGTCACTTGAAATGTTGATGCCCACGACTGGTTTCCTCCTGAAGAGGCTTCTTCTTTCCTGCCAGATGAAGCCCACTGTCTAAAGGGACCCCCACAGTCTGGCTTTCTCCCTTACAGCCCACCGAGGCCATCCAGTCTTCTGGTCTCTGACTTTTTTCCAGCATTTTTCCCCCCANCTGGTTTCCTCCTGAAGAGGCTTCTTCTTTCCTGCCAGATGAAGCCCACTGTCTAAAGGGACCCCCACAGTCTGGCTTTCTCCCTTACAGCCCACCGAGGCCATCCAGTCTTCTGGTCTCTGACTTTTTTCCAGCATTTTTCCCCCCAAATTTTTCTTATGTCCTTTCTCTGTTTCTTCGTCACTCCTGCCAAATCCCTCACAAAGTTCAACCCACTAACATCACCTGAAGTTCTTAAAAAATGGGTGCATAGGCCCTGCCAGTAAGGGTTCTGATTTAGTTGATCTGAGTGAGGTCAGGGCCCCAGGGGCTTCCGAGGTGGCGCCAGCAGTAAAGAACCCATCTGCCAGTGCAGGAGACATGGGTTTGATCTCTGGGACGGAAAGATCTCTTGCAGGAGGGGATGGCAACCCACTCCAGTATTCTTGCCTGGAGTATCCCATGGATGTAAGGGCCTGGTGGGCTACAGTCCATAGGGTGGCAAAGAGTCAGACATGACTGAAGCATGTATGGACAGAGCCCCAGGCATCAGTAAAATTTTTCCATTTTACTAAGAAAAATTTCAATGTACAGTGAACATCCTTGTATTTATAAGCTAAAACCTACTATGAACATTTTACTAGATTTACTTTTTCACATCTCCATCCTTGTAGTCATCCTTTTCTACCTGTTCATCAGTTCATCACATTTTAAAATGCATTTCAAAGTAATTTGCAACAGCAGTCCAACTTCACCCTTAAATACCTCACCATGTATACCATTAACTAGAGTTTAATATTTGCTTAATGTTATTTTAAGAGAAAATGTATAGACAGGAAATGCACAGATCTTTGGCCAGTCGATGAATTTTGAAAAATATAACCCACAATCCTGGGAATTCTCTGGCCGTCCAGAGGTTATGACTCAGTGCTTTCACTGCCATGGCCTGGGTTCAATCTCTGATTGGGGAACTAAGATTCTGAAAGCTATGTGGTATGACCATACAAACAAAAACCAAACAAACAACCCCCAATAATTCTATGAAGGTACATGCCTGTAAAATTCCATGGACAGAGGAGCCTGGCAGGCTACAGTCCATGGGGTTACAAAGAGTCGGACCCAAATGAGCAATTTCACTTACTGTACCGAACATCATTATCGCTTTGGAAAGTTCCCACCTGTTCCCTCCCAGTCAATTTCTGGTCCCACTCCATCCTAGAGGAAGCTACTGTCCCAATTATTTTCCACCATAAATCAATTTTGCCCATTCTAGTGTATGGACTATTACGCTATGTCAGCCCTAGTATTTTTCACACACTCCTTAAAAAAAATAATTTTACTTATCTATTTATGGCTGCACTGAATCTTCATTGCTTTTCCAGTTTTTCTCTAGTTGTGGCCAACAGGGGTTATTCTCTAGTTGCGATGCATGGGCTTCTCATTGAAATGGCTTCTCTTGTTGCAGAATACAGGCTTCTAGGGCTTGAGGTCTTCAGTAGTCACACGTTCTTTAGTTTACAGCCCAGCACTCCTCAAGTTCTCCCCTCTGTGTCACGGAACCTCTTTCCACAATTTTGTGAATATTATAGTTAAGACTTTTTCTCATTGGCATCTGTCGTTTCTTTGTGTAAATGGGATTTGAAGGGTCTGGTTTTACTTTATTTTTATTACAACACTTTACATGCTTGTATAAGTTAAAAGATCTAAAGTAAACAGCGAAAGCCCTAGCTCCTTCTGCCCTTTTATCTTTACCAGAACTTGCCCTGGAAAGGAAAACAAGAGTAAGGGGAGGGTCTACACATTCACCCACCTTCACCCACACCCCCCGTNTGCCTGCAATACAGGAGACCTGGGTTCGATCCCTGGGTTGGGAAGATCCTCTGGAGGAGGGCATGGCAACCCACTCCAGTATTCTTGCCTGGAGGATCCCCACAGACAGAGCCTGAGAGGTTACCATCCATGGGGTCGCAAAGTGTCGGACACAACTGGGCAACTGAGCACAGCAATATAACTGTTGTGAGGATTTAATCAAATGAATATTGTAAGGAAAATAACATGAAATCTGGCTCGCAATACCTCTTAAAACCATCTCTCCACCACCGTCACCTCCCTTTCTCCATCACAGTCAAAACTACCACCTCCCACACCATCACTATGACCACCATCATTACCGCCACTTATACCATGACCATATCCAAAATCACAACCTCCAATACCACCATCAGCATTACCACTTCCACCATCAGCATTATCACCACCGCCATCACCCTGTCCAGAGCCACCACCTCCAACACCATCGCTATCACCTCAATCTCACTGGCATGACTACCACCACCGCCATCACCCTGTCCAGAGCCACCACCTCCAACACCATCGCTATCGCCTCAATCTCACTGGCATGACTACCACCACCACCATCACAATTACCAAGGCCATCAAAACATTCACCACAGATGTGTATAAGA
>SJYV01056333.1:2426111-2459410 GCA_006410875.1 Neotragus pygmaeus
TTCTGAAGCTGAAACTCCAATACTTTGGCCACCTGATGTGAAGAACTGACTCACTGGAAAAGACCCTGATGCTGGGAAAGATTGAAGGCAGGAGGAGAAGGGGGCGACAGAGGATGAGATGGTTGGATGGCATCATTGACTCTATGGATATGAGTTTGAATAAGCTTCAGGAGTTGGTGATGAACAGGAAAGCCTGGTGTGTTGCAGTCCATGGGGTTGCAAAGAGTCGGACATGACTGAGTGACTGAACTGAGCTGATCCTTTCGGTGTTAATTTTCCTCATAGATTGAAGAGTCAAAATTTTTCCTAATAGCTTATTATGAAAAGTAACAATTTTCATACTCACACTATGATTTCCTCTTTGTTTTTCCTCCTCTTGAGGAAACCACTTTCAGCTTTTTCAATGATTCTCTGTACTTGCCAAGGACACAATTATATTGCTGCCGCTTGATTTTTGTTTTTGCGTTGACTTCCTACTATGGAAGGTGAGGACTGAGCTCTCTTTGAGGCCTCTCTTTTCAGATATTCACATGCTTTGCATCCCACCCCCATATTAAATTTATATGATACTTTTGGTTAGGTCAATACAGAGTGTTTGCATTTTCCTGACCACGTAAGAGAGATCCAACTGAATCAAGAGATTCAGCTGAGTCAAATAATATACTGTCTCTTCTTTCCTGTGAAGCTTCTTTTCCCTGGAAAACCCAGCAGTTATGGAAATTTTTGATATCATCTCAAGGTTGTGGTTTAAAGCTGAATAGTTACCTTAATTTTTTAAGAAACTGTGGGAGGTGTGACTTGAGTGGAGCCCAGACAATCTCTCCTTGGGTCACCCTGGGAGACTGAGCTACTCTCTTCTCTGTTCTTTCCCACCTCTTTCCTCTTTTCTACCATCAGCGGATCACAGGCTCACAGATCTCCCCCAGGCTTCAGTATTTTGGGCAGTCACTGAGCGGGGGCCAGGACCTCACAATGGATGGACTGGTAGACTTGGCTGTCGGGGCTCAGGGGCATGTGCTGCTGCTCAGGTGAGAGCATACCAGGTATCTTCTTTTTAAGGAGTGTGTTTGCCGTACGATGGCCCCTGATGGCCCTCTGCCTTCCCCCCAGGTCACAGCCTGTGCTGAAAGTTGAGGCAACGATGGAGTTCACACCCAAGGAAGTGAAGAGAAATGTATATGAGTGTCGTGACCCAGTGGTAAAAGGCCAGATTGCTGGGCAGGTCAAAGTCTGCCTCCAAGTTCGCAAGAGCACACGGGACCGGCTGGGAGAAGGTGAGGCTGGGTGGGTGAATTTCAAGAGGTTAAATGACTGGGGACATTGATGGGCTCTGATAGCCTTCTTCAAGCTTGGATGGAGTAAGCAGATGGTTTCCCTGCTAGGGCATGGGTGGGGAGGCCCAGAAAACACCACCAAAGAAGTAAGTCTCTGGCACTTCTTTACAATCTCAGTTCCCTATAGAATGAAGGGCCCCACCCTGTGAACTAACCAGATATATTTTTTTAACTGAGAGATGGGCAGAGGAGCTTGGCAAGCTACATAGTCCATGGGGTTGCAAAGAGTTAGACATGACTTAGCAACTAAACAACAACAATAATTTGTTCAAAGGGGAGACTAAGTTGATGAAGCTAAACACAAACTCACAAAGCATTCAGACATGTATTCTATCAGAACTAACTTGACTTCCTCCCTTGTCTCTATTCTGAGTGGCATTGTGCTTGGGGTGAGAAAGAGTAATGGTGGTTCTAGAGAGAAACAAGGGGAGGAGATAAAATTAGTTTTCTAGCAGTAATCTTACTGGACTGTGGAGATAGCAGTCAGGGTTTGGGGCAAACAACATGGCTAGAAATTGAGAGTGAAGTCTTGGAGAGTAGAGAATTACAGAGAAGATCCCCCAAAATCTACATGGAAATTCCATACAAGTCATTGGCTGACTTCTAAGTCATGCATGTCCAGGTCAATACTTCCAGAAACTCAGAGGAAGACAGCAACTGGAGAGCTAATGAGTTGAAAAGAAATCCAGCTGCTGGGGAAGCAGAGATTTGAGTGGGGCCTTGAAAAACGCTTTGGTCCTTCTGTTGGGAAAATGTCCATTGAGACCGGCAAGCAAGAGAAACAACAGACAATAGATATAGACCCACAGATGATTCAGATACTAGAATTATCAAATCAGAATTTAAAATATAACTAAAATTAATATCTTCAAGAAAAAAGAGGAAAGGATGGAGAACTTCATTTAAAAAATCTGGATTTCATGAAAGAGTTAAATGGAAACACTAGCACTGAAAAACACATGGAATGGAATTGAGAATTCAATACATTTAATAGCAGATTAGGAGCAGAACAAACAGATATACATTATTATAAATAAAATAGGTAAACAAGGATTTATTGTATGACAGATAATTATATTCAATCAATATCTTGTTTAATCTATAATGGAAAAGAAGCTGAAAAATATATATGCGTATAACTGAATCACTTTGCTGTATACTTGAAACTAAAACAACACTGTTAATCATCTATACTTCAATATAAAATAGAATTTTAAAAAAGAAATGGTGGTAAAGACTTTTCTAAAACTGGTGAAAGACATCAAGATTCTCTACCAAGACAGAGCAAGATAAATATAAAAGGAACCATAAATTGGTACATTACACCAATGCCCACAACACTAGACACTGTAGCATCCCAAGGTACAAACTTCTGAAGAACAAAGACAAAGAGAAAAAAGTGAAAAGCAATATACTTCAAAAATAAACTTAATTTTCTAGCTTGTAACAGAATAGCTATTATTTACTGAGCACTCGTTATGTGGCAGGCACTATGCTAAATGCTTCATAGGCACAATTTTATTTTCACTGTTGGGAAGATAAAATTATTATCTTCAACTTAAAAATAAGGAGGAACTTTCCTGGTGGTCCAGTGGTTAGGGCACGGTGCTTCCAATGCAGAGGCCAGGGTTTGATCCTTGGTCAGTGAATTAGATCCCACATGCTGCAAAAAGACTCCCTGTTGTTGTTCAATCCCTAAGTTGTATCTGACTCTTTGTGACCCCATGAACTGCAGCATGCCAAGCTTCCGTCTCTCACCATCTCCTGTAGTTTGCTCAAATTCGTGTCCATTGAGTTGGTGATGCCCTCCAAACATCTTATCCTCTGTTGCCCAATTCTCCTCCTGTCCTCAATCTTTCCCAATGTCAGGGTCTTTTCCAATGAGTTGGTTCTTTGCATCAGGTAGCCGAAGTGTGGGAGCTTCAGCTTCAGCANGTTGGTGATGCCCTCCAAACATCTTATCCTCTGTTGCCCAATTCTCCTCCTGTCCTCAATCTTTCCCAATGTCAGGGTCTTTTCCAATGAGTTGGTTCTTTGCATCAGGTAGCCGAAGTGTGGGAGCTTCAGCTTCAGCATCGGTCCTTCCGGTGAATATTCAGGGTTGATTTCCTTTAGGAATGACTGGTTCGATCTCCTTGCAGTCCAAGGGACTGTCAAGAGTCTTCTCCAGCATCACAGTTCAAAAGCATCAGTTCTTCAGTGCTCTGCTTTCTTTATGGTCCAAGTCTCACATCTATACATGACTACTGGAAAAATCATAGCTTTGGCTAGATGGACCTTTGTTAGCAGAGTGATGTCTTTGCTTTTTAATATGCTTTCTAGGTTTGTCATAGCTTTTCTTCGAAGGAGCAAGTGTCTTTTAATTTCATGGCTGCAGTGATCTTGAAGCCCAGGAAAATAAAATTTGCCACTGTTTCCACAACTAAAAGATCCTGTGTGCTGCAATTAAGACCTGGCTCAGCCAAATCAATACAGAAATAATTTTTTAAAATAAGGAACTGAGAGACACAGAGAGGTCAGCCAATGTGGCCAAAGTTGGACAGTGGGGAGCAGAGGAACAGGGCCTCCACCTGTTGCCAGTCTGACTCCAAAGCCAGGCTCCTTACCACCATTCTTCCCTGCCCCTTCAGGAGATACCCAGAGCACTATCACCTATGACCTGGCTCTGGACCCAGGTCGCCCCCATTCCCTGGCCATCTTTGATGAGACACAGAACAGCACACGCAGACATGTAGAGACGCTGAGGCTGAGTCAGAAATGCGAGACCCTGACGCTCCGGTTACTGGTGAGCAGGGGATGACCACCCTCCTGGGTCCTCCAAGCAGGGGGTGGGCTTGTGAAGCTGAGAAGGCTGGGTCACCAACCCCTCACTGTCTCTCAGGATTGTGTGGAGGACTCAGTGACCCCCATTGCTCTGCGCCTCAACTTCTCTCTGGTGGGGGAGCCTGCACACAATTACGGGGGCCTCAGGCCAGTGCTGGCTGTGGACGCTCTGAGACTCTTCACAGCCTCGGTGAGTCGGGAAGATCTCCTGGAGCAGGAAAGGGCAACCCACTCCAGTATTCTTGCTTGGAGAATCCCACAGGCAAGAAGAGCCTGGTGGGCTGCAGTCCATGGGGTACCAAAGAGTCGGACATGACTGAGCAACTAACATTTTCACTTTATTTCAAGATTTCACTTTACTGTTTCATTTCACACCCTGTCCCAGTTTCCTTTCATTTTTCTCATATTCTGTGTTTGGCAGCTTCCCTTTGAGAAGAACTGTGGCAATGACACCGTCTGCCAGGATGACCTCAGCATCACCTTCAATTTTATGGGGTGAGTTCCCTGTCCTTGTTTTTACCCCTAAGCCTGCACTATGACCTGGTGCTCTTTTCTCCTCCTGGCGCAGAGCAGCTGCTGCTGCCTCATCCACTTTCTTCTCTCTCCCAGTGTCTGCGCCTCCTTCCCTCCAGAGCACATTCGCTGCAGGGAAGCCCCCAGCCTCTCATGGCCTGGCTTCTTCCTTCCACAGCCTGGACACCCTGGTGGTGGGTGGTCCCCGGGACTTGAACGTGACGGTGACTGTAAGAAACGAGGGCGAGGACTCCTACAGAACTCAGGTCACCTTCTTCTACCCATCGGGCTTGTCCTTCCGGAGGGTGTCAAGCAGCCAGGTAGCCAAACCCTTCTTGAGCTCCATCTGACTTTGCTTGCCCCGCCCCCGCGGCTGCCGGCTGACTTCACCAGCTCTGCCTCCCTGGCCTTCCAGAACCAGCGCTCACATCGATTCTGGCGCCTGGCCTGTGAGTCTGATGTCTCCACTGAAGGGTCTGGAATCTTGAGGAGATTAAGCTGCGGCATAAACCACCCCATTTTCCCAGACAACTCGGAGGTCAGACTGCTGGCTCCTCCTCCCCTTCTCTCCTTTGTTTTCTTCTGAATTCTTCCCTAGTTCTTCTCCTTCTTTCCACACTTCATGGCTTGTGGGATTTTAGTTCCCAGACCAGGTATTGAACTCACGTCCTTGGCAACGAAAATGTGAAATCTTAACCACTGGACCATCAGGGAATTCCCTTCTCCTTCTTTTTAAAAGTAGATCTTTCTTTCTCTCTCTCTCTCTCTTTTTTTTTTTTTTTGAAAAAAAGTTTTGCTGAGATAAAATCCATCTACCATTACGATACACTCATTGGGCTTCCCTGGCAGCTCAGACAGTAAAGAATCTGTTTGCAATGTGGGAGACCTTGGTTTGATTCCTGGGTTGGGAAGATTCCCTGGAGAAAGGAATGGCAACTCACTCCAGTATTCTTGGCTGGAGAATTCCATAGACAGAGGAGCCTAACAGGCTATATAGTCCATGGGGTCACAAAGAGTCAGACATGACTGAATGACTAACACAAACATTTAAAGTATATGGTCCAGGGACTTCTCTGATGGTCAAGTGGTTGAGAATCTTACTTGCAATGTAAGGGACATGGGTTTGATCCTGGGTTAGGGAACTAGGATCTTATGCCACATGCCACTGGGCAATCTAAGCTCAAGTGCCACAGCTAGAGAGCCCACACACCCCAAGACCTGATGCAGTCAAAAATGAATAAATAAATAAACTGAGAAAAGTATACAATCCAATGGCTTTTGAAATGTTCACAGAGTTGTGCATTCATCAGCATGATCAGTTTTAGAGTATTATATTTTTAATTTAATGTTTAAAATATTACTTATTTGTTTGGCTGCATTGGGTCTTAGCTGTAGCATGTGGGGTCTTCTCTGCGTCATGCAGGATCTTTCACTGCAGCTCATGAACTCTCTAGTTGTGGTCCACAGGCTCAGTAGTTGTAGCACTTGGGCTCAGTTACTCCAAGGCATGCGGGATCTTAGTTCCCTAACCAGGTATTGAATTCGAGTCCCCTGCATTGCAAGGCAGATTCTTAACCCCTGGACAACCTGGGAAGTTCTAGAGTATTTTATAACCACCCCCCCCCAAACACCTTGCTTCCCTTGGCCATCAGCCCATGTCTTCCCATCTGTCCCAGTTCTAGGCAACCACTAATCTATTTTCTGTCTTGAGATTCACCTATTCTGGATATTTCATATAAATGGAATCATATAATATGCTGGCTTCGTTGAGCATCATGCTTTTAAGGGTTACCCATGTTGCAAGATGTATTAATACTCTGATTCTTTTTATTGCTGAATAACACTCTGTTGTACGGATGTACCACATTTTGTTTACCCATTCTCCAGCTGGTGAACATCTGAGATGTTTCTTCTCTTCTTACTCTTGTCACTGTCTCTCCTTTCTCCAACTCCAGATCACCTTTAATGTCACATTTGACGTGAACCCTGATACTTACTTTGGAAACAAGCTACTTCTCAAGGCCAATGTTACCAGGTGAGCTATGCCTGGCTTCCCAGCACATCATCAGTTTTGAGGTCCCGGCCCCTTGCTGATGGTGGACCATTGCCCTCTCCCCACTGGTTCTCCCTTCAGTTCATTCATTCACTCAAGAAACGCCAACTGAGCATCCAGCACGTGCCAGGCATGTTGCCCAGGCAGATGGGATAGCAACAGACAAGAGGGCTGTGGTCCCTGCCTCATAGAGGCTATAATTTAGTGGCAAGGATGGACAGGAAAGTTGAGGGTTACCATACAGTATGAGATGAATGATGTCCAGTGTTGTTGGGAGTTTGGTGTTCAGAGAAGAAGATTCATTTGGGCTGTGAGTTAGCCAAAAAAAGTGAAAGAAAGTGTTAGTCTTTCAGTCATGTCCGACTGTTTGTTTCCCCCATGGACTAGGCTTACCAGGCTCCTCTGTCCATGGAATTCTCCAGCCAAGAATACTGGAGTGGGTAGCCATTCCCTTCTCCAGGGGATCTTCCCAACCCAGGGATCAAACCCGGGTGTCCTGCATTGCAGGCAGATTCTTTACCATTTGAGCCATCAGGGAAGCCCAGTAAAGGCACAAATTGAAGGTGGGCATGAATACAGAGAGAAGGAAGTGTGGACTAAGCCATGCCTGGATATGGGAAACGTCAGGCTAAGTTTGAGCTCAGGAGGCAGAGTTGAAGGACTTGGTTAGATGTGGCCCATTTCATATAATGACCTACAGGTGCTATTAGAGAGTTTGCAGTTCAACTTGGGAGGGACAGGACATGATCACCTTTGCATGCTAGAAAGATCTCTCTCCAGGAGGGCGGGGGATTAGGGCAGGAGTGGTTTTGAGTTCAGGGGACCAGTGAGAAAAAGAAGGTGTTCCAGGCATCCATCCAGGTGGGTTGGGATGGGCCTGAACTCCACGGGGCAGCCCTGGTCTTCCCTACAATCTCTATTTCCTCTGTTGAATTTTAAGGACAGTGTTTAAGATGCTGAGAGGATAGGACTCAGTGGTTGGTTTGTGCTAGAGGGGAGGGAGAGATAGGAGAAGGAAAGGCTGATTCTCAATTCTCAAGAGCTGGTCAGAGCTCTCTGTTTCCCTTCAGTGAAAACAACATGCCCGGGAACAACAAAACTCACTTCCAGCTGGAGCTGCCTGTGAAATACGCTGTGTACATGGTGGTCACCAGGTACTGGCTTCTGGAGCTTTTTGCTCTGCTTTCACCCCTGGGCTGGACATGGCGCATCGAGCATCTGTGTGCGAGTCTGTGCGTGTGTGCTTGTGTGTGTCTGAAGTTATGTGTGCACACGTGTACATTTGTGTGTGTGTGTGTGTCGGGGGGCCAAACTGGCACACAACGTGGGTCCCCGTACACGGTCCTTGCACACCGTCGTACTCTCGCTCTCTCAGTTGCGTTTCCTGTGTGCCTGTTCTCCCCTTAACACCCTTAGCCCGAGACCCCCTCCCAGGACTCCCCTGATGTTCCCCTTCTTCTTTCTCCTGTCAGCCTTGAGGCCTCCACCAAATATCTCAACTTCACAGCCTCAGAGAAGACCAGACACGTTATGGAGCATCAATATCAGGTGGGGAGTGGAGAAGGAGCCTGGGGAGGGAAATCAGGAAAGAACAGTGGGAGGGACTTCCCATTGTTCCAGTGTTAAGGGAGGGTCCAGTGGTTGACTCCATCCTTTGACTGCGTGGGACACAAGTTTGATCTCTAGTCAGGAAACTAAGATCCCACATGCCTCAGGGCAAAAAACCCAAACGTGAATCAGAAGCAGTATTTTTACAGATTCAATAAAGACTTTTTAAAATGGTCCGCATCAAAAAATCTTTTTAAAAAGTTCCACTCTTCCACTGCAGGGCACACGGGTTCGGTCCTTGTCAGGGGAAAAAAGATCTCACATGTTGTGTTGTCAAAAAAAAAAGAATGATGGGAAACACGCATGAGGTGCCTGCTTTGGGCCAGGCTTTGTTCTAGGCTTGCTGACTCCACACACACACAAGCACGTGCATCACACATGTACACACACACATATGTGTGTACATGGGACTTCTCGGTGGCTCCACAGTAAAGAATCTGTCTGCAATGGAGGAGACCGGGTTCAATCCCTGGGTCGGGAAGATCCCCTGGAGGAGGGAACAGCAATCCTCTCCAGTATTCTTGCCTGGAGAATCCCCATGGATAGAGAAGCCTGGCAGGATACAGTCCATAGGGTCACAAAGAGCCAGATAGGACTGAAGTGACTGAGCACGCATGTGTATACACACATGTATGTAATTACTTTTTTCTTCATTTTCCTAATGACTCTGTGACAGAGGCACTGTCGTCTCCCCCAGTTTATAGATGAAGAAACAGGCGCAGAGAGGTTAACAGAACATGCCCCCTGGTGTCACCCCTAGTAAGTGGAAGAGCTGCTGCTTACGACAGCCTGTTTGGCTCAGGAGTGGGTATTTAACCATTACACTCTCCTACCTCTCAGAAAGCATCAGAAGGCAGGGTGCTTGGGTCTGTGAGGCCTTATTCAGTCCTGGGCCCCCTCCCAGGACTCCCCTGATGTTTGGGAGTGGAGACCCTGATCCTAGTTGCTGGTGGGGGTGGAAAAGCCAGAGCCCTGATACCCACCCTTCCCCCACCACATAGTTCAACAACCTGGGCCGGAAGAAACTGCCCATCAGTGTGGTCTTCTGGATCCCCGTCCGGCTGAACAAGGTGACCGTGTGGTCCCAGCCCCAGGTCACCTTCTCCCAGGTAAGCCCAGCCGGCTCTGAGGAGTGGGCCCAGCTCCTTCCTCCACAGCCCCCTGGTCTCTCCTAAAATCGTTTCTGCTTCTCCTGTTGGACTGTAGAGCCATTCCCGACCCTCTCCTGACCTGGAGCGTGGACCCAGGAGCCTCACTTTAATCCCTTCCTCACCGGGTCCCTTTTCCTCAGAACGTGTCCAGTGGATGTCACACCACGGAGGTTGCCCCTCGTCACTCTGACTTCCTGGCGGAGCTTCAGAAGAGCCCGGTGCTGGTGAGTCTAAGCCCCGGCCTGGGGGCTGCTCGCAGTCTGGGCCACCCCTTCACCATGCCCAGGACCACCTCTCAACTGAGCAGCCTGGGCTCACAGGGCATGCCCTGCATCCAGCTTTCCTGCTCACCCGTCTCTTCTCCTCCCTTCCCCAGAACTGCTCCGTTGCTGTCTGCCAGAGAATCCAGTGTGCCATCCCATCCTTTGGCGTCCAGGAGGAGTTCAAGGTCACCCTCAAGAGCAACCTCTCATTTGACTGGTACATCAAGGTCTGTGGGGGCCCGAGGCCTGGCTGGGCATGAGTCACGATCCTTCAGGGCCTAGGGGTCCAGCTGCCCTCCTATCTCTCTCCCCCACAGACTTCACACAACCACCTTCAAGTCGTGAGCAAAGCGGAGATCTTATTTGATGAGTCAGAGTTCACCCTGCTTCCAGGGCAGGACGCGTTCGTGATGGTACAGGTGTGTGTCTGGGACACAGAGTGACCATTAGAGGCAGGAGAGAAGGCTGGGCTTGTAGGGGAGAGAGAAGAGTGGGCAGGAGGAGTGAGCACTGGGCCTGGAGGGGACAGGGGACAGGGAGGGGTTAGTCATGGGGTTCAGGGAGCAACAAGGTCTGACTGGGGAACCCCTGGGAACCCCCAGAATCCCAGAGTCTTTCTCCTCTGATGTACACCCTCCCCCTCTCCCTGCTCCAGACAGAGACCAAGGTGGAGTCCTACGAAGTGCATAACCCTGTCCCGCTGATCGTGGGCAGCTCGGTGGGGGGCCTTGTGCTCCTGGCCCTCATCTCTGCTGGTCTGTTCAAGGTAACCCCCCCGGGACCCTCTTCCTGCCCGCTCCCCTCCCCCACGCCACTGCTCCTCACTCAGCACTATCACCTCCCACTTCTGCTGCCGGTTGGGTGACCTGGGGTGGGGGGTGTCACAGAACCTGTTTCTTCATCCGTACAATGAGACTAAGTGTAAGTGAATGTCGCTCAGTCATGTCCAACTCTTTGCTACCCCATGGATTGTAGCCCACCAGGCTTCTCTGTCCATGGAATTCTCCAGGCAAGAATATTGGAGTGGGTGGCCATTGAACCTGGGTCTCCTGTATTGCAGGCAGATTCTTTACCATCCGAGTCACTAGGGAAATACCCATTTTGTGGAGGTCAGTGGCTTCATAACTCTAGAGAACTTAGAATGGTCTCTGGTACAATCACTATATATAAGGAGTAGTCCTTCTTATGTTCTCTATTTCTTTCCTTTCCCAGTAGCAATGTCCTTCCTGTTCCACGTTCCTCAGGGCTCTTCTACACCCCGCCGTGTTTTTTCTTTGCATCTCTTGGTCCCGCAGTCTCCCTGCATGTCCTGCATGGCTTTCACCCACCCCCTTCCCCCAGCCTGGGTGCCCTCACTCACTTGCTTATGCCTCCACAGCTCGGCTTCTTCAAACGACAGTACAAGGACATGATGACTGAAGCTGGTCCCGATGCGGCTGCTACCCCCGAGTAGCAGCTCCTTCCCCACAAGCGGCCTCCCTTGCAGCAGACAGGATGTGATGGGACCAAACAGCCGGTGCCCAGGCTGCTGGATGGACACCTCTGTTAGGAAATCGGGGCTGTGACGTTTCACTCAGGAGCGACCTGCTTGGGTTGCCATTCACATCTGTGTGCACAGGCGTGTGTGTGTGTGTGTGTGTGTGTGCGCGCGCGCGCGTGCACGCTCATGAGTGTGAGTTGTGTGTGTGGCTTAGATCACTCTTGAACCCAGATAAGTGCCTTCAGCACAAGGTCTGGGGCCAAAGGGAGTTGCTTGGGCTTCCTTGTGTGTGGATGAAGGTGCCACTGGTTCTTCCTTGGGGGCAGAGGTGATGGCAGCTCTTGCCGGTGAACACAAAGGGAAGGCCAACAAATCCTCCCGCGCTCTCCCCTGAAGGAGGTAGGACCTCCTTTGGTGGGTGAGCCCGCAGGCTGGCAAGAGCCCAAGTAGCTGGGGCTGAGCCATTCCACATCAGAGCTGATGTGTTCAGTGCACAATGGTGCACTTTTCTTTGTGTATTCACTTATTTATTATTTTAATGGCACTTTTATTTTTTGAATAGATGAACCTGTCTGTAGTATCAAAGTCAAAAAACGTGCAAAAGTGTATGATGAAAAGGTTCTCATTTCCACCCTGATCTCCCAGCCATTCAGGTCTCTTGTAAAGGGTAGTCTAGGTTATGTGTTTGGAGGTCTCCTTCAGTAAGATTCTTTTTTTTCCCTCTTTTTATACAATGATTCTAGGGATATGCAAACACACACACGGTTTTTTTATACAAATGGCAGCATGCATTATTTATACTGTTGTACATCTTGCTTTTTTCACGAATATGGCTCCGACATTGTTTTTTTAATCAAGATATAAAGTACTTTCTCATTTTTTTATATAGTGGCTCTGTATTCTACTATGTAGGTAGATCCTAAGCCCGGGAGGTGTATTGTTTCTAATCTCACGGTGGCAAAAATGGTGGATTAATAAATTGAATGTATGTGGTTTTCGCGTATGTGTAAGCTAATTTATAAGATACATTCCCAGAAACTTGAGTTCTCTGAGAGGCAATTCCAAGAGAAGAATTTGAGTGAAAGATACTTATTTAAGAGAGACCCCAGTGAATATCAATAGGGAAGGAACGTGAGCTGGGAGGGAAAGTCAGACAGTAAAGGGTGTATTATCAACAGAGGTACCACTATGAGCTTGTAGCGTGTAATTCGGCTGAGGACGTCAGGGAGATAAAGTAGAACACCCACCTCGACACTTCCTACCTGTGCAGAGAAGGTACACAGACAGATATACCATGCTGTTGTTCAGTTGCTAAGTTTTGTTTGATTCTTTGCAACCTCTTGGGTTGCAGCACACCAGGATTTTTCTGTCCTTCACTGTCTCCCGGAGTTTGCTCAGACTCATGTCCATTGAATCAGTGATGCCGTCCAACCATCTTGTCCTCTGTCGTCCCCTTGTCTTCCTGCCTCCAATCTTTCCCGGCATCAGGGTCTTTTTCAATGGATATACCATGCCCCATAGTTTTTGGCTGAGAGTTGCTCTTAGTGGAGAAGGAAGTGTTAATTCCCTGACACTTCCAGCCAGCCCTGAATGTAGGCAGAGCGGGCTCTGGTGGCCAGAGAAAGGGCTGCAGAGGCTGCCAGTTGGAAGTCCACCAAGGGAGCATAGCCATGCCCTGGCACAGCCTGCAGGGATTGGGGCAGGGCACCGATAGCACTTGCTTTCCTGAGTGTGTACAGGTGAAGTTTTGTTACCTGTTTCTAGGTAGCCTTCCCTCCTCTGGGGAGTTCTCCCACTGCCCTTCTGCCAACCTTCGCCAATACAGTGCCCACCACTCTGCCCTTAGCACCCACCCTACTTGTCACACCAGTCCTGCTAAGTGGCCATATCTTGGTATTTACTCTGAATTTCACTTTGCAAGGTTATCCTAATTGCTTGAGGTCATACGCTAAGTGGGGCTTCCCTGGTGGCTCAGATGGTAAAGAATCTGCAGTTCCATCCCTGGGTCAGGAAGGTCCCCTGGAGAAGAGAATGGCTACCCACTCCAGCATTCCAGCCTGGAGAATCCCATGGACAGAGGATCCTGGCAGGTTACAGTCCATGGGGTCACAAAGGGTTGGATGGGACTGAGCAACTAACACTTTCACTTTTCATACAGATAAGGAAGGGATGGAGGTGGGATTCAAACCTGGCTCAGTCTGGTTCCGTAGCTTTTCTCTTTTGCTGTCCTGACGGCCTCAGAGGAATGGCCTGCAGCAGGTGTGAGGGAGGTTGATAAAAATGGCAAGTACATGCAGTTCATTGAGAGACAAGGAAGTTATGGCTTAGATGGACATCTGTTCCAGATGTGATAGGACGGAGAACAGGTGAGGGAAGATTCCTGAGGGAGGCGACCCCTGACTCAAGTAGGGGCAGGAGCCTTCCAGTTGGAGGGCAGCAGAGTCAGGGCTGGAAGGGTGGGCGGGAGCCTGGGCATATGTGCTTTGTGAGCCAGAGTGAGGAGTTTCAGTTTTATTCAAAACGCAATAAGATGTCATCAAAGGGTGACCCATAAGACAATGGCCCTTTGTATCTTTGGTGCTATTCAGTTGTTAAATCATGTCTGACTCTTTGCAACCCCATGGACTATTAGCTCTCCGGGCTCCTTTGTCCATAGGATTTCCCAGGCAAAAGTACTGGAGTGGGTTGCCATTTCCTTCTTCAGGGAATCTTCCTGACCCAGGGATTGAACCCATGTCTCCTGCATTGGCAGGCAAATTCTTCACCACTGAGCTACCAGGGAAGTCCACCTTGAAATGGTTCTACACAATTTCTTTTTCTGACTTCAGAACCCTTAAAATGACTTTCTTCCTCCTTAAATTGAAAGAAAAAAGACCTCAAGATCTCCAGAGTCCTTCACTGACCCAGGAAAAGAGAGGGCCTCTCTACCTCCAGGCAGCAGTTCTTGCACAAGCAATCAAGGCTCAAAGTCCACATAGCCTCTCTGCGTTGGAAGCTTGTGTTGAATTCAGCCAGCTAGGAGCTTAATGGTGGGTTAAAAAGTAAATTATTTCTAGTGACAAATTACCCTAGCATGACCCCAAAGTTACTAATAAACAGGACCATAAATCTCTGGTGAAGAATCAGATAAACCTGGGAAAGTCTGTCCTTGGTTTTACTTTTGGGGATCCTTTGGTTCAGAATAAATCTCTGCAACCTCCACCCTTCTTTTCTTACTTAGCTCTTGTTTAGTTGCTAAGTCTGACTTTTGTGACCCCTGCAGTATGCCAGGCTCCTCTGTCCTCCAGTATCTCCTGGAGTTTGCTCAGATTCATGTCCATTGAGTCGGTGATGGTATCTAAACACCTCATCCTTTGTTGCGCCCTTCTCCTCCTGCCCTCAGTCTTTCCCAACATCAGGGTCTTTTTGAATGAGTTGGCGCTCCACATCAGGTGGCCACAATATGGGAGCTTCAGCTTCAGCATCAGTCCTTCCAGGGAAGAAATATTCAGGGTTGATTTCCTTGAGGATTGACTGATTTATCTCCTTGTAGTCCAAGGGACTCTCAAGAGTCTTCTCCAGCACCACACTTTGAAAACATCAATTCCTTGTTGCTTAGCCTTCTTTATGGTCCAACTCTCACATATATACATGATTACTGGAAGAACCATAGCTTTGACTATATGGACCTTTGTCAGCAGAGTGATGTCTCTGCTGTTTAACACGCCATCTAGGTTTGTCATAGCTTTCCTTCCAAGGAGCAAGTGTCTTTTAATTTCATGGCTGTAGTCGTTGTCCACAGTGATTTTGCAGCCCAAGAAAATAAAATCTGTCTCTGCTTCTACATTTCCCTCATCCATTTGCCATGAAGTGATGGGACCAGCGGAGAAGGCAATGGCACTCTACTCCACTACTCTTGCCTGGAAAATCCCATGGGCGGAGGAGCCTGGTAGGCTGCAGTCCACGTGGTCACAGTCAGATACCACTGAGTGACTTCACTTGCACTTTTCACTTTCATGCATTGGAGAAGGAAATGGCAACCCTCTCCAGTGTTCTTGCCTGGAGAATCCCAGGAACGGTGGAGCCTGGTGGGCTGCCGTCTATGAGGTCGCACAGAGTTGGACACGATTGAAGTGACTTAGCAGCAGCAGCGGATGGGACCAGATACCATNTGTGGAAGAATGAGTTGGATTTATTGGTTACTGTAGATCAGAGCTTGGCATACTTTATCCATAAAGGGCTAGAGAGTAGATATTTCAGTTTTGTGGGCCACACAGTGTCTTCATTCTTGCTGATCTAAAGTGAAAGCAGCCATTGACAATATGTGTATGAATCAGCATGGCTGTGTTCCAATAAAACTTGATTTATGCAAATTGGTGCTGGGCTGCCATATGGTAATCCCTATTCTAGAAGACATAACCAGGGCCACAGGGAGTCAAAGAGAGATTTTTAACAAACATTTTATTATGAAAAATTGTGTTAAACATTTACAAAAGAGGAGAGTGGTTCAACAAACCTCCTCCTAAATTATTGCCCAGATTCAACAATCATCAGCATTTTGCTACATTGTTTCACCTGTTTTTACCCTCTCTTGGTTTAAATATTTTAAAACCAATCCCAGACACCCTGTCATCATACATCTTCCTGTTTCACTATTCTGGACAGTAGAACTGTCTTACATGACCCCATAGCCCTGATCACACCCAATTAAATGAATAATTTCTTGGTATTTAGGCCATAATCAAATTTCCTTAATTGTCTCAAATATATCCTTTTAAGTGGTTTATTTGAACCAGCATTTCAACTAGATCCACATTTTACGGTTGATTGTTCTCCGATGTGTCTCTTAAGACAGTCTTCCCAATGGAAGCTTACTTTGATCAATGCATGAAGAAATACATGATGAATGTATTTCTAGGAATGTTTGTCTAGGAGTTTGTCTAGGAATGACAAGCTCCAGCTGCCTTGTGAGGGCGAACACCCTGTCACTGAAGGTACTTCTAGACACACCAACTAGATGCCATGTGTGGACCTTTTTTGGATACGGCTTTTATTTACTTTTTGAAAATATTTATTTACTTGGCGACGCTGGGTCTTATTTGTGGCATGTGGGATCTCTTAGTTGACGCATGGGAACTCTCAGTAATGGCATATGGGCTCTACCTCCCTGACCAGGGATTGAATCCAGGCCTTCTGCGTTGGGAGTGTAGAGTACCAGATACTGCTTCTAAAAATGAGCTATAACATTCACATTTTTGGATACAATTTAGAATGACTTAACATGACTTGGATATCAGCTGATCTTAAGGAGTTATTGTTAATTTTGTTGAGTCTTGTGCTTACGTTAAAAAATACCCTTATCTGTCGGTGGTATACACTGAAGTCTTTCCAGCTCGAAAATATGTGATATTAGGAAAGTGAAAGAAAGAAAATGAAGTCACTCAGTCGTGTCCGACTCTTTGTTGATCCCATGGACTGTAGTCTACCAGGCTTCTCTGTCCATGGGATTTTCCAGGCAAGAGTACTAGAGTGGGTTGCCATTTCCTTCTCCAGGGAATCTTTCCGACCCAGGGATCGAACCCAGGTCTCCTGCATTGCAGGCAGATGCTTTACCCTCTGAGCCACCAGGAAGCCCTATGATATTAGGAATGTGCTTTAAATAATTCAGGGGAGAAAAAGTGGAAAACAAGTGAACAAAACAGAGTAGAAAAATGTTGGTAATTTAATCTGAGTGATGGAATATGGGATGGATTTACCTTGTCTTTCCACTTTTGAGGAGATTTGAAATTTTCATAATACAAATCTTTTAAAAAGAACTGTGAATTAAAAAAAAAAGGGGAAATACTATTAACAATAAATCTGGGATTTCTACCTTAGGATGAAGTTTGACCAGATAGTGTTTAAGGATTAAAAAAAATTTTTATGTCACACCAGTTTCTTTATGTTTGGCTGTGCTGGGGCTTGGTTGCTGTGGGAGGGCTTTTCTCTTGTTATGGTGATCGGGGGCTTCTCTCTAGTTGAGGTGCTTGGGCTTCTTGTTGCAGTGGCTTCTCTTGTTGTGGAGCGTGGGATCTAGGGCCCCAGGGCCCCAGTAGCTGTGGGTCCTGGGCTCCGGAGCAGACTCAGTATTACATGGGCTTAGTTGCCCCAAGGCATATGGAATCTTCCAGGACCAGGGATCAAACCCATGTCCCTTGCATTGCAAGGCAGCTTCTCAACCACTGGACCCCCAGGGAAGCCCCAAAATATAAAACAAAACATAATCTTAAGGTAAATTGCAGGTGACTGTCACTTCTGTATAGAGTTTTGTCGGGACACTAACAAGTTCTCAGCTGCCTTGGTTCTTCTGTGCTTCCCCAGAACCATCTGCAGTCGCGTTCCCTGCGCCTGACCTGTGACAGCGCCCCCGCCGGGACCCAGGGCACCCGAAGCACCCGCTGTAGCGTCAACCACTTCATCTTCCGTGAGGGCGCCCAGGTCAGCCTCGCTTCTGCCCACACCTCCTCCCCGGCCCGCACGCGGCCCACTCCTCGGTGACCTCCTCCCATTTCTGCCTCCTCCCCAGATCACCTTCACAGTCACCTTTCACGTCTCCCCCACGGCCACCCTGGGAGACAAGCTGCTTCTTGCCGCCAATGTGAGCAGGTGAGCTGGGCCAGGCCCCGGGCAGCGCCCCATGCCTCTCAGTCTCCTCCCCTGGGGACCTTGCCAGCTGGGATCCTCCTCTTTTTCCAGTGAGAATAACAGCCCCAAGACAAGCAAGACCGCCTTCCAGCTGGAGCTTCCCGTGAAGTATGCCGTCTACATCGTGATCAGCAGGTGCCACACCACGACCTCCAAGGGGTCCTCGCCCATCCCGCTGTGGGGCGTGGGGAAGTCTCTCTCTGTAGGAGCTGAACCTCTGCCGAGTTTAAGTTTGTTTGTTTGTTTCGTTTTGTTTTTTCTGTGCTGGGTGTTCACTGCAGTGCTCAGGCTTTCTCTAGTTCCAGCTCACGGGCTCAGTGGCCCATGGCATGTGGGGTCTTAGTCCCCTGTGTCTCCTGCATCGGAAGGTGGATTCTTACCCACTGGACCCCCTGGGAAGTCACTCAAATTTAAGTTTCATCACTACCCTTTCAATAAGTAGATGACACCACTAGCAGCACTTACTAATCAATCGAGTGCTTTTTGTGGCTATTGATAACAATAATTATGATGTTATTATCGTTATAGCCCACATTTAATAGAGGCCCCAGGACAAGCTGGGGTGTTTTGGAGGGGCCCTTCTTAGGGAAGGATGACACTTCAGAGTAGCAGTGGGGGTTTGAATTTCTGTGGTGCGGGTGAAGGGCAGGTGTGCAAGGAGTGGAGTGGGGCAGGGGAGGGGGCGTGGAAGTGAGAGCAGCCCCCTGGTGAGGGGCCAGGCTGGGGACCGAGGGCAGCCTCGAGGTGTGGTTACACTGATACCCAGTAGACAGTCCGTGTTGGGGTCACCCCCACCTCCAAACCCCAGGCCCAGAAAAGCTGAGGAGGGAATTCTCCGGTGGTCCTGTGGCTAAGACTCTGAGGTTTCATTGCCAAGGCTGCAGACTTGATCCCTGGTCGAGGAACTAAGAGCTCACAAGCAGAAAGGCAGAAAAGGTGGGGGGGAAGGAGGGAGAAAGGAAGGAAGGAAGAAAAAATGAAAAACTGAGGAAACAGGAGAGAAGGGCCCCAGGGAAGGCCCCAGGGAGCCAGAAGGGGTGGGTCCAGTAGACATTAGTCAGCAGCATCGGCCTGAATCTCCCTACACCTTCGTTGTGTCCCACCTGCCCATCTGGCCTCCTCCGAGTCCACAGAGGCCCGAAAGGAAGACCCAGGCACAGAGAGGGCAGGCCCTGGCCCCCTCCCCCTGGGTCAGACAGAGCGCTCGGCAGTCCCTGTGACCCCAGCCCCCTGCCTGGCTGCCCTGGCGGTCTCCTCTCCGGACGGCCTCTGCAGGAAGCCTGCACCCAGCCTGCAGCCCAGCCCGGCGCCCTGAACCATCCCGTTACCCCAAATCACTCCCAACCAGCCCAGGGCCCTCTGACCACCCGTCCTTTCACGCTCCCACCCCAAGTGTCCTCAGGAGGCCCTAACAGAACTCCTCATCCACCCCTGCCTCCTCTCCCCGCAGCCACGAACAATCCACCAAGTACCTCAACTTCTCAGCCTCACAGGAGGAGGGCAGCAGGGAGGCCCAGCACAGATACAAGGCACGTGTGGTGACTTGGGAACACGGCCTGGGGCGGGGGGCCCAGGAGCCAGAGATCCGGGAGGGCAGGGGGCTCCACGTGATCTTGGCCCTCACCGTCCTCCATGCAGGTGAATAACCTGGGGCAGAGGGAGCTGCCTGCCAGCATCGACATCTCGGTGCCCATGGAGCTGAACCAGGTGGCCGTGTGGAAGGACATAGAGGTCCTCAACCCCCAGGTGCTCAAAAGGCTCTATGGGTCCTCCATTAATGCCCTCTCCCTGAACTCCCTGTGGCTTTTTTGTTGCTGTTCTTTAATGGCTCAGTCGTGTCCAACTCTTTTGCGACCCCATAGATTGTAGCCCACCAGGCTCCCCTGTCCGTGGGATTTTCCAGGCAAGAATCCTGGAGTGGGTTGCCATTTCCTCCTCCAGGGGCTCTTTCCCAATGCAGGGATTGAACCAGCATCTCCCTCATTGGCGGGCGGATCCTTTACCACTGAGCCACCAGGGAAGCCCTACCTTGACTCCTCGGTCTTCGTGAGTCCCTGATGAACCCCTCACATGCTTTCTCCCCGTGCCTTTTTCCTAGAACCCTTCCATTCAGTGCTCTTCAGAGAGAACAGCGCCCACAGAGTCTGACTTCCTGACCCACTTTAAGAAGAAGCCTGTCCTGGTGAGAGGGCCCTGGGTGGTCCCCCACTGGAAGCCACACTTCAGAGGGATTTGATTCAGGAATACGTATTATATCAGATGGATGTCTGCTGAACAGCGTGCTTGAGCTCCAGTGTGGCAGCTCCTCTCAAATCAGACAGTTGAACGTTGCCTTCTACCTTCAAACCCATCTTTCCCTGGCCTGACGCCACATCTCTGTTCCCAGGACTGCTCCGTCGCTGACTGCCTGAGGTTCCACTGTGACATCCCCTCCTTCGGCATCCAGGAGGAACTTGACTTCATCCTGAAGGGCAACCTCAGCTTCCGCTGGGTCAGCCAGGTGTGTAATTTTAAGAGCAGAGTCCCTTCCCAGACTCAGGTGGAGCCTGATGTGTCTGTGCCTACCTCAAGCCAGGGTGTTTCTCTATCCCTGAGCCCTCCTGCCCATCCAACTACAGCTAGTTCCCAGCTCTCCCCTTCTCTTTTGCAGACACAGCAGAAGAAGGTGCTGGTTGTGAGCATGGCTGAAATCACCTTCAACAGACTTGTGTATTCTCAGCTTCCAGGACAGGAGACATTTTTGAGAGCTCAGGTAGTGACCATGTGGCAGGGAGTCGCCAGGCTGGTCAGACAGTTCCTGATGCTAAATCCGTGATGCTGAGTGGGGTGCTTGCAGGCAGAATGGATGGAGAGCCCCAGGCAGAACAGTTGTTCCTAAGCCCATGAGTCCTTCTGTATCCCACCCCTTGGAGCGGAGCCTGATGAAGGAGGGGAGGGAGTTCAAGGTGACCTGGGAGGAGTCTGGGACCTCAGGAGTCCTGAGCCTTTCTGATGGGGTCATCTCCACTCCAGACAGAGCTGGTGCTGGAGAAGTATGAGGTCTACAACCCCATCCCCCTCATCGTGGGCAGCTCCTTGGGAGGACTGCTGCTCCTGGGCCTCATCACAGCCCTACTGTACAAGGTGAGTGTTTTTATCCCACTCCTGAGACCGCCAGCATTTGATCCCACTCTTTCTATAGTGTAAGAAAGAGCTCACCGTGGAGTCGATCCTGTGACTCCAGTTCTTCCTAAAGAGATCCCTTCCCCCCGTGACATCTGTTGTTGCTGTTTAGTCGCTAAGTCGTGTTTGACTCTTTTGCGAACCCATGGACTATAGCTCACCAGGTTCCTCTGTCCACGGGATTTTCCAGGCAAGAATACTGGAGTGGGTTGCCATGTTTTTCTCCCAGGGGATCTTCCCAACCCAGGGATCAAACCCATGTCTCCTGCAATGCTGGTGGATTCTTTACTGCTGAGCCACCAGGGAAGCCAGCTGTGACATCACCTGTCCCCAGTGACCTCCATGTCTTTCTGTCTGATTCTCAAGCCTCCTCTAATCTGTCTCCATTTCTTTTCAGCTCTTCTTCACCTCTTTACATGTTTCCCTGGAAGGCAAATTAGAACGTGAAAGCCCTGGATTTGATGTTGATGCCACCGCTGATTCTTTCCTTGGCCATTGACATGTGTTTGGTCCATGATGGGTCTTGGTTTCTCATTCTGAAGGTGGTTCTACCCAGCTCACAGAGCTGTGGTGGAGTCTAGATGACACTGTTTATTTAAAGTTCCTAGTAGAGTGCTGGAACATAGGGTTCCAGAAATGGTGATCACTGATCCTCTCCATCATCTCTTTCCTTCTCGTCCACTGGACTTCCTGATTTTTTTTCTCCTTCCTCCCTAACAGGTTGGTTTCTTCAAACGTCAGTACAGGGAAATGATGGAAGAAGCAAACAAACAGACTGTCCCAGAAAATGAGACAGGAGACCCCCAAGTTGCCCAATAAGATGCTACCTCCCATTGTCCTATTGTCTCATCTGAGAGGTTCCCCGGCCTTCTCACTTTTGCCCGATAAGAAACTACCTCCTGTTCTCCTTTGAACCGGCCCTCCCCAGAGAGATTCCCTAGCCTTGTTACTGTCACCCCAGTCAGGCCTGATGGGGAAGAAGCATTCCAAGCGAGGGGAGCTGGGATCAGCTGCTTTCTGTCCTTGGGAGGATGCAGTGTGTTTGCACAAATCACCTTGCCTGGGAGGAGGCATTGGTCTTGTCAAGGCTCCAGCTGGAAATCCCAGGACAGGATCCCTACTGTGCAACCTGAGGACTTGACTTGGAATTTCTACCTAGAAATCCATGGACAAAAGCCTCAGGCTCCAGTCTCTGTTCCTCCACTAATCACCGATGATCTTCCTAAAATGCAGTACTAAACCTGGCATGCATCCTCATCCATCCTCAGTGGTTCCCCCTTACAGTGTAACTTCGGAACTCCCCAGCTTGTGAAGCAACACACAGATGCTTCTTACAAACCCTGGGATGTACTGAAGATGACATTGTTTGCATATGGTTGGTGACTGGAGAGCACTTTGAAGTCCTCTCTCAGGCACCTGCTGCCCCCAAATAAGGTCATTCTTATTATAATGCCACCTATCTCAGCATAAAGGTCAGTGTGGTGCCTGGTGCCGAGCTGGGAGTCAACAGACAAGCAGGCCATTCTCTGGACAGATCCTACTGCTGCCTCCAGTAAGGTGCTCGGGCCACGTGGATGTTTTAATTAGAAAAACAGAAGGGGAGGCAGTTGACCATGTGATTTGAAGGGAAGCCGTTCCTTCACCTCCACCTCAAATTATCACCCCATCCACCATAGGGTCCCAAACCCTTTTGAATTTGGAAGTTTATCTCCAGAAGGACCAGTTATGATGAATTTCATTAGTCTGGGCTCCAATTTAGACCTTATAAGAATTGGGTTTTAGAGTGTTGTTTTTCAAAATGTGCTCCACAAACCTCCAAAGGTTTCCTAAATGCTATTTTAGAGGGGAGAAAAGAAAGACAAGAAACAGTTTTAAACCCATGCATCTCACACATTTGATCCCGGTGACTTTCACAGAAATCCTGCCATATCCTTAAAATTGTGCTCCTAAAGCTCGTCCCTGGGCTCCAAGGATGGTAGTTTAACATTCAGGCAATGGTGCTATTTTCATTTAATTTTCCTGTGTGTGTGTGATTGTTTCCCTTCATTATATGTGCAATTTTCATGGTTTCCATTGTGTTGTGTTATATCCCCAAATCACAAAAATGGATCAATGGCTCAAAAATTATTCATCGAGGGATAAATATTGTGATTAAAAAATAAAAGGGAATTGGTGCAACTAGAACAATGTCATCAAAATCAGTACTGAGCGAGATTGCACTTCACATTACTATAGACATGTATGAATGCTGGGTTGAGTGATTGCGAGCTGAGAAATTAAAATGTGTCTGGGAAATATACCGTTTGAAAATGGGATTTTATTGGATCAGGTATCTATTTGTTCCTAGGTTGTTGTCCATTATGAAACTTTGTCCAGTCATACCATAATTTTTAAAGGATTTTTTTAAGCAACCAGGAATTAGTTTTATTTATTTACTAATTTTATTTTTTGCCTGAGTGACATGTGGGATCTTAGTTCCCTGACCAGGGATCGAACCTGCACCCCTTGAATTGGAAGCTCCAAGTCCTGACTGCTGGACAGTCATCCACCATAGTAGTACCACAATTTTATCAAAGCTGTTGTGTCATTTTCAAAGTATAATGGCCTCTCACATAAAGCCACAGAGATTTCTCAGAATGACTGCAACATATGCCCCATCTAAGATCAATTAATTTCATCTGAAGATAGAGAAGACAGAAAAACCCCAGATGCATAAATCAAAGTTGCTGACGTAGCAAAAGCATGTGCAAGTAACGTAATTTCCAAGAAGATTATAAAACCAACCGTGAGGTTAACGTCTGTATCAGAAAGTTGCTTTTGGCTGCAAGTGAACTCCTGGAGTTGGTGATGGCCAGGGAGGCCTGGCGTGCTGCGATTCATGGGGTCGCAAAGAGTCGGACACGATTGAGCTACTGAACTGAACTGAACTGAACAGGAGCCCACGAAGTGCATAAAGGCATATGCTGATAAAAGGCCTTCACATAAGAGGTCCAGTAGACCCCTGGCCACTGAGTCTCAAAATCAATTTGATTTCACACGGGAGGGGCCACAGTGCACCTTTCAAGTGCTCCCCAAGGCTGCCTGCACAGCCTCACTGTATGTCTTTGGTAGCCCAAGATCTGTTCCTGTTTTCCTTCCCTACCTTAATAAAATGGGCTCATTACATTGATGATAGACTATCTATCTTTTTATTGCTTATTTTTAAAATTTTTGATTGCGCTAGGTCTTCATTGTTGCATACAGCTTTCTCTTGTTGCAGCTCGAGGGCTCAGTAGTTGTGGTGCATGGGCTTAGTTGCCCAAGGCATGTGGGATCTTCCCAGACTAGGGATCGAACCCATGTCCCCTGCATTGGCAGGCAGATTCTTATCCATTGGACCACCAGGGAAGTACCGATGATAGAGTATTAACAGAGGAAGACTTGTCTCTGCTCAGGACACTCTGCAGATTCTGCTGGAACATGTTTGAGGGAGAGGATGGGTGGTGAACCCACAGAAAGGTCAAGACCAGGCATCAACAGGTAGTTTTGGGGAGCCCTTTGGTCAGGTAAGCTTCCCTTGTGGCTCAGTTGGTAAAGAATACCCCTGTGGTACGGGTGACTTGGGTTTGATCCTTGGATTGGGAAGATCCTCTGGAGGAGGGAAAGGCTACCCACTTCAGCATTCCGGCCTGGAGAATTCCATGGACTTTATAGTCATGGGGTGCCAAAGAGTAGGACAAAAATGAGTTACTTTCACTTTCACTTTGGTCAGGTAAGGTACATACTGTCCCAGAAACTGTGATTGATGGGGAGCAACCCTTTCCAACCCCTAAGAATACAAAGGAAGTGCCAGACTTTGTAGGGGTTTGAGGTTTGGAGGACTTATATTCCCCACCTGGCACAGTGCCTCCATCTCTTATACTGCCTGGTAAAGGAAGGATTGAAGGCAGATGGAGAAGGGGCCAATAGAGGACGAGATGGTTGGATGGCATCACTGACTCCAAGGACAAGAATTTGAGCAAGCTCCAGGAGTTGGTGATGGACAGGGAAGCCTGGCGTGCTGCAGTTCATGGGGTCGCAAAGATTCGGACACAACTGAGCGACTGAACTGAAAGTAAGGGCATGTATGCGACTGGGGATCAGAGTGACGAGCCGCCTTTGAGAAGGCAAGACACTAGTGAAGCAGATTAAAGCTCTGGGCATCCCCCAAGCAAGGCTTCTTGGGAGGTAGATGCCTCTGTGACTCTGGAAGGTATGAGGTGGGGACAGTCGCAGAGACAGCAAGAAGGAGTACCCCTAGGATTTTGGTCCTGGTTCTGAAAGGAGGCACAAACCCTATAAACCCGCAGAGAGCAGCAGTTCCTAGCACTGCACGCAGCGTTCCTCCAGGTGAAGTCTCACAAAGGATCAGCAATCATGGTAAGACCCTCCCTTCCTATTGAGGGGCAGGTTGATAACTATGTGTCACCTACCCATGTCTGCTGTGGCACTAACTCTCATTTTGACTAAGGATCTTACCCCTCTGCAGCAGAGGGGACCCTGCCCTCCAAACTCCCCTGCCCCTAATTCTGCCTCTGTGGCCTGTAGGGAGGAAGTGGGAGAGATTCCCCGAGGCCTGGTGTACTGGTTGGGGTGACCAGTCTACAGTCCTTGTTCAGCTCAACACTGACACCATCTGGAGGGAAACGGGCATGAACCACAGCTACCAGGGGGCTGAACTCAGAGAGCTCGTGAGCTCTGGCTGTTAACACTTTGCACTGACAGTCAGACTGTTTTAAAGGAATTCAGCCTACGGCTTAGAAAATGGGAAGCTGGGGGGTGGATGATCATGAATAAGCACTGGTGGGGTCAGGATATGGGGAAAGACATCTGGGTTTGCCTGCAAGAGTCTGAGTCATTTCTCACTGTCCTCCACGTCCCGGCTCAGAGGATGTTGACACCCCCGGCAATCAGGAAGCGGATGCTGTAGCCCGGATATGAGCCCTAGCAACGCACACTTCAGTTGTGGTGCCCGCGTGGGATGGTGTGTCGTCAGTGATGCTGCATTGCCCTTGAAATACACTGACTTGGTTAATGCAGAAACCGCACGTCTTGTATGTTTTAAATAACCGAAGGATCCTGGGGCTATCCACTGGAGGGAGCTCCCAGCTGGTGAGGAATTGGTAAATTTATTATATTGGCCCCTCCCTCTGAGTGAGGGCTCTAAACATGTCTTGGTTTGTGTGGACACTGCATCTGACCTGACCCGAGCTTTCCCCGGTGGCCGCATAAACCAGGCAGTTAGGGAATTAGAGAGGCTGAGTACCAGGGACAGGTACCCTCACTGAGTAGACAGGGATGGGGTCACATTTCAAAGGTCATGAAATGCAAGACTGGGCGAAGGAACATGACACTGAATGAAGGTTCTGTCTCCTTTACAAACTGCAAGCAGAAGTGTTGGTAGAAATGGAAGAATGAAATATTAAAATAGCAGATTAAATTACTAACAGGTTCCCTTGGACTGCAAGGAGATCCAACCAGTCCAACCTAAAGGAGATCAATCCTGGTTTTCACTGGAAGGACTGATGTTGAAGCTGAAACTCCAATTCTTCGGCCACCTGATGCAAAGAGCTGACTCATTTGAAAAGACCCTGATGCTGGGAAAGATTGAGGGCAGGAGGAGAAGGGGACGACAGAGGATGAGACGGTTGGATAGCATTACCGACTCAATGGACATGGGTTTGGGTGGACTCTGGGAGGTGGTGATGGACAGGGAGACCTGGTGTGCTGCGGTTCATGGGGTCACCAAGAGTTGGACATGATTGAGCGGCTGAACTGAACTGAACGGAAAACCACCTTGGTCACGTGATTAAAGGACTCTTCCAGCCTTTAATACATTTGAATAACAACCAGTTGGGACTGTCACCCCATCTGCCAGACTGGGGAACCCTGCTGAGACACCCAATGCCTTAAATGTATGGAGGTCATGAGAGATGGACATCACCCCGATTCTCACCATGGATCATGGGGTGCTGCTGGGACCCCCAAGCCCCATTGCTCCTGAGAAAGGTGTTATCTACTAGAGTCTGTGATGGGATGCCCCACTGGGATGGGTGGGTTGCTTCTCCGCTGGAATTCTGTCGTCCTGCTCCAAACTGGACCAGTTGAAATGCACCGTCCCTGGCATGGAACGTACACCATTGAAAGAGGGGAGAGGGTGAGGTCCTGGTCTGGCATTACCCACCCAGCCCATCCATCTCCTCACACCTAACGGTGCTGCCTCCCCCAGCAGCACATTCTGCTCAAGTTCCTAAAACTGCAGCCACATTAACATCCCAGGCTCAGGCCACAGGTGTAGTTCTTAGAGAAGAGGAAGGCCTCCCCATGTCAGTTGCTACTACATTTCTGTCTTCTTGACTTTACTCTTCTGCTGCTCCTGTGGTTTCCGGTCATGGAATGGGCACCTGATGGAAATACCTTTCTACCGTGGGCCCTCTTGATATCTGGCAAAGGAATCAATCTGCTTGGTGGGTATGTGGGCAGCTGCCCCTCTCAGCTTGTCAAGACTGGCATGGTGGGTATCACCACTCCAGGGAGGGGATTGGAAGGCCCGAAAACAGTTCATTAAGGAAAGACAAGCCAGGACTAGTACTCTTTTCTTTTTTATGGAAGTATATTTGATATACAACATTGTGTTAGCTTCTGATGTACAGCAAAGTGATTCAGTTATTTATGTAGGTATATATATTTTTAGCGGAGAAGGCAGTAGCACCCCACTCCAGTTCTCTTGCCTGGAAAATCCCATGGATGGAGGAGCCTGGTAGGCTGTAGGCCATGGGGTTTCGAAGAGTCAGACACGACTGAGCGACCTCACTTTCACTTTTCACTTTCATGCATTGGAGAAGGAAATGGCAACCCACTCCAGTGTTCTTGCCTGGAGAATCCCAGGGGCGGGGGAGCCTGGTGGACTGCTGTCTATGGGGTCACACAGAGTCGAACACGACTCAAGCGACTTAGCAGCAGCAGCATATATTTTTAGATTCTTTTCCATATAGATTATTACAATATATTGAATATAGTTCCCTGAGTTGTACAGTAAATCCTTGTTTTTTATCTATTTTATATGCAGTGGTGCTTGCATGCACACTCACTTGTGTCCAACTCTTTGTGACCCCATGGACAGTAGCCCAACAGTAACTCTGTCCACGGAATTTTCCAAGCAAGGATACTGGAGTGGGTTGCCTTTTCCTACTCCAGGGAATCTTCCCAACTCAGGGATTGAACTCAAGTCTCTTGGCTTTCCTGCACTGGCAGGAGGGTTCTTTACCACTTGCACCACGTGGGAAGCCTGTACAGTGAGGCAGCAATGACTAACTCGTGTGTGACCTAGGAACCGTATCACTTTATACTTGGATGAAGTCACTGATGTGGAAAGTCTGAATCAGCCCTGGGCTTTTCTGCAGTGCATTTACGGGGGAGATGTGCCTGCTAAATTTGTATCACTGAAAACCTGAGTAACTGAAAATGAGATTCATTTGTTTGTAACTAATATCCATCCTATTGATGTTTCCTTTAAAACATTAATTAATGTAGGATCACTTCTGATGGAGTGCTGGCCTGAAGCTGGTGGTCTGTGTGCACTTGGTTGGCAGAGAGTCGGTGGGGGAGGGGGGGAGGCCGGAGAGGGGATGAAGTTAACAAGATACCTTTCGACCTTGATTTGGTGCTGAAGGAAAGAGAATTGTGAATCTGATCAAGTCATGGCCACTGTGTTCATCTTTGCAGTGCTGCGAGGAGAGATGGGTGTTTCATATTAAAGTGGCATCGGGGAGAAGTATAGTCATCTGAGATTTTATTTTTTATTTTTGGCTGCCCTGGGCCTTCGTTGCTGTGACTGGACTTTCTCTGTTGCAGTGAGCTGGGGCAACTGCCCAGCTGCCCCTTTGCTGTGGCTTCCTTCGTCGTGGAACACGGGTTCTAGGGCACTCAGGCTCCAGCAGCTGTGGCCCACGGACTTAGCTGCTCCTCGACCAGTGGAATCTTCCCAGAGCAGGGACTAAACCTGTGTCCCCTACAGTAGCAGACAGATTTCTAACCACTGGGCCACCCGGAAGTCTTGTTTTTATTTTAAATTGTGGTAAAATGCACAGAAGGTACATTTTGCCCTCTAGCCGTTTTTAAGTGTAAAGCTCAGTGGTGTCAAAGTGCTCTCTCTTTGTTGCGCAACTGTTACCACCATCCATTTCTAGAACTCTTTTCATCTTATAAAATCAAACCTCAATACCCATTTAACCACAACTCCCCGTAACCCGCCTCTCCCAGCCCCTGGCAACCAGCATTCTGCCTTCTGTATCTGTGGTTCTGACTACTCTAGGTATCTCCCAAAAGTGGAGTCACAGCAGTGTTTGTCTTTTTGGTGACTGGGCTTATTTCACTTAGGATAATATCCTTGAGCTTCACCCATGTTGTAGCAACTGTCAGAATTTCCTTCCTTTTAAAGGCTGAATAATATTCCATTTTATGTATCACATTTTAGGGACTTCCCTAGTGGTCCAGTGGTTAAGACTCTGTGGTCCCAATGCAGGGGGCCTGGGTTCACTCCCTGATCAGGGAAATACATCCCACATGCCCCAATTAAAAGATTCCACATGTCGTGACTAAGACCTGGTACAACCAAATAAATAAGTCTTAAAAATCAACAACAGTAAAACAATCATTCAGTGATAAGACAGAGTCCTATACCTAATGATCTGACACATATCTTTGAGTTGTTCTGCAGAAACTAAGACATCCACCCAGGTAGGGGATGGTGACCACATGCTGACTACAAGCACGTAGATTCCAGCTGGTTGCAACCAGAAGGTTGATGATTAAGATTCCTGAAACATCACCCTGCTACCTCACAACCAACCAGTTGGAGGAAAGTGCAGGAGCTGCACCCCTCGCCCTAACTGTTGTCTTTAAAACCCTTCCCTGAAAGCCATTAGGGAGTTCAGGTCTCTTGAGCACAAGCTATCTGTTTTCCTTGCTTGGTACCCTGCAATAAATGTGCTTTCCCTCCACCACAACCCAGTGTCAGCAGACTGGCTTTGCTGTGGGGTGGATGAGCAGAGANCTCCCTGATCAGGGAAATACATCCCACATGCCCCAATTAAAAGATTCCACATGTCGTGACTAAGACCTGGTACAACCAAATAAATAAGTCTTAAAAATCAACAACAGTAAAACAATCATTCAGTGATAAGACAGAGTCCTATACCTAATGATCTGACACATATCTTTGAGTTGTTCTGCAGAAACTAAGACATCCACCCAGGTAGGGGATGGTGACCACATGCTGACTACAAGCACGTAGATTCCAGCTGGTTGCAACCAGAAGGTTGATGATTAAGATTCCTGAAACATCACCCTGCTACCTCACAACCAACCAGTTGGAGGAAAGTGCAGGAGCTGCACTCCTCGCCCTAACTGTTGTCTTTAAAACCCTTCCCTGAAAGCCATTAGGGAGTTCAGGTCTCTTGAGCACAAGCTATCTGTTTTCCTTGCTTGGTACCCTGCAATAAATGTGCTTTCCCTCCACCACAACCCAGTGTCAGCAGACTGGCTTTGCTGTGGGGTGGATGAGCAGAGAAATCGTCCAGTGGGGACACAAATTTAGCCCCACTCATATTCGTGTTGACTGTGAATACACATTGATGAAGGCATGTTAGCTAGCTTTTCATGCTTTATCCCCACCCTCCACTCTGTTTTGTTGTTGCTGAGTTGCTAAGTTGTGTCTGACCCTCTGCGACCCCATGAACTATAGCATGCCAGGTTTCCCTGTCCTTCACTATCTCCTAGAGTTTTGCTCATGTCCACTGAGTCTGTGACACCATCCAAACATCTCGTCCTCTGTCGTCCCCTTCTCCTCCTGCTCTCAGTCTTTCCTGACATCAGATCTTTTCCAACGAGTCAGTTCTTCACATCACGTGGTCAAAGTATTGGAGCTTCAGCATCAATCCTTCCAATGAATATTCAAGGTTGATCTCCTTCAGGACTGATTGGTTTTATCTCTTTGCTATCCAAGGGACTCTCAAGAGTCTTCTCCAGCATCACAGTGTGAAAGCATCAGTTCTTTGGCACTCAGCCTTCTTTATGACCCAACTGTCACATCTGTACATGACTTATGGGAAAAGCCACAGCTTTGACTCTACAGACCTTCATTGGCAAAGTGATGTCTCTGCTTTTTAATACTGTTTAGGTTTGTCATAGCTTTTCTCCCAAGGAGCAGGTGTCTTTTAATTTCATGGCTGCAGTCATTGTCCACAATGATTTTGGAGCCCAAGAAGAGAAAATCTCACTACTTCCACTTTTCCCCTTCTATTTGCCATGAAGTGATGAGACCAGGTGTTTTTAGACAACCAACTTTTTAAAAAGATTTTTTTGGATGCGGGTCATTTTAAAAGTCTTTCTTGAATTTGTTACAATATTGCTTCTGTTTTATATTTTGGTTTTCTGGTCACAAGACATGTGGGATCTCAGCTCCCTGACCAGGGATTAAACCCATGCCCCCTGCATTGGAAAGCAAAGTTTTAACCAGGGACCACCAGGAAATTTCTGATAACCAATGTTTTAATTGCCAGCTCCAATTCTCTGTCAAACTAGTACTCCAAGGTGAGTATCTCCCTGCTCATTGTTGGACATCATAGGCTCCAGAGTGAGTTCCTTGGTCTGAGGAAATGACAATTAGCCATCCATATTGATGCAGTATTTTCTCTTCCAGTTCTTTCATAATGCTGTAAGCATTTTCATCTACTACTGAATAAGCCAAGCCCAATCCAGAATCAGAGTCTATTCTTGTCAGGACCCATCTGCTGCCCCCAGGGTTACCAGCATCCATCTGATTTACCAGCTATGTTTAGCACCTTCCCACCAGGGAAGATGTCACAACACTATCTGCAGTCTCTTATCTCTTTTGCTGGTAGACAGAACAATCTTTTTGACATTTTATGCCTTAGAAGGTGTGATACAAATGAGTCCCCAAATGGAGTCATCTTTGTTAGGTTTCCACATCAGCAAACTAAGACTTAATACATAACTAATTACAATTTCAATCTTCCCCAGAAATTCAACCTTTAACCAGCCAAACTGGAATTTCCTGGTCAGCATTAGGAATAAATCTGCTGATAAACTCCTTCTGTTCCCCCTTAGAAGGATGACCTTGCCTAAAACAAGGCTTTTTTTTTTTTTAATGATAATTTCCTTTTTTCTGTTCCCTCTCTGACTTTGAAACCTTTTCTTATCTGCAGCTTGACGGAGCTCCTTTCTATTGCTAGATGAGATGCTGACTGAGTCATGATTTTTTTTCCATTTTAACAGTTTTTAATGAAAGCTATAGACAAGATGACTTTATTCCCGCATCTTCTCAATTGTTTCTTCCTTATATTTACCCTTTTATTTTGCCACTTGGCAAGATTTGGCTTTATGGTCAAGGATCTTTGTGTGGCCCTTGCCAGTTTTAGACTGGTGATAACCACCTTGCTGGGCTGGATGCCCACATGGACATTTCTGCCTCTAGCCTTCTCCCACTGCACTTGTTCAGTGTAGATGATGTATCTCTTCCTGTAAACCTGGACTACTTTGCCAGTTTGCTGCCTTTTGTAGTGCCCTTATATAGCCTGAACTTCATCATCTTTTCAGAAGGGTATGGATCGAACGTTGTACTTCTGTCTCAGCTCTTAGAAAGAGAAGACATCATCTTCCTGAGAATGTGGGAAGGTGTACTGAAATGCCTTTTTCAGTTCTTACTTCTGTCAGAAGTCACGAAGGGATTGAACTCCATTTTGGCCATTTTAGCGAGGCCTTAGAAGGGAAGAGACTCATGAATCATTTTATAAAGTCATTTAGATCTTTAAATTTTAGTTGTTGGAACTTTTGTTATTGAATAGGCACAAAAACAGGTCTAGATTCAGCCCATCTCTGCATTGATACAGTGCCCTCACGTCCCTTCATTTCTGGACCCAGTGGCCATCTCAAGAGGTCACATGGGGATATCTGCTTGTCAGTTACAGTCACTTTCCAAATTGGAAAGTAGTTCTTCCAGTGGGCATAGACATATCCTGATTTAATGCATTCCTCCAATTTTCATAAGATCACACCCCTTATGCTGCTGCTGCTGCTGCTGCTAAGTAGCTTCAGTCGTGTCCGACTCTATGCGACCCCATAGACAGCAGCCCACCAGACTCCCCCATCCCTGGGATTCTCCAGGCAAGAACACTGGAGTGGGTTACCATTTCCTTCTCCAATGCATGA
>SJYV01056333.1:2471024-2490340 GCA_006410875.1 Neotragus pygmaeus
TCTTCTTCTTCTTTTCCTTCTTTTTTTCTTCTCAGCTTCTTCTTCCTGTCTCTTATACACATCTCCTGGGTTGGGAAGATTCCCTGGAGAAGGGAACAACTACCCACTTCAGTATCCTTGCCTGGAGAATCCAATGGACAGAGGAGCCTGGCAGACTATAGTCCATGGAGTCGCAAAGAGTCAGACACTGAGAGACTTTCGCTTTCACTTTACATACCTGTGATAGAGTTTAATTTCTAAATTAGGCCCAGTAAGAGATTAACAATATTTCCTCCACTATATAGACAGGACCTCATCAGTCTTGTGCCCCAGTGTTTATGGGGGTCTGTCCAAACATTAGATTTTTAGTCTTTGATAGTATGATATTACAAAAAAATTGCTTTTTTCTTCTGTTATTGCTCAGCTCAGGCATCTTCACATATGCTTAAACCTCACTAGTCATTTGTGTTATTTCATTTTCTTCTGGTTGTTTTTTTTTTTCATTTTTCTCGGAATAGCAATGTCTTTGTTACTGGTTTCTAAGAACTCATTTATTTATTTTTAGATTTTTTTTTTAATGTGGATCATTTTCTAAGTCTTTATTGAATTTGTTACAATATTATTTCTGTTTTATACTTTGGCTTTTTGGCAGCGAGGCATGTGGGATCTTAGCTCCCCGACTAGGGATCAAACCCTCACCCCCTTGATTGGCAGGCAAAGTCTTAACCACTGGACCACCAGAGAAGTCCCATAAGTCCCACTTATGACTGAGGATGTTAACCATTTGTCATGCAATGCAAATGAAATACTATATTTTATTGCCATCCAAACAGAGATTAACAACAGTAATTAATAATAGAACAATTTTAACAGTTTACTATAATAAAAATTATGTGAATATGGTCTCCCTTCCTCTCTCAAAATACCTTATTATTAGGATTTAATGCCTTATATCCCCAGTGATAATGTTTACTGCAATGTCATTTATCCTGCAAAAATGAGTGTGATTTCTTTATTGTGGCTTATACTTTTCATCTTCATGATTACTTTTGTCCCATATTAATGCTTTGTCTTAGAACTTCCCTACAGCTCATGTGATAAAGAATCTGCTTGCAATGCAGGAGACCTGGGTTCGATCTCTGGATCAGGAATATCCTCTGGAGAGGGAATGGCAAACCACTCCAGTATTCTTGCCTGGAGAATCCCATGGACAGAGAAGCCTGGTGGGCTACAGTCCCTGGGCTCACAAAGAGCTGGACATGACTGAGGGACTAAGCGCACAATGCTTTCTCCTAGGGTAACAGAACTTATATTTTTGTTTGTTTCCACTTACCAATTTCTTTCCTGTACATCTTTTGGAGTCATTTTATTTGGAACATAGTTTTTATAAAGAAAACATAATGGTAAAGCAATTTTAAACATTCTTTTTATTTATTTAATTAATTTATTTGGCTGCGCCAGGTCTTCGGTTGTGGCATGTGGGATCTAGTTCCCTGACCAGGGATTAAACCCGGGCCACTTGCGTTGGGAGCATTGGAGTCTTAGCCACTGGACCACCAGGGAAGTCCCTAATTGCAGAGTTTTTCAAAAGCCTTTTCCATCTTAACTAGGGACTTACATGCACCATGGCCGTAAGTTTTGCAGTCGGAGGTGCGACAACAAAACTAACCGAAATTTTTTTTTCTTTTTTCACAATTTCACAGGTAGAAGAGGTGTACTTGTTGTAGGTTTTAGCAGCCTCAGCATATGATTTTTTTTCTTCCTTTACTTAGTCAAGAATGTTCACCTTTTCACTTAAAAAAGTACTTTACAGCTTCTCTTTGGCACGTCTGAATTGCCAGTGTCACGCCTCTTGCACAATGGGGCCATTTTTAGTAAAAAAAAAAAAAAAAAGGTCACTTGAACCCAAGCACTGGGATACCTCATCAATGTGATAACTGAGCTGGCTACTATTAATAAGTGACTAATGGGCAAGATACGCTGGACCACTGATGATTCACGTCCTTTGCGGATTGCAGTAGATGGTAGGAGAAAAGGGTGCAATTTCGAACATATGAATTATTTCTAAAATGTTTTATTTCGTATTTTCTTGGAAATCTAACCAAAGGTAAGGGATGTACTACTGTACTCGACATTTAGTCTACATTTTAAGTGCTTCAAATGACTGTCATATATATACATGAGATAGTATGCCCCAGTTAGGAATTTTTGTCACATATTTTAACCTTCTAGGTCTCCTCCTGGGCTTTTACACATTGTACCTTTTAAGAGATACTCATTTATTGTGGAATATTAAAGACACACACAGGGAGTTCCCTGGTGACCTAGTGGTTAGGATTTGGTGCTTTCACTGCAGAGGCATGAGTTCAGTTCCTGGATGGGGAACACAGCCTGGCCAAAATACAAACACACACACACACACACACACACACACTCAGATTCGGTTACCAAAGAGGAAAGGAGGAGAAGCAATAAAATTAAGAGTTCAGGATTAACATATACACCCTACTATATATAATATAGCTAACCAACCAATAAAGACCTACAGGGTACTATAGTCAATATTTCATAATAACATAAGGAAAAAGGAACCTGAAAAAAATAGATGTCTGTGTATGTATAACTGAATCATTTTGCTATACCTGAAAGTAACACAACGTTGTAGATCAACTATACTTCAATGAAAACACACCAGAGAGGGAGAGAAACCTACAGAGAAAATAACAACCACCCATGTATTTACCCCTCCCCAGTATGGGGTCGCACAGAGTCAGACACGACTGAAGCGAGTTAGCAGCAGCAGCAGCAGTGAAACAGATGTTAAAATTTTGTGTGCTGAATGTTAAATTGAACATGTTAGACATTCCCACCCCTTGAGAGGCCATCGCTCTTCTGATTTCCAGCTTCCTAGATTAATTTCACCTGTTCCTATGAAAGGATTCTGGTTCTGGTGTCTGTCTTCTTCCACTTATGACAAAGTTGAAATCCATCCATGTTGTTACCCATATCTTTGGTCTGCTCTGTTTTATTGCCAACTAGTAAGTGCACTGTAGGAATTTACCAGTTTGGTTGTCCATTCTCCTCTTGCTGGACTCTGCTTCTTTATTCTCTAAAAAAAAATTTTTTTTAAGTAATTTTTAGCCGTGCCGCCTAGCATGTGGGATCTTGGTTCATCAACCAGGGATCAGGTCCTCACTCCCTGCATTTGAAGTGTGAAGTCTTAACCACTGGACCACAGGGAAGTCCCTGGGCTCTGATTCTTTAAATAACACCCTCAGCCATACTCCAGCCCCCCCAAGTACCCAGGCAGTGGTCTGCTCCTCTGCAGGCTCATCTCCATGCAGGGGGCCTTCAGCGGCCCTCTGTCCTGCCTCTTCCACTCATATGCAGCCTGATTCCTGAGGCCCCAGAGAGCTCCCAGGACCCTGGGCATCAAGCAGGTCTCAAGAGCCGGGGGAGGGTGGTCTGGGACAGCCAGGGAGGCCAACTCCCTGGACGCAGAATGGGAAGGAGTATGGGGGCTTTTCCCCAAGGTGTCTTTGGCCCCCGCCTTTCTATAAATAACCAAGTACTTCCTCACCGAGCCTTCCTCCTGCCACGTCAAGCCCTGACTCGTTATTTTAACTCCTCCGGAGACACTGAGCACCCTCCAGAGCCCTGCTGCCCAGCCCTCCTCTTTTTCTCTGATGAGCTGCCTGGGGATGGCCTTTGCAGTTGTGCTGTTCCTGACTGGTGAGTGGGGGCCCTCGGGGCTGTGAGAGGCCTTCTGTGGGTTGGGGGAGCGGTGTCTCTGCCTGGTAAGGCAGGCAGGAGAAGCTGAAGGAAAAGGAGACGACTCCTGTCCAGTCTGGTGTGGTGGGAGGAATGGCCTGAAATCTGGGGAGGGGCAGGAGCTGGGGGGCAAAGCTGAGCGAAGTGGGCTCACGGGTTATCCTTGGGTGGAAGGTGAGCTGCTCTCCAGGTTTCCCATGGCTTCTCTCTCCCTTCCTCTCCTGCGGGCCCTGGAGTGGGTGCTGGGAGTGACGGGTGTCTGCCCCAGGGCCCCTGGGAGGGGAGGCCACACCATCCACAAGAGATGGGAAGACTTTAGACGGCAGTTCCTTGGTCCTGCACATCTCCCGAGTCTTTCCAACTTCTCTTGAGAAATGGGAAGGTCTGGCTGTTCTGGGTACCAGAGTCTGGGAATGGATGCCCTCTTTATCCCCTGGGGCTCAGACCCGTCCACTTCACTCTTTGATGTCACCTGCCTGGCCCTTGAGGTGTCTAGGTCTGAGTCTCCTGGTATCCTCTACCTGTCAGATCACAGGGGCTGCTTCCAGACTAGGAATAGAATCTCCCTTTGTGAGAAAGATGTCAGACGTGAGGCTCCCTTGCATGTGGACCCAGTAAGGATCAGCACCCTAAACATCTGGCCTCTGCCCAGAGCCCCAGGGTTCAGGTGTCTGGATCCTCCTTGTCACTTTCTGGCCTGATGCCTGGTCTCCTTAAAGCTTTCCTACTCTTGGGGTTGGAGTCAGCTCCTCCATCCAGAGACAACCAGGCTTCTAGGAGGAATGGAGAGGAAAGGGGATTGGTTGGGAGAGAAGGGGCTGGGAAAAGCTCTTGAAATGTAAAATGTCTTCCCCTGGGGCTTTCTAGCTTAGCCACTGGGATGAGTCTAGAATCGGGAGAGCGAGTTGGAATCCTGGCTGTGCCAGTGACCTGCTGTGTGGTTCAGAGTCAGTCAGTAAATGCTAAAGTCACCTGCTAAGGGTGGGCACTGTTCCAGGCACCCAAGACAAGGCAGGTGGAGCTGTCCTTATCCTCCTAGAGCCTGGCACCAGGAACGAGGACATGGAGACTACAAAATGACAAATAATAAATCACAGAATTCTAAGTCTGTTTCCCAAGCCTAATGGGAAGATACAGCAGGACAGTTTTTAAGTGGAATGACCGCACGCCTTAGTTCACCTGGAGGCAGTACCAATGTCTCGGGTATAATCATCAATGGTGTCCCTCCCCTCTTGGAAGGTCCCAGTTTAGACAATAAATTGTACGGTCACTTTATCTTTAAGGGATATTTCTGCTCTATGTAACCTACTAGGAGGTGACTGGCCTAATTTCAGACTGTGGGTGAGGGGCATTTCTCTGGATGGTTGCCCTCTGTATTGTGATTAGACTGTTTTTAAGGGAGGAGGAGACATGGGAACCACACAGGTGGCAATAATAAGAATGCTTTTCTCCCGGGCAGATGGGGGAATCAAGGCTGAGCGTGGTGGGTGTCATGACCCCGAGAAGTCAGGGGTCCAAAGGAGAAGGGGCTTCTCTGACTGTTCTCCCCACCCCCACCTCCCCGTACTCCTCAGGCCTGGCTTCTTATNCCCATGGCTTCTCTCTCCCTTCCTCTCCTGCGGGCCCTGGAGTGGGTGCTGGGAGTGACGGGTGTCTGCCCCAGGGCCCCTGGGAGGGGAGGCCACACCATCCACAAGAGATGGGAAGACTTTAGACGGCAGTTCCTTGGTCCTGCACATCTCCCGAGTCTTTCCAACTTCTCTTGAGAAATGGGAAGGTCTGGCTGTTCTGGGTACCAGAGTCTGGGAATGGATGCCCTCTTTATCCCCTGGGGCTCAGACCCGTCCACTTCACTCTTTGATGTCACCTGCCTGGCCCTTGAGGTGTCTAGGTCTGAGTCTCCTGGTATCCTCTACCTGTCAGATCACAGGGGCTGCTTCCAGACTAGGAATAGAATCTCCCTTTGTGAGAAAGATGTCAGACGTGAGGCTCCCTTGCATGTGGACCCAGTAAGGATCAGCACCCTAAACATCTGGCCTCTGCCCAGAGCCCCAGGGTTCAGGTGTCTGGATCCTCCTTGTCACTTTCTGGCCTGATGCCTGGTCTCCTTAAAGCTTTCCTACTCTTGGGGTTGGAGTCAGCTCCTCCATCCAGAGACAACCAGGCTTCTAGGAGGAATGGAGAGGAAAGGGGATTGGTTGGGAGAGAAGGGGCTGGGAAAAGCTCTTGAAATGTAAAATGTCTTCCCCTGGGGCTTTCTAGCTTAGCCACTGGGATGAGTCTAGAATCGGGAGAGCGAGTTGGAATCCTGGCTGTGCCAGTGACCTGCTGTGTGGTTCAGAGTCAGTCAGTAAATGCTAAAGTCACCTGCTAAGGGTGGGCACTGTTCCAGGCACCCAAGACAAGGCAGGTGGAGCTGTCCTTATCCTCCTAGAGCCTGGCACCAGGAACGAGGACATGGAGACTACAAAATGACAAATAATAAATCACAGAATTCTAAGTCTGTTTCCCAAGCCTAATGGGAAGATACAGCAGGACAGTTTTTAAGTGGAATGACCGCACGCCTTAGTTCACCTGGAGGCAGTACCAATGTCTCGGGTATAATCATCAATGGTGTCCCTCCCCTCTTGGAAGGTCCCAGTTTAGACAATAAATTGTACGGTCACTTTATCTTTAAGGGATATTTCTGCTCTATGTAACCTACTAGGAGGTGACTGGCCTAATTTCAGACTGTGGGTGAGGGGCATTTCTCTGGATGGTTGCCCTCTGTATTGTGATTAGACTGTTTTTAAGGGAGGAGGAGACATGGGAACCACACAGGTGGCAATAATAAGAATGCTTTTCTCCCAGGCAGATGGGGGAATCAAGGCTGAGCGTGGTGGGTGTCATGACCCCGAGAAGTCAGGGGTCCAAAGGAGAAGGGGCTTCTCTGACTGTTCTCCCCACCCCCACCTCCCCGTACTCCTCAGGCCTGGCTTCTTATCATGGATTCAACTTGGATGTGGAGGAGCCCCTGGTCTTCCGAGAGGACGGAGCCAGCTTTGGCCAGAGCGTGGTCCAGTTTGACAGATCTAGGTAGGCCCCGCCCACTTTTCCCAACTCCGCCCCCTTGGCCTGCAGGCTAGCATTCTGATTGCTACCACCTGGAGGAAGGGCAGCATGGGCTACAAACCTGTCCACCACACCTGCATGAGGCGGGCAAGGTTAGGGTCTGCTGTACCTGGCCTGCCCAGCCTCTAAGGGTCTGTGCTGTATTCCTGGTGTGTGGAGTGTGACACTAAATAGCAAATAGGAAACACCAGGACAGCAGAGAGGGAGGGCCTGTAGAAGAAAGGGAGAGAAAACCTTTTTTCCAAGAAAAGGAGGGAGGCCTCATAATTTTATTTTGCATTGGGATCGGCAAATTATGCATCCACGCTGCCTCCAGAAGGGCACATTCTTGGGTTCCGGAGTTGAAGTCACAGTGTGATGCAAGCATAACCAAAGTCTGGGAGCCACAGGAAGGGAGACATCAAACCCAGGAGGGAACTCCAGGAGGACTTCACAGAGGCGGTGGCACTGGCAATGACCCTGAGAGCACAGGAAGTTTCAGTTAGCCAAGATAGAGCACACAGAGGTCACTGAGTCCCAAATGTACGTCCCTCCTCCTTCTCCCTCGACTGGCAGGCTGAGGACATGGAAGCAGATGTCAGGCCCTAGAGTTTTATTTTCTTTGATTTGAAATATAACACAGAATTGATATGCACAAATCTAGAAGGTCCAACTCAATAAATTTTTCACATATGTGTATCCAGGTAACAACCACCTAGAACAAGATGTAGACTCTCTCCACCACTTCCCCCCACTGGCTTCACTTGAGCCCCACACGACCATACAACACCCAACAAATCCAACAGCTTCTGTCCCACTTATCATCAATTTGCATTCAGGCCCTTTTTTTTTCAAAAATGAAACTCTTGATTATCTGCTGTTCACCAGTACTTTAGTTCATGGGGTTGCAAAGAGTCGGACACAACTGAGCGACTTTCCAACCAAGTATATAATGTATATTGGATGACATTCTGATTGCTACAAAGCTAGTTTTTCCTGGTTTCTGCTGAGTGATAATGAAAAAGTTGAACTGACATGTAAGGAATGGGTTGGGGTAAAAAAAAAAACAACCCTGTAGGGCAATAGTTTAAGACTAAAAGTTTATTTACCCGATTGTGCCAGAAGAAACAAAATGGCTACATCTCCAACCACCTGATTCAGTGTCATCCTCAAGTCTTAAACAAACAAGGATTTCAGGTTTCTATAAGGGAATGGTCCTCTAGAATGAATCTTTAAATGCCAATTGGACAAGTCTGGTGTGGCTAATCAGTTAAAATATATTAACATTTGTCTAGTTCCCTCATCTGAGTAGCGAGGTTGTTGGTAATGAGAAATTAAAAAATTCTCTCCTTTCAAGCTGTTTTGCAAATAAACAGTTGCATTTATAAATGAATATAAATAATATGAAGCAGTTTCTGATACAGCTGCTTTAAATTAAATTGTTTATCATATTTAAGTTATCCAATTTGGGAATTTCCTTGTGGTCCAGTGGCTAAGACTTTCATGCTCCCAATGCAGGGGGCCCAGGTTCAATCCCTGATCAGGGAACTGGATCCCACATTGTTGCAAGTAAGACCTGGAGCAGCCAAATAAATAAATAAATAGTCCAATTAATTACAGAATTATCTATTGGCTTCAGAACATTTTTCCATTTAACTTGAGGTGACCTATTTCTTGGAATAATGGCTCTCTCAGAATGATGGCTCCTAGGAGACAAGCTGCACTGACTTGTGGTTGGAAAATGCTATTTTTTGTTCCAAATAGTTTTATTCTGAGTGAATGTTAAAACACACCCACACAAACTCCAAAACTATTTGCATACACAAATACACGTATATTTATATACACACACATGTACCCAAACAGACAAACAGAAAGCCCAGCATGGCCCTTCAGCCTCTGTGGGTTAGACTCAGGCCCTGATTTTGAGTAGCCTCACACAGGCCGAGGCCGAGGGCTCCCCTCGTGAAATCTCACTTCCCCATGACACTTCTTCACCCAAAGCACCCCATGCCCCCCCCTCCTGAGACTCTGTCCTGGCTGTACCTCCAGACTCGTGGTGGGAGCCCCCTTGGAGGTGGTCACAGTCAACAAAACAGGACGTTTGTACGACTGCATGCCTGCCACCCGTCGGTGTCAGCCCATCTCGCTAAACAGTGAGTGACTCGCCTCAGGGATTGGGTCCTTCAACCCTCCTACACAGGACTGCCCCCTCCTAGGCATGCAGCCCGACTGTCCCCTGAAGTGAGGCTGTACCCATGGGTGTGACCCTGTGTGTCTGCCCTCTCAGCCCCCTCAGAGTCTGTGGACATGTCCCTGGGCCTGTCCCTGGCGGCCTCCGCCCATCTCTCCCAGCTGTTGGTGAGTGTTTCTGGGTCCCTGGAGGGTCTTGAGGGAGGAATAGGTTGACGGGGTTGGGGGAGAGGAGGCTGGGGCTGAGGGAAAATGAGGGGGAGTGTTCTGGGGGCCCCCTCACCCACACGGGCCTCTGCCCCCAGGCCTGCGGCCCGACCGTGCACAAAGCCTGTGGGGATAACATGTACATAAAAGGCACTTGCCTCCTGCTGGGCTCCCACCTGCAGGTCATCCGGACCATCCCCACCGCCCTACCAGGTAGGTCCCCCAGAGACGCCAGTTCTGGGTGGAGCGTGTACTGGAACCACTCATGCGAGCGGAGCATGAAACTTGGGTCTCCACCTTCTGGGTCTTTGTTTTCTTGGGCCTCTTGTGCCCCAGGCCCCCTCCCAGAGGGCTCGGCCAGCTCAGGGGCTGGGGGAACAGTCTGACCCAACAGGAAGTGTAGTCACAGCAAGACCCCCTAAGCTGGGCGCCATGATGACTCTGACGGGGCAGGAAGGAGCCTCAGGGTGCTGCTGCAGGAGGCATGAGGGTCCCACATCAGCCAACAGGTGCTGGGGGGCCTCCTGGTTTCCAGAGGAAGGGTTTTGGGTGGTGAAAACGTGAGGTGAGGACCACAGATCCAAGAATCTGAGAGGGAGGCATCCTGGGGCATTCTGCTAGTCTGCCAAGACACCCGCAAACTCACTCTTCCCCGTACAAGGGCAGAAAAGGACCCAATCATGGCGAGTGTGAGGCACAGTTTTGCCAGCACTGATATCTCCCGCAGAGAATGGTGCCTAGGTGGGCCCTGCAGCACTCTCTCTCTGAGAGTCAGTCTTTTTTTTTTTTTTTCCCTTTATTTCTTTCCTTTTTTTGTTTTCTTTTTTAAAAATGTATGGCTGTGCTGAGTCTTCATGGCTGCACACAGACTTTCTCTAGTTGTGGTGAGAAGGGGCTACTCTCTAACTGCAAGCGGGAGGGCTTCTCACTGTGGGGGCTTCTCTTGTTTCAGAGCACGTGCTCTAGAGCGCATACAAGTCTCAGTAGTTGCAACTCCCAGGCTCTAGAGTGTATGGGCTTCAGTAGTTGTGGTGTATGGGCTTAATTGCTCTGAGGCATGTGGAATCTTCCCAGACCAGGGATCGAACCCAAGTATCCTGTATTTCAAGGCAGATTCTTAACCATTGGGACACCAGCAAAGTCCTCTGAGGCTCAGTCTTTACAAGTTCATCTTCTGTGTCCTTGGGCAAGTGGCTTCATTCCCTGGGCCTCAGTTTCCTCATTGGTAAAATGGAACTTATTAATTGAGGTGGTTATTAGGATTTAAAAGATTTAATATACATGTCTAAGTGCTTAGACTCCAGTCTGGCATGTGTATGTGGTTGCCTTTATGACTAATTTTCTAACTGAAGACTGTTTGGACCAGGAGGAAGGCACAGGAAGGAGATAAACAACCCCGTGCGTGGCATCAAAGGAAACAATGGGCCCCCAGTGAGAGCCAGGGACCGCACGAGGCACATGTTTTGTTGTTGTTGTTTACTTATCTGTTTATTTATGGCTGCACTGGGTCTTCATTGCTATACAGGCTTTCTCTAGCTGCAGTGAGTAGGGGTCACTCTCTAGTTGTGGTGTGTGGGCTTCTCCCTGCAGTGACTGCTCGTGTTGCGGAGCACGGGCTGTACAGCTTGGGCTCAGTAGCTGTGGCACACAGGCTTAGTTGCCCCACAGCATGTGGGTCTTACTGCCCCGACCAGGGATCAAACCCATGTTCCCTGCATTGGCAGGCAGATTCTTAACCATTGGACCACCAGGGGAGACCGAAGGCATATGTTTTGGCCCAGAGAAAATATGAACCCAGACTTCGTGGGCTTTTAGCCAGAAGTGAAGCAGCAACAAAAATAGCCCGCAGACAAAGTTGTGAGAGCAGAGTCTACAGAGGGGACAGAGAGAGTGGCAAAGACTCTAGTGGGTCCCAGGCCCCACCGGGGATGTCTGTGCAGCAGGGCAGGAGAGGTGGCTTTGAACACTAAGTGGTAAATGTCTTCTCTTAGATGTTTCTGGGGCTCATGAGGGGTGATGTCTGATGAAAATGGGACATGCATGTGTAAAACTGGTGCAGACAAGGCAGGTTTGAATAGATATGGAAGGACTGTGTGCCAGGCAGTGCTGGGTACTGGGTGCTGGGTGTGCATCCCCTTCTAGGTCCTCATAAGATCCTCGTGGAGGCCAGGATGATCCCCATTTTATAGATGAGAAGACTGAGGCTCAGAGAGATGAGTTTCCACTTTAGGAAGTGACAGAGCCCAGAGCTTGAACCAACCTTGCCTGATTGGCTTGGTTCTTTTTCCAGAAGTCAATCAGCTACAGCCAGGTGCCTGCTGTGGGATGCAGTAAAAAGAGCAAGAAACAGAAGTGACATTGCAAGGGTACTGGCCACAGGCTTGGTCTGAAAGAGCATGTGGAGGGGGAGGGTGATTTTGTCATGCAGCTAAAAAAGTGGGTACGAGCACAAGATATGGTTACAGAGAACACCAACTACCCAGCTTGGGAGCCTATGAGCACACACTCAGCCTGCCATGTGGGTGGCTGGATTTCCTAGTCTTCAAGAAAGCAGGGAGGAAAGTGATCTTCCATTCTTCCATTTCTTCTCAGCACTGGTGATACTGGTTGAGCAGGCAGGGTGGGGGAGGAGTGAGGAGCTGGGAGAAGGCATTTTTGCTTCAGTGACTTGAGGCCGGCTGCCACAGCTCAGCCTCACACCTCAACGTTGTGGTTGCCTGATCTCCCAGCACCCCGAGACCAACACAGGATGTGGGGTGCTGGTAGAGGCATCAGCTGGGTTTTGCACGGAGACCGCAACCCCCTACGTAAGTCTGGGGACAGCCTGAAATGTCTTATTTCTTCATATGCATATGCTGTGTCTCTCCACTACTGTGTGGACCCCACAAGGGCAGGAATGAGATTTTTTATAAAACTCTGGTCTTCAATCAGATTTCCCTGGAGACAGGCTCTGAAGTCTCCCTTGAAAATATTCTCAGGAGCAACCCCCATGAGAGTATGAGGGAAGCAGGACTGAGCAGATGGACAGGGTAGACTGTGAGAGGCTTCAGTCGCCCCACCGGGAGCTTGGAGCATGGCTGGGTACAGGTTGCCCCCTGGAGCAGGAAGTGTAACCTTGGGCAAGACACCTCCATTTTGGGTAGGGTGACACCTAGGGAGGAACTCCCCTGGGAGCCATTGACAGCCAACTCCCTACAGCTGGGAATGAGCACGTCCATCCTGATGGGGGACAGGTCTTGGGAGCACACCCTAGCATCTGTTTCAGGTGTGTCCTTGGACACAGAAAAATGCCTGGTATATGGTGATGATGGTGATAACAACTACCCCTTATGGGGCGCCAAGCCCTGTCTTAAGTACGTTATGTACATATTCATTCCTTTTTTAAATTGGAGCAGGACTCCTTTACATTGTTGCGTTCGTTTTTTCTGCTGTACTGCAGAGTGAGCCAGTTATATGTGATCATATATCCCCTCCCTCCTGAGCCTCCTTCTCGCGCCCCCATCCCACCCCTCTAGGTCATCATGGAGCACTGAGCGGAGGTGCCTGTGCCGTATAGGACACAGCATGGGAAGGAGAGGGTGGGACGAATGGAGAGAGTAGCGCTGACATACTCATTCTTTTTATCTTTGCAATAATCCTGTGTGGGCGGCCAGGTGGCTACATGGTAAAGAATCCATCTGCCAAGCAGGAGACAGGGGTTCGATCCTTGAGTCAGGAATGTCGCCTGGAGGAGGAAATGGCAATGTTTAAGTATCTTGCCTGGGAAATACCCTGGACAGAGGAGCCTGGTGGGCTACATTCAGTCCATAGTATCGCAAAGAGTTGGACACAACTGAAGCAACTTAGCGCGCGTGTGTGCACACACACACAGTATCCCTGACATGTGTAATCAATAAAAATATGTTGACTAACAGAGTGAGGAGCCCACCCAGCCCCCATACTCTACTTCTTTCTCCCCTTCTGTAAGGCTTGTGGGAGGAGGGGAGAAACAGGGACTCTGCTAAAGGGAAAGGGGCTGAGACAGCAAATTTGGACCTCCTCTGTGGCTAGTGTGGGGATTGGTCCCTGTGCCAAGAATGGCTCCCTGACTCTGTGGAGCAGAAAGGGTTTCTGGGCCCCAGGAAGTAGCTGGGACCCACACATGAATTTCTTTTTAAAACATTTATTTATCTGCTTTTGACTGCGCTGGGTCTTTGTTGCTGCGCGCGGGCTCTCTCTAGTTGCAGCAAGCAGCGGCTTCTCTCCGTTGTGGTGTGCGGGCTTCTCACTGCAGGGCTTTTCTTGTTGCAAAGCACAGGCCCTAGAGTGCATGGGCTTAGTAGCTGTGGTGCACAGCTTAGTTGCCCCGAGGCATACGGGATCTTCCCGGATCGGGAATCAAACTCATGTCCCCTGCATTGACAGGCAGGGTTCTCAACCACCGGACCACCAGGGAAGTCCCCTCAAACATGCATTTCTGATTCCTCTCTCCCTCTCTGCAGAGTGTCCAAGTCAAGAGATGGACATCGCCTTCTTGATTGACGGCTCCGGCAGCATTGGCCAAACCGACTTTAAACGGATGAAGAACTTTGTCAGAGCTTTGATGGACCTGTTCAAGCACACCAACACGCAGGTGAGGCCTGGGGATTGGGATGGGAGAGGGTCTACCTCTGGGAAGGTCAACCTGGGAGGCTGCCTGGCATCACTGGGGGCTGGATCAATAGGCCTGTGCCTTGAGGAAGCTAGGGTCCAAGGTCAAGACATGGTCCCCATGCAAGGCCAATTGGAGAGCTGACCTGAGAGGAGGTTCCCCCATCACATTTACTATGTCCCCATGTGCCACAGGAAATAGGTTTTTGCTATTTAAATACATTGAAAGGAATATAAAATAAATTTGCTGTGAAATTTGACTGAAGGTAACTTGGCCAAATAATTGATGATTTCTTTATCATGTTTTCCATATAACTCATGATTTCTTTATCTTATTATTTTATTTCCCAGTAACCAGTGTGTGTGTGTGTATGTGTGTGTGTGTGTGTGTGTGTGTGTGTGGTATGTGTGTGTATAAATTCTTGTTGTCCCTCTGTCCATGGGATTTCCCAGGCAAGAATACTGGAGTAGGTTACCATTCCCTCTCCAGGGGATCTTCCCGACCTAGGGGATCTTCCCGACCTAGGGATCAAACCCACGTCTGTCTCCCGAGTCTCCTGCACTGGCAGGTGGATTCTTTATCATTGAGCCACCTAAGAAGTCCATAAATTCTTGAGAAACAAGGAAATAGACTTCAAATTGATTTTGTATATTATTTTTAAAACATTAATCTAAATTTAACAAATACGGTAGTCGGCAAGGTTATTCTTTGTAAACCATGAAAGAAGCAATATTTAGCTTTGATTTTCCAGTTTTCTTTTTCTGGGTTTCAGTATATACTTGTCAGGCCTAAATCACGTGGAACATGGTTTGTAAGTGCAAAATTATTCCAACATTTAAAGCTTACTAAAAAAAAAACACACACACAAGAAAACAACTCCTGAGCACCAGGGCCCTTTTCTTGGCCTTCACAGTTCTCGCTGATGCAATATTCAAACCTTATGAAGATCCACTTCACCTTCAACAAATTTCAGACCATCCGGAGCTCTCGGAGGCTGGTGGATCCCATCGTCCAGCTGAATGGTCTAACATTCACAGCCACCGGTATCCTGAGAGTGGTGTAAGCTCTGACCCCTGCTACCTGCAGATAAAATGCTTCCCCGCCACTGTCTGGCACTGGGTCTGCCCAGCCCTTTCTAGTGTCTGAAGGAGGATCTGGAGAAAGGGCTCACGGGGAGTCGAGGAGACACAGGCAGAGTCTTCCTGGAGTGTTTCTGGTCCCCTCGCTGGTTGCAATCTCCTGAGCCAGGGCGAGGGCCGGACTCCTTTGCAGTGTGTTTCCCCTTTGCCTGGCTTTGGATTGGCTGGACTCTGAGCCCACTTGGGTTTGCTTCTCGGTTCCCATCCTGGCNTGTGTGTGTATAAATTCTTGTTGTCCCTCTGTCCATGGGATTTCCCAGGCAAGAATACTGGAGTAGGTTACCATTCCCTCTCCAGGGGATCTTCCCGACCTAGGGGATCTTCCCGACCTAGGGATCAAACCCACGTCTGTCTCCCGAGTCTCCTGCACTGGCAGGTGGATTCTTTATCATTGAGCCACCTAAGAAGTCCATAAATTCTTGAGAAACAAGGAAATAGACTTCAAATTGATTTTGTATATTATTTTTAAAACATTAATCTAAATTTAACAAATACGGTAGTCGGCAAGGTTATTCTTTGTAAACCATGAAAGAAGCAATATTTAGCTTTGATTTTCCAGTTTTCTTTTTCTGGGTTTCAGTATATACTTGTCAGGCCTAAATCACGTGGAACATGGTTTGTAAGTGCAAAATTATTCCAACATTTAAAGCTTACTAAAAAAAAAACACACACACAAGAAAACAACTCCTGAGCACCAGGGCCCTTTTCTTGGCCTTCACAGTTCTCGCTGATGCAATATTCAAACCTTATGAAGATCCACTTCACCTTCAACAAATTTCAGACCATCCGGAGCTCTCGGAGGCTGGTGGATCCCATCGTCCAGCTGAATGGTCTAACATTCACAGCCACCGGTATCCTGAGAGTGGTGTAAGCTCTGACCCCTGCTACCTGCAGATAAAATGCTTCCCCGCCACTGTCTGGCACTGGGTCTGCCCAGCCCTTTCTAGTGTCTGAAGGAGGATCTGGAGAAAGGGCTCACGGGGAGTTGAGGAGACACAGGCAGAGTCTTCCTGGAGTGTTTCTGGTCCCCTCGCTGGTTGCAATCTCCTGAGCCAGGGCGAGGGCCGGACTCCTTTGCAGTGTGTTTCCCCTTTGCCTGGCTTTGGATTGGCTGGACTCTGAGCCCACTTGGGTTTGCTTCTCGGTTCCCATCCTGGCTCCTGGCTTGCTACCTGGGTCACCGTTGGAGTAAGTGGCTTTTTCTAAGTCTTGGAAAACTGTCAAATGAGGATAAATTCGCAACTTGGTTGGAAGGATTAAACAAGATAACATGAGTGCAGTGCTTCTGCCCAAGAAGGCCGAGATAAACGGCTGTGGATTTTTTTTAAAAAAAAAAAAAAAATGCAGCTCCTCTTTACCTCCCTGGAAGGGACTCAGGAATTGTTGCCAAGTGTCTTCTTTGTGCTTTTCTCCCCACTCAGCTCCTTTCTCTTCCTCATCCCTCATCCCTCATCCATTCTTGCTGTCCAATACTGGGGTCCAGGTGGCCCAGGACGAAAATGGCTTGGGTGCTGGGGCTAGTAATTTTTGTCAGTGTGAATCCATGACTTAACATGCCTGAGTCTCAGGGTGCCAGGCCTCCCCAGTCTCTCCAGAGGAGCTTCTAGTGCTGCAAATGATTGCTTCCCAGAATCTCAGCAGAGTTACCCCCGCCCCTCCTTTCTTCCTTGACAGGAAAGAACTATTTCACAGTAAGAATGGGGCCCGTAAGAGTGCCAGGAAAATCATCATTGTCATCACAGACGGGGAGAAATTTAAAGACCCCCTGAAATACACCGACGTCATCCCCGAGGCAGAGAAAGCCAACATCATCCGTTACGCTATTGGGGTGCGTCCCTTCCTCCTGGCTCCCCCAGACTCAGCCTTCACCTCCCCCAGGTAGAAGGGCTGGTGGGCCCCTCCTCCTCATGTGCCTCTCTGCCACAGGTGGGAGATGCTTTCCAGGCACACGCTGCCAGGCAGGAGTTGAACATCATTGGCTCCAGGCCTTCGGAGGACCACGTGTTCAAGGTGGAAAACTTTGCAGCACTCAGCAGCATCCTAAAGCGGCTTCAGGAGAAGATCTTTGCAGTTGAGGGTAAATGGGGCGTGAGTTTGGGTGTCAGAACTGAAAGAGCCGAGATCCAGTGCCCCACAGTCCCGAGCATCTGTCCCTACTCGTGTTGCTGTTCAGTAGCTCCATCGTGTCCGACTCTTTGTGACCCCATGGACTGCAGCACTCCAGGCTTGCTTGTCCTTCACTATCTCCCGGAGCTTGCTCAAACTCATGTCCAGTGAGTCGGTGATGCCATGCAACCATCTCATCCTCTGTCGCCCCCTTCTCCTCCCACCCTCAATCTATACCAGCATCAGGGTCTTTTCCAATGAGTCGGCTATTCACATAGGTGGTCAAAGTATTGGAGCTTCAGCATCAGTCCTTCCAGTGCACATTCAGGGTTGATTTCCTTTAGGATTGACTGGTTCAATCTCCTTGCAGTCCAAGAGTCCTCTTTCTGGATCCCTACTCTAGCTTGCCCAAAATCGTTACCCAGAACTCAAGCCCCAAACCACATTCTCCTCTCTCTGCTCTGAATCCTCACCGTCTCTAGGCCTCTGGAAGCCTGAATGACCCATTTCCCCCACAGGAACACAGTCGGGGACAAGTAGCTCCTTCCAGCATGAGATGTCTCAAGAAGGCTTCAGTTCCATCCTCACAATGGTGGGTGGAGCGTGTGTTTGATTAAGAGTCTCGGGCACAAGCCTGGGGCTGGGAGCCGGGACTCAGAATAAATAAGAAAGCGGACTCAACCCTCAAGCTCACTGTCTAGTCTGGGAGAGACACGCAGGCAGTGAATATAGGTGCTAGAAGCGCAGCAGAGAATGGGATAGCTGAGGTCCCTGCTTTCCTGGAATGCGTAACTAGTGGGAGGAGATGATAAAAAAACAAAGAAATGAAAGACTTTCAGATGGTGCTAAGCACTGCAGTAGAAGAAGAGAGGTGATCAGAGGAGGACTAAGCAATAACCACAGAGGCTGAAAGATGAGCAAGGGTGAGGCCTGGAAATATCTAGGGAGAAATTGCTCCAGGTAGAGGAAACAGCAGGTGCAAAGGTCCTGAGACAGGAATGGGGTTACTACACTAGAGTGAGAGAAGGGCCAGCGCAGCCGGAGCAGAGGGAGCTAGGGGCAGCGTGGAGAGAGGGCTGGAGAGTTAGGAAAGACCAGACCACGAAGACCAGAGAAGTAACGATCAGTTCAGTTCAAAATAATGATAGAGACAGACAGTTGTCTGAAAGGAAGTAGGTGTTCAAAATATTCAGAAGGATATTATCCAGAATAATTTTTATTGATATGTTTATTTGGCTGCACCACGTCTCAGTTGTGACAAGTAGGGAATGAACCCTGGCTCCCTGCATTTGGAATGCAAAGTCTTAGCTCCTGGACCACCAGGGAAGCCCCTTACCCAGAATAATTTTAAGGGCAATTGAGGGGGACCAAGAAATGGAACAAGGTTTGTTATGAGTTAATCAGTGATGCTAGGTCACGGGTACTAATGGGTTCATTACGCGTTCCTTTTGACTTTTGTATATGTCCTAAATTAGCCATAATCAAGAATTTGAAAGGGCAATAAACAAAGTATTCAGAAAAGGAAATGCCTAGCACTTTCTGAGGGAGCCAGGAACATCTCACAGACGTAACTTTGAGGTTGACTCCTCCAGAGAGAGGAGCTGAGTCCCAGAAAGAGGAGAGAGGAGTGTCCAGGTCAGAGGGTTGCTGTGTTCTGGAACACAGGGTAACTCCATAGACTTGATTGCGAAGGATGCTAAATGCCACCCTCGGGGGTTTGATGACAGGAAGTCACTTTGGTTTGCCAGCAGAGTAGTGGCTGCACATTTGGGTTTAAAAAGCCCAACTCTGGGACAGTAGATGAAGCAGAGGAGAACAAGCGAGGAGGCAGAAAGGACAGTGGGTGAGAGGCGCTGGGGTGACTCTGACAGTGGCAGTGGGGATGGACTGAGAGATGTAGGAGTCAGGGACACGAGGCTGCTGATGAGAGCCAGAAATGACAACAGAGACTTCCAGCTGAGTGGCGGAGTCAGCGGCAGGCATTTCTTCAGTACAGGCTGTCTTTTTCCCACCTGCTCATCCCTGGAATCCTTTCTTTTCTCCCAGGATGGACCAGTTCTGGGGGCTGTGGGGAGCTTCAGCTGGTCTGGAGGGGCTTTCCTGTACCCCCAAAATAAGACCCCCACCTTCATCAACATGTCCCAGGAGCGTGTGGACATGAGGGACTCTTATCTGGGTGAGAAAAGGCTGTGGCTGGGGGC
>SJYV01056333.1:2496005-2511092 GCA_006410875.1 Neotragus pygmaeus
TGTTCTCAGATTCACCACCCTGCCCCCTCCCTCGCTCTCCCCGCCAGAGGCCGGAGGCCGGCCCTCAGCCCCTCGTGCACCCTCAGGAGCCTGCCGGTGCTGAAGGTGAACGTGACCATGAAATTCACACCCCCGGAGGTGACGAAGGCTGTGTATCAGTGCTGGGAAGAGCTGACCACCACCGTGGAAGCTGGGCAAGCCACAGTCTGTCTCACCATCCACAAAAGCTCACAGGATCGCCTAGGTGAGCTTCCTCCCAGTAGATCAGACCCTTACCTCCCAGAGGCACGCCACCCAGCCCTCTCCTCAGGGCCACATGGAGCCAGGAACCCAGACCTCACCTCCACGTCCACCCACCTGCCCTTCTCCCTCCCTCTTCCCACACCCAGGCCTTTAGGTTCCTTCTCCAGGATACATGGAGGTCTGCCTTTGTTCCCAGAGGACAAGGCTTCTCCATCCCACCCTCTTTGAGCTGTGTCCACGGCTGTTCTTGCTCCCTCCCACCCACTCTGCACCAGGTGTAGTTACCTTGATTGGTCCTGAACACAGTTCACCACTCCTCACCCGCTCCCTTGTTGCATTCATAAAGACTAAAATTCTTGCCCACTGTGACCCTGCTGATTTGGCCCCTCTGCCTTTCCAGCCTCCCTTACTCCAAGCACTCCCCCTCCTTTTTTTCCCTGGCCACACCAAGGGTCTTGCTAGATCTTAGTTCTCTGATCAGGGGTCAAACTCCTGGCCCCCAGCAGTGAAAGCATGGAGTCCTAGCCACTGGTCTGCAGGGGAATTCCATCCATACACTTAAAATTTTTTTATTTATATTTGGCTGTGCTGGGTCTTCCTTGCTGTGTGGGCTTTTCTCTGGCTGCAGTGTAGAGGCTTCTCCTGGTGTGGAGCACAGGCTTTAGGGCGCAAGGGCTTCCGAAATTGCGGCGAATGAGCCCAGTTGCTCCACAGCATGTGGGATCTTCCAAGATCAGGGATCAAACCTGTGTATCCTGCATTGACAGGCAGATTCTTCACTAATCTATCCAGGAAGCCCTCCTCAGTATAATTTTTAATTAATAAAAAATATTTAATTAAAGATTATATTTTAAAATTAATCTCCCTTCTGGTCTTAGCCACTGTTCCCCAGATATGGGATTTTCCCCTCCCCACTTTTCACCTGACCCCTGCTCATCCTCTAGGTTAGAGCTCAGCTCCAATCAGGAAGGCATCTCTGATCGCCAGATCTGAGTTAGCAAGCCCTCTCTGGTACCACTGAGGATCTGGCCCTTGCAGGGATCACGCTGTGATGTTATGTCCTTCATCCTGATCTCCATTTCTAGGCTGCAAGCTCAGGAGGGCAGGGACCATATTTCTCCATCTTCTCCACCTGTATCCCAGCACCTGGTACAGTTCGTGGCCCACAGAAAGTCCTCAGCGAATCTCCATTGCATGAAAAAATGAAAACAGAATCTTCGCGTTTCTCTCACTTTTCATCTTCCGTCCCTTCTGCTTCAGGTGACGTCCAAAGCTCTGTCACATACGATCTGGCGCTGGATCCAGGTCGGCTGATTTCTCGTGCTGTTTTTGGTGAGACCAACAACTGGACTTTGACTCGAAGAAAAACCCTGGGGCTGGGAGAGCACTGTGACTCCATGAAGCTGCTTTTACCAGTGAGGACTGTGGGTTCTGGGAGAGGGAGGAAGGAGCCCAGGGCCAACCTCTGACACCTTCACTCCCTCCTGAATGAGGCAGGAAAGGCGGGGAGCCTGGGGCAGGACAGGAGAAAGTTGAGGCTGGGGAACCCGGTTTCCACGGTGTTGGTGTGCTGGAGGAGAAACCCCACCAGGGTAGCCAGTAAGGAGGAGGAGAGCAGGTTCTTCAAAGCCCCTTCTTCTCCAGGACTGTGTGGAGGACATAGTGAACCCCATTATCCTGCGACTCAACTTCTCCCTGGTTGGGGAACCCATCGCCTCCTCTCAGAACCTCCGCCCCGTGCTGGCCGTGGGCTCCCAGGACCTCTTCATGGCCTCCGTGAGTCTTCCTAGGAAGCCCCAGGGATGGGCTGACTCTTGCTGTGTCTCTGTGTGCTGAAGAACCTAGGCTGGCTCCCAGGTGCCCACGAAACCACATCACATCTAACATGCTTCCGCCCCGTTCTCACAGCCCGGCCCAGCTTGAAGCCCTACCCACATCTCGGCTGATTATCCACTTTGCCCCAACATAAACTCTCTGGTTCTCATTCTGCAGACCCTTCAAACTTTTTCTTTTATTTTTTTAAACCCACATTTTAATTTATTTATCAATTTTTTTTTTTTTTGACTGTGTCACTTGGCCCGTGGGATCTTGGTTCCCTGACCAGGGATCAAACCTGCACCCCTGCAGTAGAGTACGGAACTTTTTTTTTTTTTTTTTTTTGAGGTATATATAGTTGAATCAGGCTTCCCAGGTGGCTCTAGTGGTGAAGAAACTGCCTGCCAGTGCAGAAGATGTAGAAGAGGAGGGTTCAATCCCTGGGTTGAGAGGATCCCTTGGAAGGGGGCAAGACAAGCCACTCCAATATTCTTGCCTGGAGAATCCCATGGACAGAGGAGCCTGGAGGGCCACAGTCAGAGGGGTCACAAAGGGTGTGACACGACTGAAGTGTCTTAGCACGCACACACACACAGTAGAATTACAATGTTGTGTTAATTTCTGCTGTATAGCAAAGAGACTCAGTTATACATACATATACATGTTTTTCATATTATTTTCCACTATGGTTTATCACAGGATATTGAGTATAGTTCCCTGTGCTATACAGTAGGACTTTGCTGTTTCTCCGTTCTGTATATACCAATTTGCATCTGTTAATCCCAAGCTTCCAATGCAACCCTCTCCTTTCTCTCCCCCTTGGCAACTACCTGTCTGTTCTCTATATTCTTGATTCTGTTTCTGTCTCATAGATAGGTTCATTTGGGTCATATTTTAAACTCCACATATAAGTGATATCAGGTGGTGTCTGTCTTTTTCTGAATGACTTCACGACCATCTCTAGTCAGATGCAACTTTTTAAATTGGAGGATAATTGCTTTCCAGTGTTGTGTTGATCTCTGCTGTATAACGNCTAGGATCAGGATGGGAGAGGAGATTAGGAATATTGACCTGAAAGTAGCAACGTTAGGTTATTCTGTTCCCTTGCATCTCTGAAGATGAGTCTAGTGATCCACTTTAAAGACAAATGTTGTATATTAACACATGAGTATGGAATCTAGAAAGATGGTTCTGATGAACATATTTGCAGAGCAGCAACAGAGACACAGACATAAAGAGCAACAAATGGAGCAGCATGGAAATGTAAACACTACCATATGGAAAATAGATAATCAATGGGAATTTGCTGTGTGACACAGGGAGCTCAACCCCGTGCTTGTGACAACCTAGAGGGATGGGATGGAATGAAAGATAACAGGGAGGTTCAATAGGAAGGGCTCATGTGGACACCTGTGACTGATTCATGTTGATGTATGGCAGAAACCAAGACAATATTGTAAAGCCATTAGCCTCCAATAAATTTTTTTTAAAAGAAGCAATGGAATATTATTGGGCCATAACATTTTGTGGGCCATATCCCTTAATAATTGGAGTACACATACATACATATGTGACAAATGAATGTGACTATGTATATCACCCGTTATGGAAAAAATTGTCATTAACAAGCCCATGCATGTGTCGCTTCAGATGTGTGCAACCCTGTGCAACCCTATGGACTGTAGCACACCAAACTCCTTTCTCCATGGGATTCTCCAGGCAAGAATACTAGAGTGGATTGCCATGCTCTCCTCCAGGGGATCTTCCCAACCCAGCGACCAAATCAGCATTTCTTATGTCTCCTGCATTGGCAGGCAGGTTCTTTACCACTAGCGCCACCTGGGAAGCCCTTGATAAGCCCATATGCAAACACAAAAAATGTGATTTTGACTTCATCCTGGATGATGGTGATGATAATGACTTATACTAATAGCATTAGTATGAGTAATTCCTAATTGTGTGGTATCTTGCAACTTAATCTTTCTGAGATAGTTTCTTCCTTCACAAAGCAGAGATTACTATTGTAGTATATCTGGATAATACATATAAATTCTGTTTCTGAGACTGGTAGCTCTCATTCCTTTAGACTAGGAACTGACTCTCTTGGATTTATGAATTTCTCAATCTATTGTTTTCAAACATAAGTTTTTGATCTGACCACTGTATTTCTGAACCCAGTATGTCAAAATTGCCCATCTTGAATATTATTTCCCATAGGAATATTATATCTTTTCCAGTGATATTAGAAAGAAGGTATGCTATTATTTATGTATGTTTTGAATGATTCTTGGATAATTGCCATACATGCATTTAAAGTAGAATACTTTCAAGATTATATTTCTACATTATAGTATATAAACTTTATGGCATGCATTAATTAAAGATGATGATTCAAATATGTATTACTGAAGATATTTTTATGGCATGCTTTTCTAGTGCTTTATCTGTAAAGAGCCTAGATTCTCAATCTATTTGCCCCAACACATGCATATAAGTAATCGTATCATATGTTTATATATTTGTTTAGTCTTATTGTCACTGTGATATTTCTTAGTTAACTGTTAGCATCCAGTCTATTTTTTATAAGCCCCTAAAGTCAAGGATATCTTGTTAACTTTATGTGTACTACCCTAGTTGAAAATTATCGTATTAGTTATCCAGTGCATGCGTGCTAAGTCGCTTCAGTAGTGTCTGACTCTTGTGATCCACTGCATGGTAGCCTTCCAGGCTCGCACTTTTGTCTATGGATTCTCTTGGCAAAAATACTGGAGTGGGTTGCCATGCCCCGCTTCAGGAGATCTTCCCAACCGAGGGATCAAACCTGCATTTCCTGTGTCTCCTGCATTGCAGGCGGATTCTTACTGCAGAGCCACCAGGGAAGCCTGAGTTATCTATATATCTATAACAAATCACCTCAAAAACCAGTGACTATATTAGAATGATGTTTTGGGTCGCTGGGGTGGGGGAGGGAGGGATAGGGAGTTTGAGAAGGTCGTGTATACACTGCTATATTTAAAATGGATAACCAACAGGGACCTACTGTATATTACATGAAATTCTGCTCAATGTTATGTGGCAGCCTGGATGGGAGGGGAGCTCAGGGGAGAATGGATTCGTTAATGTGTATGGCTGAGTCCCTTCACTGTTCACCGGAAATCACCACAACATTGTAATCGGCTATACCCCTATACAAAATAAAAAGTTAAAAAAAACCTTAGTGGCTGTATTAATTTGCTAGGACTGCTGTAACAAAATAGCAGAGACTGAGTGGCTTAACCAACAGAAATTAACTTTCTTGCAGTTTGGAGGCTAGCAGTCCAAGATGAAGTGTTCTAATAGATTTGGTCCCTTTTGAGGGCTCTCCTTGGCTTGTGGAGGGCCATCTTCTCACTATGTCCTCACATGGCCTTACCTCTGCCAGAGCCTTCAGTTAGCAACTTACTGATATTCCTTAAGAGTTTTAGCAATCACAAATCGCAGGAGTACTTATGAGTTGTACTTTTATATTTGTTTTCATTTAAGGTAAATTTCCCACTTGCAATTTTAAAAGAAGGGATTTGCAGACAGCTGGTGGGAATATAAACTAGTACAGCCGTACAGAAAACAAGATAAAGATTTCCCAAGAAATTGAAAAGAAAAATCACTTTATCATTCAATTGCTCTACTTATGGGTATATATTCAAAGGAAACAAAATCACTGTCTTAAAGAGATATCTGTATTCCTATATTCAGTGCAGCATTGTTCACAATAGTCAATGTAAGAAAACAACCTGAGTAGTTGTTGACAAATGAATGGATAGAGAAAATGTAGAATATATAAACAGTGGGATATTATTCAGCCATAAAGAAGAAAGAAATTCTGATATTTGCAATGAAATGGATGAAACTAAAGGTCATTGTGCTAAGTGAAAAGAAAGAAAGGCCAAGAAAGTCAGACAGGTGCTACATGGTTTCACTTATATGTGGAATCTAAGAAAAGAAAACAAAGCAAAACAGGCCAGCTTCTCAAAACAGAATGTAAAATGATTGTCACCAGGGCCTGGGAGATGGAGAAATAGGGAGAGGTTATAAAATGAGTACACACTTACAGCCAGCAGAGAAATAAGTTTTTAGGATATAATATATAGCATGGTGACAACAGTTAATTATTGTACTCTTGAAACTTGCTAAGAGGGTAAATGTTATGCATTCTCACCCTTCTCCAGAAAAAAAAGGAGAAAGGATCAAAGGAACTATGCTGGGAGATGGATGTTGACTTGATTGCGGGCATCTTTTCATATGTGTCTGTACATCAAATCATCATATTACACACTTTAAATATATTACAGTTGTATTTATCAACTATACCTCAATAAAGCCAGAAAATGTTTTTAAAAACTAAGGGATGTATAGTAAAAAAGAATGTAAACAATGCCATCTATGTACACTGCATTGAATAAGAATGGATTTGACCTAGAATTCAAACTATATTAATCAAAGTATGCTAATCTATTGGGCCTTTATTACCTACAAATCTGCCCCTGTTCTAGGCATCTATCATTGTTGTTTTGATAATGTTGTAGTATATTAATTTCCTTATTTTTAAAGCCCCCAAATTTGTTTACTCCATGCTTTGTAGACTTGATCTCCAGATTGAACCTGGACACATTTTCTGATCATTTTATTATTCTAAAGAAAATAAATTAAGTTCTACCAAAATACTTGTACTATTTAGATGCTGGAAATGTAATTTGCTCAGGGAACTTGAATTTCCTAGGTAATTTCTCTCACTCTAAAATTCATCTGACTCTTGAGGAAACACTTAGCTCTTAGCATCATTGACATGCTTTATACGGAAAACCAAAACTGATGTTCAGGTCTATTCATGCGTTAAAATGCTCAGCGTCTTATTCCAATTTCTTATCTATAGCGACAGAGTACTTATCAGTCAAGTTATCTTAGCCTTTGTCCCATACAACTTAAAATTTTTTTCCATATTTTTCTTTTTTGAAAGCTAAAACTAATTGTAGCTGTTTTGGAGCAGCTCTTTTGTGGATGAGTAACACTGCCTTATTACAAGGATGTACCTTCAACCTTGAATTTTAACTGTCATGTTGACACTAGAATATTTATTTTTCTTATGGAACTTTGCACGTTATTAGGTTTTACCCTATTTCCATCTCCCTGTACTATGTCCTTGCAAGTATTATGGTGTCAAATAGCTGCTTTATTAAATTTTACATGATAGACCTGAGAGTCAAAACTTTCTAATAATATATACTGTCATTGGCAGACGATGACTTGAGTTTTTCTGCTAGGGGTTAGAAATTCAGTTTCTTTTCCTCTGGAATGGAAGGATTATAGCTGGGTGTTACATATTTGAATATTATCTTTTTATTCCAAGTAAACGAAAGCCTAAACTTTGCTTAAGTTTGTATACCTTACTTCTGCATATGTTCTAGTGCCTTTGAGAGCCCATTTACATATTATTAACTCTTGGATAGGGTTTCTTTGAAAGTAATGATTCTCCATCACATTAGAATTTCACATTAGTAGAGTCAAGGAACACTGTGTCCTTGGAATTTCTCTCAAAGCACATTGGTCCTTCTTAGGCAAGTGGCTTGTTGAAGATGGGTAGGAGAGTTGGGGGATTAGAGGGGTGGGGAAAAAGGTAAAGGCTTTAAGGAATGCAGAATAGAATATAGGGCATTTCATTTTTTTTTTAAGTGGATGCCTCTTTTCCTACATTTTCACTGAGTCTACAGTTTTCCAGTATGCAGAGTTCTATGCTTTCAGAGTTTGACTGACTCTGAAAATAGCTTCTTTAATATGTGTGCCAGCGGTTTAGTGCAGTCATAGTTTTTCTTAGTTTTAATATAACATGCTTGCCAGATTGCCTTTGAAGCCTTTTATGTTTTTTCTTTTCAGACTTTGAAGAGTGGGATGACGCCTATTTGATCTACGACTCGTGTTTCTTGCTGTTTGGGGACGAGTTCTTCCTATCCACACGGATGCAAAGAAGTTACCATGTTGGTATGCAGCCTAGAGGGGAGAATGGCTCTGGGATTAAAAGATGTCAGTCCAGTGTGGCTACTCATTCGAACAGAGAAAATGTACAGTTGGAGGTGGTATGTAGTGGCTCTTTTTCATCCTGAGATTTGGGAAGCAGAGCCGACCTGTTTAGATGGTGGCAGGTGAGGTTGATGGAGAGGCAGAGACCAAAGAGGGAACATGCAGGGGTCTGAGTTAAGGTTAAGTTGGTTCTTAGTCTCAGGGCATTTTTGTTTTCAGGAGTTTATTGTTGCAAAATAAAGTCTATATTTTGCCTAAGCTAGTTTCCTCTGATATCTGTTATTATAGATGTCTAACCTAAAGTGTGCCCTTTTTCTCTTCGTTTTGGTTAAGAAACCTGTAGTTATCTATTTCTACTTTTCAGTTAGAATACTGTTTAGTATTCATTACCATTCATAATGGTGTGCTGTTTATTATCTTTTTAATGTGGTTCCTGAAGTGCATTTAATACACTTCCTTAGATGAAGGAGATATTTTTCTTATAGAGGTTACATATACAATATAATGATTTAAAAATTCATAATCACTTGACTAATTCAGTATGACCACATTCACCCAGTCCACATAACATGTCTTTGGGCATTGAAAATAAATTAGGAAACAGCGGAGGGAACAGAAACAAGACATTACAACATGAAAAATCCAGTTTAGAACAAGCACGATAAGATTGTTTTAATAGTAAAAGCCTTGAGTCATCTATGCTGAACAAAGATAAGAATGCAGAAGTGCTTAGTCGTTAAGACTTTAAACTTATTTTTCAAGACCATCAAGATGATACCGCTTTATAAGAACTATGATTAATGCATGGGGTTGTTTTCAAGTTTAGTCAAACTTATTTCATATATTTGAACTAATCTTTATCTGTTCTTATCAGAATTGTTCTTTCTCAACAGTCCCCATGTTTCTATATGTTTTGGAAAACCACAGAGTTGTTTGGTTCTTGTTTTGTTGACATACTGAAGTTATAGAGAATACAGAGATGAGAAACAAGGGTCTAGGCTGTTGGATTTGATGGTACACCAGTCTCTGTTTCCTAGCTGATGAGCTATGTGCAATTTTTTGTTCTGAGTCTAATTACTGTAGAGATCTTATAATGGGCTAGATTGCAACATGAATTTAGTAAATTCTTCCAGTTCCCTTGAGAGGCCTTTGACAAAAGCCATGGTAATATAGCAATTGACTCATTTTCCACTGTGAGGGCTGATAGTGATATATCATGCAACTGATGTTCAGTCAGCAACGATCAGGCAGGTCTGAATCATGACTTTTATCCCTTTTTTTGTTTGCTTGTTTTTTTGTTTTTTTTTTTTTTTAAAGATTGTGTGTTTCCTTGGCCACCTCTTCACTTACTTCCTTTAGGTCTTTCTAACAAATTACAATCTGATACAGTGAAAAGAATTTTTGACTGGCATCAGACAACCTGTGTTTCAGCCCTGACTGTGACCTTCTATTTGACTTTGAATGCTCCACTGAACCTGTTTCTTCATCTATCAATTGAAAATAAAATACCCATGTCACAGAGTTGTTGTAAGAATTAAGTGAAATATACATGGTATGAATTGCTTTATAAGATTGTTATGATTCTTGACAATGGTTTTATTTTTCCCCCTAAAATAATAGTAGTAAATAAATCTACCTGTGGTTAAAAGCATGGAATCTGGACATACTATCTGAGTTTGAATCCTGTCTCTATTACTAGCAGTCAGACTTGGGAAAGGCATTCCACATCTCTGTGCCTCACTTTACTCTAAAAAAATGAGTATAAGAATAGCAATTCCTCATATAACAGTTGTGAACATTAAAGGAATTAATATAAAGCTCTTGCAAAATTCTCTGTATAGTAATACTATATGTGTTTGTTAAACAAAGAAACAAGCAATCAACTAAATAAGTGGAGGGGTTACCTGTCTTCCCTCAGTTGACCTGGGAAGTCCCAGATTTTGAAATAGACACTAAAGCATGGGGAACTCTTCTGCTATGGTGGTGGCTTGTCATTTTTAAGACTTCTCCCCAGGCAGCCCCATCCAGAGCCTTGCCCAACTGCTTGTGACTTCGGAGGAAGTGAGATCCCACTCCCTCTGCATGGAATTCAGAAAAGACTGTCCTTGGATTCAGCTCTTCAGTCCCACAGCATCCATCTCCAAAGGTCCCAGCTTCCTAGTGAGTGTGGACTAGACTATGAACACTGTCCTTCCCTGTGGACCCTTTGCCTTTCCTGGGATTCAGACTTTCAATTTGGATTTCCCTTTGCAACCATCAAGAAAATAAAGGATGGATTACCTCCTCACCTCCCCACCCTCACCTAAACAATGGATAGCTGTTCCCTGCACTACCCTGTTGGGTGATCTTCCTTAATTAATTCTCAGGCTCAGATGGGTTCATTATACTCCCTTCCCTTGGACAGGTTTCTCACAAGATAAAGCCTATAAGTCCACTTGCAGTACTTCTAGGGAGCAGAGAGTGTGACCAAGTGGGATACAAGCTTTCTCAGTGAGTCCATATTGGCTTTTTGGAAAGACATATCCTGTAAGTCCCCTTCTGAGTTGTTCAATCAGCTTTTGCCAACCAGAAATTAGCACCTGTGGTTCTGACCAATATGCGTATCAGTTGATATTGTCAGGTCATTCTGGGTAAGTATGTGAAAAGTGAAAGTTTAGTGTTAGTTGCTCAGCCATGTCCAATTCTTTGCAACCCCGTTATATCCAGCCAAGCTCTCTGTCCATGGAATTCTCCAGGAAAGAATACTGGAGTGGGTAGCCATTCCCTTATCTAGGTACCACCTCCCAAATATAAATTATTCTATGCATAGTTACCAGTTTTGGTTTAGATGCATTCTTAATTGTAGTTCTTAACTGAGGTCTGGGGCTTCCCTGATAGCTCAGTTGGTAAAGAATCCACCTGCAATGCAGGAGACCCAAGTTCGATTTCTGGGTCAGGAAGATCCACTGGAGAAGGGATTGGCTAACCACTCCAGTATTCTTGGGCTTCCCTTATGGCTCAGCTGGTAAAGAATCTGCCTGCAATGTGGGAGACCTGGGTTTGATCCCTGGGTTGGGAAGATCCCGTGGAGAAGGGAAAGGCTACCCACTCCAGTATTCTGGCCTGGAGAGTCAGACAAGACTGAGCAACTTTCACTTACTCCCTCAACTGAGGTCTAAGGTTTAAATTCCACAGCTGCCTAAACACTTTGCTCATGGAAGAGAAGCATCTTTAGAAGCAAATGGCATGTAGGAATCTTTAAGAGAGTGCCTTGGGAAATGTAGGAGGTCTGGATGGGGTAAGGAGGAGAGAGGAAGTGATGAAGGGACAGAGGGGAGAGATTGGTAGAACAGGAAGAAGAGAATAGATAAATAAAACTGACCAGAGGAGAAGTATGGGGGTTCACTAGGGAAATGTGTCTAGTTTGTCGTTGCTGAAGTTTGTCAAATTCCTCATTAGCTTTTTCTGGGGAATCTTTAATTGAAGCAACTTTTGAATCAGAATTTTGTTTCAAGGTTTCTGCATACCAATTAAAAAATACTACTCACTATACTTGAGATGTTTTATTCCTTTTTCGTAATTAAGATTTAATGGACATACAATATTATATTAGTTTCAGGTGAACAGCATAATGATTTGCTATTTGTATATACTGCAAAATAATCACCACAATGTATCTAGTTAACATTAATCATAATTAAAATTTTTTTTCTTGTGAGAAAAACCTTTAAGATCTCTTTTAGCAACTTTCAAATATGCAACAATATATTATTAACTATAGTCATTATGCTTTAAATTATATTCCCATGAGTTATTTATTTTATAGCTGGAAATTTGTACCTTTTGACCCTCTCACCCCTTTTACCCACCAACTATTGCCCGTCTCTGCAACCCATCAAATCTGTTCTCCCTATCTATGAACTTGGTTTTTTTGTTTGTTTATAGATTCCATATGTAAGTGAGATGATACAGTAATTGTTTTTCTCAATTACTTATTATAATTTACATTGTAATTATTATAATTACATATAATATAATAATATAATATAATATAATTATAATAATATATGACTTATTTCACTTGGAATAAATGTCTGACTTATTTCACTTAGAATAATGCCATCCATCTACGGTCCATCTATATGGTTACAAATGGCATTTTAAAGATGTTTTTCAAGCAAACAATTTTGTTCAAGTCAAATATTTCTAAGAGTGGCCATGAAAGTCTCAGTCAGCCTTGCTACAGTTATGCCATTTACAGAGAGAGATCTGGGCATTAAGAATGTAATGAGAGAATATATAAGTTGTAGGAGTTTTCACCACGAGAAGATTTGGATTTAGATGACCTCATGAGAGCTGGCAATGGTCAGGTGAAAATGATGTGGGTACTGTTCGTGTCTTGGGTCCCCAATCTGAGAGTTGACTGCCTCTGTGCACAGACCACAAAAATCTGTACCCTGGCAGGTGAACAGCCAGAGAGAACATGCTCTTGGTATGGTGGCTCAGCTGGTAAAGAATCTGCCTGCTATATGGGAGACCTGGGTTCGATCCCTGGGTTGGGAAGATCCCCTGGAGAAGGGAACAGTTACCCACTCCAGAATTCTGGCCTGGAGAATTTCATGGACTGTATTAGTCCATGGGGTCGCAAAGAGTCGGACACAACTTAGCAACTTTCACTTTCAGTACCAAAGATGAACTCTCAAGATAAAGAATCAAACATAAGAAGCACCAATCAGGTTTTATTGGTGTCCCACAGCAAGGTTTATCCAAATGGACACTGGTCAGTGAGAACACACACACAAACGTATCCGTGGGGCTGGCTTAAACAACAGGCTTATAAGGGTCTATCTTGCCATCTTTTGCTTGTTTTCTACCTCTTCCTTATGACAAATAATACTGTTAGGCAATACAACACAAAATGGAAGCACAGAATAGAATAAAAAGGAATGTTCTGATTCTACTTAAAAATGCCAAATAAATTGGAACCAGTAACAAAACCTGGGTATACCTACCAAACAGAATAACTAGCAAGGAACTCAACTCAAGTGCAGTGGACTCCAGACCTAGTTCTGACTTATCCAATCACAGACTTGTCAAGCCATGAGCAGGAAGACATAAGGAGCCTCTCTGGGTTCTGTTCCTTGTCAAACGCTTAGGTCTGGCACCACCAGCAGAGAAGCCAGTGGCACCCCACTTCAGTACTCTTGCCTGGAAAATTCCAGGGACAGGGGAGTCTGGTTCACTGCCATCTATGAGGCCGCACAGAGTCAGACATGACTGAAGTGACTTAGCAGCAGCAGCAGCCATCACCAGGTGGTATATACTGTATCTTGATGAAGCATCTAAGAAAAGCTGTGGAAATATCCACACAAAAGAGAACAGCCAGAGGCTATTCATTCAGAGCTTGCCATAGCAAGGGTGTCAACCACCATCACTTGTGTTTGGCAGTCAATGCAAGCAAAAGTGTAGGAAAACATGGAGGGAAAACAGAGAAGGCTACAGGTTATGTTCTGATTGGAGGGTGCTGGCATGGGAAAACTGAAGGTGGGTTTGCTAGAGCTGGCCATCTTATGTGATTGGTCTGGAGCCTGTACTTGGCTTTCTCTGGTCCATCCTGCGTTGGAAGCAGGGGCAATAAATAGAAAAACTGACACTGACTAAGCCCTGAGTGTTCTGAACCAATTACTGTAAAGGCTGTAGTTTGGTTTTTGGACCAGCTGTTGCAGAGATTGTGGGTAGAATTTCTGTTGTCAAATATTGTCCTGTCGCTGTCTTAGTATTCCATCTCTTATCTTTCGGTCATATGGATACAGTGCAAACCCATGAATCTCACATGTTCAAAATGAAATTCATCATTTTCATTAAATTTAACAACTTCAATGCATCCTATAAAACTGTACATCTAGGGGTTGATTTTTTTTTCCTCCCATGTATTTTTTACCCATATTTAATTGATCATCAAATTCTTTTTTTTTTTTTTGACCCCACCATTCCCTGACCAGGGATCAAACCCATGCCCCCTGCATTGGCAGCAAGGAATCCTAAACACTGGACCACTGGGGAAGTCTCCACTGAGTCATATTAATTTCATGTCTGTAACCTCTTTCCAATCTGTACACTTACCTCCATTCCAGCGCTCATTGTCTTGGCCCAAGGTTTTTATAATTTCTTAGGGCTCGTTATTATAGGCAGATTTCATTCTCTTTCTTAGATTTAGTCTCAGGTTTCAGCTCAGTTCAGTCGCTCAATCGTGTCCAACTCTTTGAGACCCCATGAATCACAGCACGCCAGGCCTCCCTGTCCTTCACCAACTCCCAGAGTTCACCCAAACTCGTGTGCATTGAGTCAGTGATGCCATCCAACCATCTCATCCTCTGTCGTCCCCTTCTCCTTCTGCCCCCAATCCCTCCCAGCATCAGTGTCTTTTCCAATGAGTCAACTCTTTGCATGAGATGGCCAAAATATTGGAGTTTCAGCCTCAGCATCAGTCCTTCCAGTGAACATCCAGGACTGGTCTCCTTTAGGATGGACTTGTTGGATCTTTTTGCAGTCCAAGGGACTCACAAGAGTCTTCTCCACAGTTCAAGCAACACAGTTCAAGAGGCTTTTTAGTTCCTCGTCGCTTTCTGCCATAAGGGTGAAATCCTGAGAGATGATGCTGTGAAAGTGCTATGCTCAATATGCCAGCAAATTTGGAAAACTCAGCAGTGGCCACAGGACTGAAAAAGGTCAGTTTTCATTCCAATCCCAAAGAAAGGCAATGCCAAAGAATGCTCAAACTACATAAGTGTGATGTCATCTGCATATCTGAGGTTATTGATATTTCTCCCAGCAATCTTGATTCAAGTTTGTGCTTCTTCCAGCCCAGCATTTCTCATGATGTACTCTGCATATAAGTTCAATAAGCGGGGTGACAATATACAGCCTTGACACACTCCTTTTCCTCTTTGGAACCAGTCTGTTGTTCCATGTCCAGTTCTAACTGTTGCTTCCTGACTT
>SJYV01056333.1:2511304-2552996 GCA_006410875.1 Neotragus pygmaeus
TGGAATTCCATCACCTCCACTAGCTTTGTTCGTAGTGATGCTTCCTAAGGCCCACTTGATATCACATTCTAGGATGCCTGGCTCTAGGTCAGTGATCACAGTATCGTGATTATCTGGGTCGTGAAGATCTTTTTTGTACAGTTCTCCTGTGTATTATTGCCACCTCTTCTTAATATCTTCTGCTAGGTCCAGACCATTTCTGTCCTTTATTGTGCCCATCTTTGAATGAAGTGTTCCCTTGGTATCTCTAATTTTCTTGAAGAGATCGTTAGTCTTTCTCATTCTGTTGTTTTCCTCTATTTCTTTGCATTGATTACTGAGGAAGGCTTTCTTTCATTGCTATTCTTTGGAAGTCTGCATTCAAATGGAATATCTTTCCTTTTCTCCTTTGCTTCTTGCTTCTCTTCTTTTCACAGCCATTTGTAAGGCCTCCTCAGACAGCCATTTTGCTTTTTTGCATTTCTTTTCCATGGGGATGGTCTTGATCCCTGTCTCCTGTACAATGTCAGGAACCTCCATCCATAGTTCATCAGGCACTCTGTCTATCAGATATAGTCCCTTAAATCTATTTCTCACATCCACTGTATAATCATAAGGATTTGATTTAGGTCATACCTGAATGGTCTAGTGGTTTTCCCTGCTTTCTTTAATTTAAGTCTGAATTTGGCAATAAGGATTTCACGATCTGAGCCACAGTCAGCTCCTGGTCTTGTCTCAGATTTAATTCTCTGTATTTTTGACAAAGTAGCCTTTTTGAACACATGCATCCTTAAACGACTATAGATCAATATCCTTGTCCTGGCTTACCAATCATGCATAACCCAGTCACCGACCAGCTCTGTAATGTCATCTCTCCTTATTCCTGTTCCTACTCTGTGTTGCACCATGAAGAGAAAATTCAGTCCCCCACTTAAGTCCTGCTTCTGTCATCCATGCCTTGGCATAGTGAGCAGCCTAACTTGCATTCTCCTCTCACTCCATCTCACATGCCCCATTCATAGATTTTGCATAGTACTTCTCCTTGAAGTCTGGCCTGAGGAATACCCTCTTCTGTTAAGTCCGTCACAATTTCTCCCAATGGAATGAAATTGCTCTCTGATATGCTACCATGGCAACCTGTACATACATCTACCCTAGTATATGGGCTTCCTTGGTAGCTCAGCTGGTAAAGAATCTGCCTGCAATGCAGGAGACCCCAGTTTGATTTCTAGGTTGGGAAAATCCCCTGGATAAGGGATAGGCTACCCATTTCAGTATTCTTGGGCTTCTCTGATAGCTCAGATTGTAAAGAAACTGCCTGCAACACAGGAGTTCTGGGTTTAATCCCTGGGTTGGGAAGATCCCCTGGAGGAGGTCATGACAACCCACTCCAATATTCTTGCCTGGAGAATTGCTATGGACAGAGAAGTCTGGTGAGCTCCAATCCATGGCCTCTCAAAGAGGTGGACAAGACTGAGAGTAAGCACAGCACAGTACCACAGTATATATTATACTTTCTATTTATTTGATTATGTTCCACTTAGAATATTAATGTCTGTACCACAGAGATTATTTTGCTAAGTCCTCTTTCTTTAACTACAGTATCTGGCTTATAAGAGGTGCTTAATACATTTTTGTTGAAAGCATAAATGAAATATTGAAGTTGTAACTTGTTGCTGGATAACCTTGGTGCAAATCAGTGCAACTTGGATTTCCATCCTCTCTCCGCATGTGCCTTTCTTCAGAAAACAGCTTTCGCTAACGTGTGGCAGAAGGAAGGTGCTGTTTCACTGCATCTCTGACGTCACCGCTCAGCACCCTGCACTGAGCTGGTGGTCCCTCCTCTCTCTCGCCAGCATCTCTATGTGCTGACCACTTGCTAGTCAACAACCATCACACCAGGCGATAGACTTTTCGACTTAACAATCTTTCTTCTCCACAGGAGAGCTGAAAAGGAAAGCAAATGGAGCGTGCCCTATTTCTCCTCTTCCTATCTTGCCTCTCTACAGCAGAATAACAATTTAGGAAGGAAGAGCTAAAGTTCTTAATGACTTGGACTTCCCCGAGAGTCCACGTCGGAAAGCATCTGAAGGGCAGTGGGAACATGGTGGCTACAACTTGCCTTCATTACATTCCTCTACAGGTTCTCAAACCCTCCCCGACACCCCACCTTCTGGAGAGCTCTCTGTGAATCTCTCCTCTTGGGAGACTCATCCCTTGCATAGGGCAACACCTCAGTCCCTAGATCTAATGTGTCATACCAACATTTCGTAATCTTTAAATAACTGGAGTGGAGGAGGAGGGCTGCCCTGAGTAATTCCATATAGGATTACTGTTTGTATTTTTGTTTGTTTTTAGCACAACAGTATTTTAAGACATCTGCTGTGATGTCTCTTATGAATAAAGCACAGCATCACATGTGTTTCAGATACACAGTTTGGCATTTTGTTTACTTAGCATTTACCTTCAGCGAAGACAGTGGGGAATGGCTGCAGTTAGTCCACAACCTTTATTCACTAAGGAGTATCAGGCAATTTCTAGGCTTGCATTTCATTGTTCTGCTTCCTGATTTTTTTTCCCTTTGTCCCCAGGAAAGCAGTGTAAAAGGGACCGAGCATTGTGTCAACCTGTCACTGTGTCTTTCATACATGTGCTCACTCCCTAAAAAGGCAATTAAAGGCTGCTTCCTTAGAGGATGTTCATACAGTAACAAACAAGCAAAATAAACAAACAAAACCCACAAAGAATGATGTTCGTCCCTGTCATGCAATCTAGAGACTGCTCATCCTTTTCAATATTCCCAAGGGCGTGAGAACAGACACGTCTGTGTGCTTATCTTTGGCGCCTCTTGTTTGCTAGAGCAGAGCACGCACAGTACCATTTCCAAGGACAGTCTCACTTTTTGTTTTGCTTTTTTTAAGAAAGGAGGGAGCTATAGGGTAACCCCATGTTGAGAACAGGTATATTTTTGTAAGCAGAACCATTATACAGAATCAGTTCAGTTAGTTCAGCCGTTCAGTCATGTCCGACTCTTTGAGACCCCAGGCCTCCCTGCCCATAACCAATTCCCAGAGCTTGCTCAGACTCATGTTCACTGAGTCCGTGATGCCATTCAACCATCTCATCCTCTGTAGTCCCCTTCTCTTCCCGCCTTCAATCTTTCCCAGCCTCAGAGCCTTTTCCAGTGAGTCAGTTCTTCACATCAGGTGGCCAAATTATTGGAATTTCAGCTTCAGCATCAGTCCTTCCAATGAATATTCAGGACTGATTTCCTTTAGGATGCACTGATCTCCTTGCAGTCCAAGAGACTCTCAAGAGCCTTCTCCAACACTACAGTTCAAAAGCATCAATTCTTTGGTGCTCAGCTTTCTTTGTGGTCCAGCTCTCACGTTCATACATGGCTATTGGTAAAACCATAGCTTTGACTAGACATATGCAGAATAGACTGACTTTCCCCCTTACTTTTGTTTAGTTGCTAAGTCGTATCTGACTGTTTTGTGACCCCATGGACCTTGCCAGGCTCCTCTTTGTGTGGGATTTTTTGCCATTTCCTTCTCGAGGGGATCTTTGAGATCTAGGGATCAAACCATTGTCTCCCACATTGGCAGGCAGAGTCTTTACCACTGAACCACTGGGGAAGCCCTTTCTTATTCTACAAATGAACTGTATTGCCCTTTAATGGAAGTTTCTGTTATCCCAAAAAGGCTTTTAACATTTAGGTGAAGGGTAAATTTCTCATCAGACTAGGATGAAATTATTTAGCTCTCCTGCATGGGGATGTGGTCAGTTAGGAGTGAGTCATGCTGGTGGTGGTAATTCATCTTGTTCCATCTGCATGATGTTCATGCTCAGAGGCTAGATAACAATGTTTAAATAACCTCTAGTTGTCTTCTGGGAAGAATGTGGTATGGCTGTATCATATTATTAAACTGTTACAAAAATTTTAAGGACACCTAGTATATTCTTTCTCCTTCTATTTTCACTTCACCATCTCAGCATCTTGAGTTGTGTTTCAACTGTCTCAAAAGAGGAGTGCATATGGCTGAATGTTATAGTTGGATAGAATTCCTGGCTTTTTATCCCCATAAATTATTCTTATTAAGAACTGAGTTTGCAGGACAGAAAAACAGGACTTCTTTTGAGGTTGGAAACAAATTCCTGAACATGAGAGAGAGAAATGGTGAATTTAGGAATAGCAGGGTTCTTTCTTCTGGTGGAGATCTTAGAACAGTTAATGGTAACTTGTGCAGAAATGACATGATAACACTGCCTTCCCCTTAGCTATCTCTCTGGGGGGAACGAAGAAAAACTTAGATGCAATTTCCTTTAGCTAGTGGGAAGCAGGCTCAGATTCTTTTTTATTTCAAGAAGATGTGATAGAGCTGCAATATGTTTGGCACATAAAGTTAGGGGGCTAATTGTAAATTAGCTTGCCACTTAATTACTCAGTAAAATAGCTTGGGCAAGTTTCTTAATCTCTCCAAAAGTATGTATCTGTAAAAGAGGGAGAAGAAACTAACCTTGAAAAATTGTTTTTAAAACCAAAGTAAATGAGCTAACATTTGTCAAGGACCAGCCATCATTAAATGGCATCTATTATTACATTATTACTTTTACTTGTTATAAATTGACAATTATGTTTATGTAATAGTTTGATAAAAGCCTTGTTTGATCTGATGTGAACCTTTCATTACTATGCTGTCATCCTGCCTGGGTACACATTTACATTCTCTGCAAATTTTTAAAGCTATATATACAGTTTTATTGAGTGAGAAGCTAATTATTAGAGATAATGTCCCAAATTTGTGAAACTGACTCGGTGTTTAAGTCAAGAATTTAGGTAATCCAGCTTCTTTAAATGGCAGACATTTACTCATACTAAATTTGAATTTATTGCCTGTACATCTCAAATAAATTTATGAGAAATTCATTAAAAAATGTGAAAATGTCAACATAGAATTGTAATTGTTGTACTTTCTGCATACTTGAAATGTCACAAAATATCAGGATTATATGAGCTACACAAATTAAAAGCATCTTTAGGGAATAAACCGTTTCTAGTATAAAGTCACATGTCCTTATTCCCCCAAGGACTTGTTGTTCAATAAATGCTAATGGATGATGATACAATGTAACATTTTATGAAATTAATCTTCTCAGTTTCTTTTTCCTGGGAGAGTGCATGGAAACTCGGCTTCCAATGATTCTTTTTTTTCATGTTAAAGCTACATTTGCCGTGAGGGTGTTTCTCTAACTGCTTAATCTTTAGTCCCCTTAACCAGAGTTTTATAACTATTGATACACAACACATAAAAAGTGGGTTACGAGTGTTCCTGGAGAGGATTCTTTCCAGTTCAAATTGATGAGTGGAGTCTCAGGATGGCAACAGCTCTGTTGTCCCTCTAGCTAAAGTAGTTGCTTCCATCTGCATCCGTATTCTGTAAACAGATTATTATTAGCATATATATGTATGTGTGTGTGTGTATATATATATGTATATGCCATGAAATGAAAAGTGTAGAAATCCTGGAAAATAATTTTTTTAAATCACAATTTAATTCTAACTAATTAAAAATATCTCACTTAGCCCTTTTCTGTGTCTTTTGATGTCTTAAACATTTGTAGAAATGTTAGTTATATTAGTTTGAGATTTCCTTCCCCTAGATTCACATACATTTTTTTCTATGAAAAGTAAAATGACAAAATCTAACAGCATCTTCCCTAAGAGTGAAAAATTAATAAGAACAAATAAGACCAAGTAATTTCAGGATGTTGTACTGAACTTAAAAGCTAACTTCCACATTATCTTAATATTTAATACTTTATTTTTATGATAATGTATTCATAATCTAAAAATACTTCCCATTTATTAAAATCTTATCTCAGAATAAAATATTTTAGAAAAGTTGTGTAGAGTTTCATAAAACATCCTCATAATGATATTTTGCACATTGATCTGCATCGTCTTACTTTTCTGTTTTTACATAGTTTTATTTCAAACAGAAAAAAAATGGTAAAACAGGACACAATAATTTTTGAAGGACAAGGATGAGCAAATTTTTCTAAAGGAGTTTATTGAATGGATTATAGGTTCAACAGCTGTGAGAAGGACCCAAGTAACTGTGGTTTAAATAAGACCATTTCTTTCACAACAGAATTCAGGGCAAACATAAATGACTCTGAATGCCAGGGATCCAGGCTCCTTTATCATTTACTGTTTCAGGAGCCTCAAAAAATTATTTTCACTTCTTGTTTCAAATGTCTGTTCCAACTCTAGCCATTACGTCAGTGATCTAGCTGTGGATGTCGAGAACATAACAATTTGTTTTTGTTGGTTAAGCTTGAAGTTTGACACATCACTTTTTCTTACAATCTGTTGGTCTGGATTTAGGCACATGGCCACGAAATGGATAGAAATGCAATCCAGTTGAAAATCTGATCACTATGAAAGGTGAAAAGGGACATTATAAAATGATTAGCAGTCTCAGCAGCAAAGGACTACTGTGGAGATCTCTATAAATGATCACCTATGGCCACATTTATTGTTGACCTTAATCTACATTGGTTTTACTGGAGGGCCAAAGGGCCTGTGGATGCCACATATATGGTATGTTTTCCTTCAGTCTTGTGTATGCTCTTTGAAAGTAATTCTTCCATCCCAAGGTTATTTTTGCATAATAAAATAAAAATAAGGCAAATAAGGCAGTCTTCTCTTCAAGAAATTTATCCTCTATTAGGAAAAAGATAAAAAATTAATGCCATGTGTTAAATGTACTGATAGAAGTTATGTATAAACAGCTGGGATAATAGGGATTAAAACAATTACTTTGTTCAAAGAAAAAATTTCAAGGATATATATAGTAGTTGGGGCCTCCCTGGTGGCTCAGATGATAAAGAATCTGCCTGCAATGCAGGGTACCTGGGTTTGATACTTGGGTTTCAAAGATCCCCTAGAGAAGTGAATGGCAACCCCCTTCAGTATTCTTTTTTTTTAGTTAATTAATTTATTTTAATTGGAGGTTAATTGACTAGCACACACCCACACACATAGAGTACTTGAGTTGGATTTGAGTGTGAAAACATTTTTAAGTTTTTATCTATTTCTTGGNTTTTTTTTTAGTTAATTAATTTATTTTAATTGGAGGTTAATTGACTAGCACACACCCACACACATAGAGTACTTGAGTTGGATTTGAGTGTGAAAACATTTTTAAGTTTTTATCTATTTCTTGGACAAACAGCAATGACACACAACTTTAGCTTATTAAGGAATTATATCTCATACTGAATGATCAGTTAGTAATACAAATAGAACACAGAAGGGCATGTAAATAGTGAGATAATTCATATAGCGTTCTTGGTCAAGGGCATATCATATTAGCAAAAATAAAGACCTTAAAGATTGACTTTTTATAAATAAAGAATTAATATAGAGGCATATAATTTTGGAAATATATTTTATGTTCAATGAACTGAGCTTACAATTTTCAATAATCATAAACTCTTTACATTAATCAGTATTAGAAGACTGAGAGCTAATAATATTTCCAATTATAGTGTGGACACTTTCTAATTTCAACTTAACAAATTAAAAAAATAAAATGATAAAAAAATGCAGTAATTGTGTACTTTATAAATAAGCCCTTATTTTCACTGCTTAAGAGTTTAACCTAGATTACAGATAATGGCATATAGTCAATAACAAGATACTGTTATTCAAAACATATGTGGCAGTGCTAATGTAACACTCAGAGGTAAATTCATAATGAAAATATTTTCCATGTATTATTGAAAGATTGAAAATAAATAAACTAAGCACTAAAATGAAGAACTGAGAAATTTTTGAAAAGCTATGTAAGGGAAATATAAAGAAAATATTAAATTAAAAAATTAGAAATATATATTAAATGTTGAGTAATTCCAAGAGTTAATTTAAAAAAATAAATAAATAAAGTCACCATAGACTTTCTGAACNCACATATCCCCTCTCTCTTAAGGCTTCATCCAGCCCTCCCATCCCACCCCTCTAGGTCATCACAGAGCACCAAGCTGAGCCCCCTGTGTTATATAACAGGAGGCATGGAGTCTTAACCATTAGACTGCTGGGAAAGTCCCCCAACTTTTCTCATTTCTACCTCTATGTCCTTGTCCATGTTGTCTGTCTTTCTTTTTCACGTTACACGTTACAGTTCCTTTCTGTTTTCAAGAGGAGGCCCTGTCAAGGTACCTGTAATTGCTCATAGTGTTCCTAGTAAGGACAGCATAATAAACAGATGAAGACATGGTTTGGCAGTTGATTTCTCTATCTTTCCTGCATGTCATATTTCTTATTTGGAAAAACATCTTCTCTCCACCTCAAAGATCTCCTCTCATCCCCAGAGCCCCAGTCTCATCTCTTCTTTTGAAAACCACTGCTCAGCACCTGTCACTTCTTCTCTGACCTCCTACTATGTCATGGTGATACCAGGCCAAATACCATGTGACTGGACTGACAGCCATCTGCCTCTACTTCTGTGGATCCCTCGGGATTGTAGGTTCCTTGAATGTAAGCACCACCATGTCTAATTCACCTGCAGTTGCCACCTTTCCGAGTGCAGAACCTGTCTCATTATCGACTGTTAATAATGTTTGCTGAATGCTTGTTCCAGTTGAATTTGACTCAACTAAACATTACGTTCTTCGAAGCCAAGGATCTTGTCTTCTCTTTCTCTTATATTCTAACTGCCCCTCTCGCATTGTCTGCCCCACCTCCTTGCCAGAGTCGAGGACAGTGAGTGCTAGGAGAGAGTCTGGCACAGGGTGGGCGCTCAGTGATGCTCAGTGTTGATGGGTGTTCCTAATGAGACTGGGGATGGATTGAGACATGGATGGAAAGAGAATGTACTGTTTTGCTGCAGCTCCCCTTTGAGAAGAACTGTGGGCAAGATCACCTTTGTGAAGGGGACCTCAGTGTCGACCTGAGCTTCTCAGGGTGAGTGAGCTCTGTCTCCTTTCATAGCCATGCACTAAAGCTTTGGAGGCTCCCACCCTCATAGGATGGGAAGTCCCTGTGTTTCCCTTTGCCTCTCCTTCTAACAAAGAAGTGCTTTTGATTGGATGGTCATCAGCATGTAGCTCATGCGTTCCCACAGCCCTGCCCCCACTCCTGATTCAATTCCAACCGATTTTCTCGGAGTCTCTCTCCCAATCTTGTTCTTCCTTGTTCAGGCTGGAGACCCTGGTGGTGGGGAGCTCCCTGGAGCTCAATGTGATAGTGATGGTGTCCAATGAGGGCGAGGATTCCTATGGAACGGTGATCAGCTTCTACTACCCAGCAGGGCTGTCCTATCGACGCACGTTAGCAATCCAGGTAAACAGCTCCCTTNGCTGGAGACCCTGGTGGTGGGGAGCTCCCTAGAGCTCAATGTGATAGTGATGGTGTTCAATGAGGGCGAGGATTCCTATGGAACGGTGATCAGCTTCTACTACCCAGCAGGGCTGTCCTATCGACGCACGTTAGCAATCCAGGTAAACAGCTCCCTTGGGCTTCAGTGGCTGGGACCTCTCTCCTGCTCCGGGTTATAATAGGTTCCTTTAATTTTTTCTATGATGAAATATACAACACACACAAAGAGAGAAGTGCACAGGGCATATGTATAGTTTAATAACAAAATATTAAGCAAAACTCTATGCAATTAACATCTATATGAAGAAATAAAGCACTCCAAAGGATTTTTTAAAATAATAATAAATTTAAAAGATGGGGAGGATTTTCCTGGTGGTCCAGTGGTTAAGACTCTGTGCTGCCAATGCAGGGGGCAGGGGATCAATCCCTGCTTGGGGAACTAAGACTCTACATCCTGCATGGCAAAGTCCAAAGATGAATAAAAAGAAAAAGAAAGGAAAAAAAAAGAAATAAAGCACTTCTACCACCTCCAGAAGCCCTTTATATAACTTTCCTCTTCCTAACCTCATATTCTCTGCAAAGGTAATCATTATTCTGTCTTGCAATACTCAATTCCTTGTATTTCTTTACCACCCATAAATATATCCCTAGATTATGCTGTTGAGTTTTGCCAATATTTGAACTTTATATAAGTGGAAACGTGTTCAGTTCAGTTCAGTTCAGTCATTCAGTTGTATCCGACTCTTTGCAACCCCATGGACTGCAGCACACCAGGCTTCCCTGTCCATCACCAAATCGTAGAGCTTGCTCAAACTCATGTCCATTGAGTCAGTAATGCCATCCAACCATCCCCTTCTCCTCCTGCCTTCAATCTTTCCCAGCATCAGGGTCTTTCCTAATGAGTCAGTTCTTCACATAAGATGGCCAAAGTATTGGAGCTTCAGCATCAGTCTTTGCAATGAATATTCAGGACTGATCTCCTTTAAGATTAACTAGTTTGATCTTGCAGTACAAAGGACTCTCAAGAGTCTTCTCTAACACCACAGTTTAAAAGCATCAATACTTCAGCACTCCGCTTTCTTTATGGTCCAACTCTTACATCCATACATGACTACTGGAAAAAGAATAGCTTTGACTATATGGACCTTTGTCAGCAAAATAATGTCTCTGATTTTTAATATGCTCTCTAGGCTGGCCATAGCTTTTCTTCCAAGGAACAAGTGTCTTTTAATTTCATGGCTGCATCACCATCTGCAGCAATTTTGGAGCCCAAGAAAATAGAGTCTGTCACTGGTTCCGTTGTTTCCCCTTCTATTTGCCATGAAGTAATGGGATCAAATGCCATGATCTTTGTTTTTTGAATGTTGAGTTTTAAGCCAGCCTTTTCATTCTCCTCTTTCATTTTCATCAAGAGGCTCCTCGCTTTCTGCCATGAGGAAACATCTTGTATGTTCCTTTTTTCTGAAACTTTTAAAGTACTGTTGATTTACAATCTTATATTAATTTCAGGTGTACAAGATAACAATTCAGTATTTTATAGATTACATTCAATTTAAAATTATTATAAAACACTGGCTATATTCCCTGTGCTACATAATATATCCTTGCATCTTATTTATTTTATAAACAGTAGTCTGTACCTCTGACACCTGATCTGTATGCTCCTCCCTCCATTCTTCTCCCCACTGGTGACCACGTTTGTTCTCTACATCTCAGTCACTGCAGCGTGTCTGACTCTGCGACCCCATGGACTGCAGCACACCAGGCTTCTCTGTCCTCCACTATCTCTGGGAGTTTGCTCAAATTCATGTCTGTTGCATTGGTGATACTATCTAACCATCTCATCCTCTTCTACCCCCTTCTGCTTTCCCAGCATCAGGGTCTTTTCCAAATGAGTCGGCTTGTCATGACTTCACTTTCACTTTTCACTTTCATGCATTGGAGAAGAAAATGACAACCCACTCCAGTGTTCTTGCCTGGAGAATCCCAGGGGCGGGGGAGCCTGGTGGGCTGCCATCTATGGGGTTGCACAAAGTTGGACACGACTGAAGCGACTTAGCAGCAAGTATTGGAGCTTCAGCATCAGTCCTTCCAATGAATATTCAGGGTTGATTTCCTCTAGGATTAACTGGCTTTCCTTCCCTAGATGGTCTTAATTTGATTGTGGTTGATTTTTATCAAACTTTTCCTTTGTATTTAGTATTTTATATGTATATCATGTTTAAGAAGTACTTCCCTAGTGTATGGTTATAAAGACCTTCCCCTCTATTATCTTCTAAGAGATTTATAATTTTGCCTTTTACATTTAAGTGTTTAATTCAGTTGGGATTTATTCTAGTGTATGGAGTGAGGTAGGGATCCAGTGTTTGCTTGTTCGTTTGTTTGCTTGTTTTGTATGGGTCAGTTTTCCCAGAACCATTTACTGAGAGCTTCCTCTATGGCTTTGCAATGCCACCACTGTTTTGCATCAAGCCTGTACATGCATGTGGCTAAGTTTTTAAAAATTCCTTCTCCTCTGAAGCAACCTGGTCAGCGTCCCCTGCGCCTGGCATGTGAGGCAGTGCCCACTGGAAACGAGGGCCTGAAGAGCAGCAGCTGTAGCATCAACCACCCCATCTTCCGTGAGGGCATTATGGTCAGAGCTTCCCCCAATTCTCATTGCTCTTCTCCCTCTTCCTGACTCCATTTCCGTCCTTCTCTCCACCACGGCCTTCCCCATCCTCAACCCTTCTTTCTTTTCCCTCAGGGCACCTTCATAGTCACATTTGATGTCTCCTACAAGGCCACCCTCGGAGATAAGTTTCATCTCACAGCCAACATAAGCAGGTGAGCTCAGGCCAGGTAGGGTGTGTCCCTCTCTCTCCTGTTCCATGCTCCAGCCAGAGACTCTTCCTGGATTTCTTCCCAACCAGGCACCCTTCTCTCCCTCCAGTGAAAACAATAAACCTACATCCAACAAGACTACCTCCCAGCTGGAGCTCCCAGTGAAATATGCTGTCTACACAGTGATCAGCAGGTAATTAATCCCTGTCCTCCCCTTGGACCTTCTTCCAAACCTAGTACCTCCTCCTGCAAGCCAGCCTGCTCTTTTGAGGATGAGTGTCTAAGCTAGCCCCTCTGATTTCTCACACGAGAATTCTTGTTGATCAGCCATCTACTTACAGCATAGCACCATAGCTTCCCTGCTGGCTCAGACGGTAAAGAATCTACCTGCAATGCTCAAGACCTGGATTTGATCCCTGGGTCGGGAAGATCCCCTGGAGAAGGGAACAGCTACCCACTCCAGTATTCTTGCCTGGAGAATCTCATGGACAGAGGAGCCTGGTGGGATACAATCCATAGGGTCGAAAAGAGTCCAGCACAGCTGAGCAATTAAGCACACCATGTCCCATAATTCTTTTTTTTTTAACTGCTATATTTATTTGCTACTTGTTTTATTTCTTTTTGGCTGCACTGGGTCTTCACTGCTGCCTGTAGGCTTTCTCTAGTTTTGGACATCAGGGGCTACTCTCTAGTTGCTGTGCCTTCTCTTGTTGCAGAGCATAGGCTCCAGACAAATGGGCTTCAGTAACTGATGCACAGAGGCTCACAGGCCCTAGAGCATGCAGGCTTCAGTCGTCGTGACTCACGAGCTCGAGAGGGCAGGCCCAGTAATTGTGGTGCTTGGGCTTAGTTGCCCCAAAGCATGTGGGATCATCTCAGACCAGGGATCGAACCTGTGTCCCCTGCATGGGCAGGCGGATTCTTATCCACTGCACCACCATATCCCATAATTCTTGGTTCTCCTCTGATGAACTGACCTGCTGGTGGGACACACAGACACCTTGCCACCCCTGTGCATCCTCTCTTCCCTCTCCAGTGTGCAGACTTCCTTTAACATGAACCCAACTCTAGCCTTTGTGCCAAACACAAAGACGCTGAACCGATCTACTAGATTAAGAACTGAGGCTTTTCTGAATACTCTGAAGTGGGGAGCTTGTCACCAACAGGATATGGTCTGTCACCACACAGAGCAAAGAAAGGTCAGGTTGTCACAAAATTCAGGGGAGCACAGAGATGTGCGAAACTGTAGGGATGATTTGTACGAGCACAAGCCTCAGCAGGTCACAGGAAAGGCAGGTGAAGGGCTGCTGCTCTGGGCTCTGAAAGTGGTGGAGGGAGCGGGGACAGGCCAGGCCGGAAGCCTCACCTACCTGGCTAAACTCCAGAGACTTTAGAGTTGGCCATAAGTTTATAATACTGCCATGGGACAGAGTTTGCTGCTGCTGCTGATGTATCAATTTTTAGGGGAACTAGAAGTGTCATTGCCCTTCCAAACTCTATGTGTGAATTTCCCCTTCTGTCCATGGGAAAACACTAAAACTCACAATAAGAGCTTACTTGTATATCCTGATGACATGCCAGGGCTTGCTTTGAGTACTTTATATGTATTTACATAACTTAACCCTTCTATTAGTGGCAGTGATAGTCGCTCAGTTACGTCCAACTCTTTGTGACCCCCAAGGACTGTAGCCCGCCAGGCTCCTCTGTCCATGGAATTCTCCAGGCAAGAATACTGGAGTGGGTAGCCATTCCCTCCTCCAGGGGGTCTTCCCAACCCAGGGGTTGAACGTGAGTCTTCTGCATTGCCGGCAGGTTCTTTACCATCTGAGCCACCAGGGAAGCCCAACCCTCCTATTAGGTCTATGATATGGTTATTGTTATATCCCCCTTTTAAATATTTATTTATTTGGCTACACAGGGTCTTAGTTGTGGCATGCAGGATCTTTCAGTTGCACTTGTGAGATCTAGTTCCCTGACTGAGGCTAAAGTTGAGGCTGCACAGGCCCGTGGGGACCATCACCGATCCCCTGGGTCACCTGCTGGGCCCCTTCCCCAGCACGTGCAACCAAGGATGGTCCCCGGGCTGTTTTTCACCCATAAGCCCTCTCTCTCTCCAGGCAAGAAGAATCCACCAAGTACTTCAATTTTTCAGCTTCTGACCTGAAGAGCAGAAGGGAAGCTGAGCATCGATATCGCGTGAGAGGCCAGGGAGTATCCACATCTGTCCCTACCATGGGGATGTAGGGAGCCGGTGGGGAAAGGATGGAGAAGAGCTGGAAGCTGGAGCCAGGAAAGGGGTGGGCCTTGGGATGCTCCAGGGACCACAGTCATGTTTTGTCTCTGTTTTCTGCAGGTGAATAACCTGAGTCAGCGTGAACTGGCCATCAGTGTTGATTTCTGGGTCCCCGTCCTGCTGAATGGTGTGCTCGTGTGGGATGTGGCGTTGGTGGCCCCTTCACAGGTGCCTGCCTGCCTTTCACCACTCCCCAGGGTCTGATCCCACAATGCGCATACCCTCCAACCAGCGGATCAACCTGTAGCTATTTCTCTCTTTCCCTAGAGTCTCCCCTGTGTGTCAGAGAGGGAACCTCCCCAGCAGCCGGACTCCCAGACCCAGATGCCAAGCAGTCTTGTGCTGGTGAGAAAGGTCCCACTGCAGGACCAGCTGGGCACTGGAGGCTCCCAGGAAATGGATTGCTAAGCTTCAGAGCCATGTTTATGTCCTCTGACAGTTTATCTACTCCCCATTCCCAAATCAGCTAGATTTCATTCTCTCTTGTGGTTCCTGCTTAAGTGAAGATCCTCTTCAACTTCACTCGTCTCCTGTTCCCAGGACTGCTCCATCGCTGACTGCCTGAGGTTCCGCTGTGACATCCCCTCCTTCGGCGTCCAGGAGGAACTTGACTTCATCCTGAAGGGTAACCTCAGCTTCGGCTGGGCTAGCCAAGTACGTCCTTCCTTGACTCAGATGGGGCTTGAAGTGTCTGTGCTCTATCCCTGAGCTGCCTGCGTAACCCCCTACCCCCTGTAGAGCTAGTTCCCAGCTCTCCCCTTCTCTTTTGCAGTTGCTGCAGAAGAAGACGTTGGTTGTGAGTATGGCTGAAGTCACATTCAACAGATCTGTGTACACCCAGATTTCAGGACAGGAGGCATTTTTGAGAGCCCAGGTAGTGACCGTGTGGTAGGCAGTGGCCGGGCTGGTCAGGGGGCTCCGGATGCTAAATCTGTGATGCTGAGTGGTTGGGGAGCGGGGCAGGGTTTGCAAGTTTGGAGAGAGGAAGAATGGATGGAGGCCCCTGGATGGGACAATCGTCCCTAAGCCCATGAGAGCTTCTGTATGTCACCTCTTCAGGCAGAGCCTGATGAAGGAAGGAAGGGAGTTAAGGACTGGGAAACTGAGGAACTTCCCTGGTGGTCCAGTGGTTAAAACTCCAGACTTCCAAGGCAAGGATGCAGTGGGAGAGGGTTCGATCCCTGGTCAGAGAGCTAAGATCCTACATGCTGTATGATGCAGTCCAAAAAAAAAAAAAAAAAAAAAGGGAATGTGGGAGGCCTGATACTTTCTGACCCCCAAATTCCCAAATCAGGTAGAGATGGTGCTAGAAGAGTATGAGGTCTACAGCCCCATGCCCCTCCTCGTGAGCAGCTCCATGGGAGGACTGCTGCTCCTGGCCCTCATCACAGCCTTACTGTACAAGGTGAGTGTTTTCATCCCACTCCTGAGACCACCAGCATCTGGCCCTGCCCTCCCACAGACAGGATCGTATAGAGGAAAGGACTCAGACAAGGAGTCAAGCTGGTCTAGGTACACAGTTTGGCTCTCACTCCCTGTTCAATGTCAGGCAAGTTGCCCAACCTCTCTGAGCCTGTTTCCTCATTTTTGAAATGATACTAATGCCTATATAACAGAATGGCTGAAACAACACCGACAGGAGGCCAGCGTATGCAGAATCTATGAATGATGTGTACAGATCAGAGCTCGGCACACAGCAAACACTCAACCGGTGGTAGCTGTTGTTCACATAAGTATCCTAACACACAAATACAAGGCCACTTAGTTCCCTTCTGTCTCAGCTTCCTCCTACTCTCAACTTCCCATTCTGCCCTCTTATCCAGATTTTCTTATTTATTTCCCTTCACAGTGCGGCTTCTTCAGACGTCAATACAAAGAAATGATGGATAACAAGCCTAAAGACACTGCTGCATTCACTGGGAAAGATATCCACAGTGAGACTCCAGATCCACTTCTGTCCGAATAATCCACTTTCCCATTTATTTCTATTCCCATTGGCTGACCTTGGCTTCACCTACCAATCCACTTCCAGGGAAATAACTTCTGCGGGGACAGGCCCGAGCAGCTTACCAGGTACCAAGTCATCTTCCCAAGGGGTCAAAAGATTTTTGTGTTTTCCCATATCCAGCAGACTTCTTTGGTGATGACCCACTTTTCCAGAAGCGGGCGTGATGCCAGTGTGAATTCTCTTATGTATAAGAACTGTCACATTAAATGAGGATGCTTATAAGATAACTATACTGTAAGGAAGAGCTTTAATCCAGGAACCTCAGCGCTGTTCTAGGAGGGTGGGGCTGCTCATGGATAGAGATGTTTCTTACTCTCTCAGTTGACTGGGACCTGTGAGCATAAGTGCACTGTAAGCAGTGTTAGGAGAGGAGGCCAAAAGTAGTTCTGTGTGTGTGTGTGCGTGCGTGCGTGTTGGTCATGGATTTCCGCTCAGGCTCCCTGGTAATGACAAGTGAGTTGACTGTCCTAGAAGGTGAATGAAATATCCAGAGCTTGAACCCTTGAATGGGGTCCCCGGAAGCTAGGAGAATCAGCCTTCCAGAAAGGGAGCATCTAACTTCCTCCAAATAATACAGAAGACCTGTGAACAGTGGTGTAGAGCATGACTGAAATATTCCAAATCCAGAATTACCTCAAGAAGTCTCTCACATGGGGCTGTAGATCGTATTTGAAATCACTGTTGTCTCCACACAGCAGGAACTGAGAGAGGCCCTCAGGGCGTGTCAGGCAACGTGTGGTACTTCAGGGCCTCTGTGAGCCGCCTGAATTTCAGTCATTTAATCTCTGAGCATCTCAAATTCCTCCTCTGGAGAAGAGAGAACCGAAACTATGCCCTGCTCCCAGGGTTATCATGAGAAATCAGCGTATGTGAAAGCCTTTTACAACCTAGAGCCCTAACCATGAATAGGTGAAAGGGGAAGGGCTATCTCCTACCTGTCCATCAAGGATGCTCCCGAGTCCCCGGGGAGTCAGGATCTCCGGAAGAGCACGTGGNTCGGACCCTGGATTTTCCTTTGCTCTTATTCCACTCCAAGTCAAGTCAACCCACACTGACTGAGCCAAACAGTGAGCACGTCTGGGAAGAGCTCAGAGTCCAGTAACTGTCACTCTAACAGGCTTTGCAGGGACAGAGTCATCTGTATGTGCCAGACTTAGCGCTGCTCTCATTACGATAATTGCCCTCACTGCACAAGCAATCAAGGCCCTCGGCGTGTGTGGGCATGTGTGCCCCAATTAGTTATATCCTCTACCTAAGACAATGTTAATATTTGACAGCAGCCCTAAAAATTAAACTTAAATAATTATATAAGCCAAATTAAGATAGCATAATATTACCAATCAGAGTAACATGGCTTCACAATCCAGTGCCATGTCATGTGAATCTACCAATTAGGCAGTGCATCAGGGGGTAAGCAACATCCTTTATTGCTTGCCTTAAATGATTTATGATCTCTCTGGTCCATGAGCAAACAGCTGTCTCTTGTATCTGAAACTGCTCCTTGTGTCCAGATTAGGATAGCTCGACGGCACTACCTGGTGTGTCTGCAGGAAGCCACGGGGTCAGGCCCCAGCTGCACTCACCTCCTGTCCCGCCATGCTCTCCCTTGGCCGCACTGGCCAAGCCCCGACTCAAGGACTTCAGAGGCAAAGCCATGTTGGTGGCAGAAGCTGGGGACAAGGACACTGTCCTTTCCTTCTCCTTCAGTGAGGCCTCGGTTCCCCTCCCCTCTGTTCCTGCCAATCACCTGTTGAGTCCCTTGCATGGGTGGCTATTTTGGGGGGTTTCTATATTTAAAATGAGGCCTGACTGGCAAGAGGTCTTTCTCTCCAGGCAGCTTGCTCTACTGCTCTTCTTATTTTGGTAAGGGGACATTTAAAGTACAGTATGCCGTTCTTTTCATAGTTGGAGGGAATTAATTTTGCTCAATACTCTAGACCCGGTGATTGGCACACAGTAGGCCTTTAATAAATATTTGCAGAATAAATGAAGTGTCCTTTTGAATCTCAGGTTTGTTCAGGTGTATACTGTATAATAATTTGTACCTTAAGTGATCTCAGTGAAGTTTAAGTAAAGTAACAGAGGAAGTTTTAGTAACTTGTTGAACGGTCAAATGTTATATATAGTATTGCTAAATTATTCTGGGGCCCTCACTGAGCTATAATGGAATTCTTCCTACAGTTTCTTTTTCCCAATTGGACTTTGGAATTGCTACTGAGAAGACGAGGCCTTATTTCAGTTACAGTTACTTGATTTCTTTGTCCACACGCAGTCCAACTCTTAAACCTCCTCCCTACTCAAGATTATGGCTCTTGGTAAAAACAAAAACGCAGGATTTTTACCCGAAAAGGTCCTAGGTGCCTCTCTCTCCCCTCAGAGTTTTGCTGGTCATCACCAAAAAATTCCCTGGGGAATTCCATCCCTTAGTCTCACCCTGGACAATCCCACTAAGAGCTCTTCTGTCTGGTGCTTGGCCAATGGCCCAAGGGCTGCTAGCATCCTCTGCTGTTGTCGCCCTCTTGTGGCGCACGTGCTCAAGTACACCTTTTGCAGAAACTGATGAGACCACCCTGGCAATTTGTGATAATCTCATTACTACAGATGCTGGGCTTCCTGGATGGCCCTGTGAGTAAAGAACTTGCCTGCAGTGCAGAAGACACAGGAGATGTGGGTTTGATCCCTGGGTTGGGAATATCCCCTGGAGGAGGAAATAGCAATCCACTCCAGTATTCTTGCCTGAAAAATTCCATGGACAGAGGAGCCTGGTGGGCTACAGTCCACAGGGTCACTAAGAGACACGACTGAGCAACTAAACACAGATGTGTGGGGAAAAGGCACTGGACCCAAATAAAAAGCGTTGTTTAGTTGCTTTTCTATGTTATTGCTATAGAAATAACCACGATCTCATTGACTGGCAGGCAAAGCGACTGGGAAGACTTAAATTGGGTGTGGTCACTTCCTTGGGCACTCTGGTTAACCTGCCAAGTGTGTCCACATTGGAAAGAAAACAAGGATAAAAGAATCTGAGTTTGGGGACTTCTCTGGTGGTCCAGGGGCTAAGACTGTGAGCTTCCAATGCAGGGGGCTTGAGTTTGAGCCCCGACTGGGGAGCTAGATTCTACATGCCACAACTGAGAGTTCATGTGCCACAGTTAAACAGATCCTGCCTGCCGCAACTAAGACCCAGTGCAGCCAATCAAAAAGAGAGAAAGAACCTGAGTCTTAGCATTTAAAAACCTGAGCAACCAGAAGTGAGTCCTTGATTCAGTTAATATTTATTGAGTGCCTACTGCGTCACACACTAGGCCAGAGACTCTGGGGGAGTCAGACAAGTTACCTGATGTGATGATTCCTAACGCCGCTGAAGCAGACGCCACATCGAGTGTGATAGGAGAGGTTGGGAAAATTTTCAATGGATTTGGGGCTCATATAATTAGGACTTTAGGTGATAGAAAAGAGGGAAGGGCATTCTGGGAAGTCAGAAATAAAATAAGTACAAAAGCATGAAACGCCATAGCCAGTAAAGCTGCAGAGCTGGGGCAAAGCTAGGGTGAGGCTCTATGATGTTCGTGCTGGAGCATTTGACTCTTGTGCAGGCCACGCTGGGGGTGGGGCTTAGGCACAGATGCTCTGAAGCAGGGAAGTGCCATCAGATGTGATGTTGGAGCCTGGGGTTTAAGGGAGCACTAACATTGGTGGATTATACAGATGATGAACCAGAACACAAGGACTAGAGGCAGGGAAGGCTGATGAGGAGTCTTCTGCAGTAATCCAGGCAGGTGATGACAACAATAGGCATGTAAGGTAGTAGTACTGGCAACAGCAAGGGAAGGATGGACTTGAGAAATCTTCCCTGAGTAGAACAAAAAGGATGGGGACTTCCCTGGTGGTCCAGTGGCCAAGAATCTGCCTTCCAATGCAGGGGACATGGGTTCAATCCCTGGTTGGAGAACTAAGATTCCACATGCTGTGGGGCAACTAAGCCCGCACCCACAAGCCCCTGAGCACTGCAACTAGAGAAAGCCCGAGCACCGCTCTGAAAACCCAGCACAGCTAAAAAAAATAAATCAATAAAATAAAAAGGATATGGTGCCTGAAGGCACTTGAGTTGGAGCTGCAGAGCTACGGGACAAAGAGGAATCAAAGACTCTGCTAGTAAGCCTGGAAGTGCAATGGGCAATGCTATGAAGCATTTCTGTGCAGTCTGAATTCTCACCGGCTAACTGGACATTTTTTTTTTATGCTAACAGCACATTGTTAGGAAAACCAACAAATAATTTTTATAAAACATAATGGAAGTCATTTATCACTGATGTTGAGACATCATTTAATATTATGTTTGTCCATAACAAGAAGACACGGTTTTCAGTAACTCACCTTTGCCTACCGCCTCTCTAAATCCTTCTGTAAACTGTGAAGTTTGAGGGACCAGAGAGAAGTTGTTCCTTTTCAATCTCAAAATGATGTTAGACCTCGGGACTCCCATAGTGGTCCAGTGGCTAAGACTTCACATTTCCCATGCAGGGAGCAGAGGCTCGATGCAGAGTGAGAGACCTAGATCCCACATGCCACAACTAAGAGTTTGCCTGCTCAAATAAAGATTACACATGCTGAAGCCAAAAAAATAAAATATACCACACATACCATAAGGGCAACAAAGATCAAAGGTCCCATGTCCAGCCCCGCCAAATAAATAAATATGTTTTTTTTAAGTAATAAAATAAAATAGTGAGTACTTACTATGGGCCAGGGGTTGTTCTGACAATTAACCGAGAGAGAGGCTTTCCCACTTTACAGATGACTAAACTGAGGCACCGAAATGTCTTAACCTTGCCAGTGGATCATTCCTATAATAAATGGCAGAACTGGGACCCAGAGGGTCTGGCTCAAGAGAGTTTCCTCCTAGTTCCTCTGCTAAAATGCCTATCTCATTAGGACACTTTTGAAATAGAAACTTCCTTTTGTCGATAATTCCACCAATTCTAAGACTAATACCTTCACATTTTCTTCAGCACGTTTAGCACTCAGCTTGTTTATTCAGGCTTTGCCATCACACCTGCATATTTAGACTATTCTACAATCACAGTTTAGCTACTGAACAAGAGAAAACCACCCCAAGCAAAAGATGAGTCCAAGTTTGCTCTCCGAAGAGAATATGTGCGCTCCTTTTATTTTTAATTCGGCTGTACCAGGTCTTAGTAGCAGCCCTAGGAATCTTTTATCTTCCTTGCTGCATGTGGGATCTTTAGTTGTGGCCTGTGGGATCTAGTTTTCTCACCAGGGGTCAAACCTGAGTCCTCTGCATCGGGAGCCAGAATCTTCCCCACCAGGGTAGTCCTTGTGCACTCTTTTTTTAACTCGTGAACATTTTCTGGCTCATTTACATTCTTTCATCCCGATATTTTAATGGCTACATACAATTCTTTCATTTAAAAGACCACATTTTGTTCATCTCTTTTATTACTGGAATATGTCACTACTATAGAAAATGCTGGAGAGAGCATCTTCACACCATGCACAGAGCTTATTTTTTGAAGCTCACATAGGAATCATCGTCAGGAACATAGCTGATGCCCCTTGTAGGCAAGGGCCTTTGGTCTCATAAGGGAGATGTTCTTATAAAAATATGAATGGCTGCAGTTCAATTTGCTCATGTCTGAGCCTGAGCCAAGCTTGATGACCCTAGTCTGTTCCATGGTCTTGGGAGCCCTAGGTAAAGCTCAGCAGCGCTGGGAATGCTCCTGAGTCAACAGGGACATAGCCAGTGCAGTCAGCTCTTCTGACAATAAAAAGTGTCACAGGTTTGCAAGAACTTTGATCTAGTTAGCCACCTTAATCCATTACTTTGTGACTATCACAGCTGTCTCCTCCTGTTGGGTTGGCCAAAAGATCATTAGGGTTTTTCTGTACCATCTTGCAGAAAAAACTGATTGAACTTTTTGACAAACTCATTACATTCCCCATCTAGCTCAGGCTTTCCTTCCCCCTTACTGGGATTAGTTTGTTTGCTACTTGGCCTTTCTCCCAATTGCCTTACATAAGGCTGTCAAATATATTTCTTACTACAGGGCAGAGCTTCCTTTTCGCAAAGCTTGGGACACATACAAAATGTGAACAGTGATTTGTGAACCACACTGGGATAAAGGGTGGAGGGTGCTCCCAGCTGGAGGTGCCTGGCCCAGTGCTTCTGGCCATCCCAGGCCCCGCCCATCTGCCCTGGGAGATAAAGCAGTGGTCTCAACCCTGGCTGCACAATAGAATTACCCAGAAGTTTTGCAAAATTCTTTTGCATACATTGCACCGGAGGATCACATGACACACAGGTGGCTCAAACCGTAAAGAATCTGCCCACAGTGCAGGAGACCCATGTTCGATCCCTCAGTCGGGACAATCCCCTGGAGAAGGAAATGGTAACCCACTCCAGTATTATTGCCTGGGAAATCCCATGGACAGAGGAGGCTGATGGGAGACCATGGGTTGCCTTTGCAACTGGACACAGCTGAGCGACTAACACACACATAAGGCTGAGAACCTTTGAACTAAAGGAGTATCTGTTGGTCCTCACTGAAGCGCTTTCCTTCGGAGCCACGGGTCCAGGGTATTAAGAAACTAAGATCATGATCCTGAACTCGGGTGTGCACAACTCTCAGTAGCTGGATTCAATGCCACATGATGATAAAATTTAACTTCACCAAACCGTCTAAGTCTCAATGGTTGTCTCCCAGCTGAGGGTACCCAGTGGCCTTGTGGAAAGTTGAGAGAGCGGGTCCTGACAGAAGGCAGGTGTTTAGGTCGGTGTGAGGGGTGTAGAGGGTGAAGGCGGTACCCGGCTGGAGACCTTAGGAACAATAGTTCAGTTCAGTTCAGTCTCTCAGTCGTGTCTGACTCTGTGACCCCATGAACCGCCGCATGCCAGGCCTCCATCACCAACTCCCGGAGTCCACCCAAACCCATGTCCATTGAGTCGATGATGCCATCCAACCACCTCATCCTCTGTCGTCCCCTTCTCCTCCTGCCCTCAATCCTTCCCAGCATCAAGGTCTTTTCCAATGAGTCAGCTCTTCGCATCAGGTGGCCAAAATATTTGAGTTTTAGTCTCAACNGTCAGTGATGGCATCTAGCCATCTCATCTCTGTCTTCCCCTTTTCCTCCTGCCCTCAATCTTTCCCAATATCAGAATCTTTTCAAATGAGTCAACTCTTTGGATCATGTGGCCAAAATATTGGATTTTCAGCTTCAACATCAGTCCTTCCAATGAACACCCAGGACTGATCTTTAAGATGGACTGGTTGGATCTCTTTGCAGTCCAAGGGGCTCTAAAGAGTCTTCTCCAACACCACAGTTCAAAAGCATCAATTCTTCGGCGCTCAGCTTTCTTTATAGTCCAACTCTCATATCCATACATGACCACTGGAAAAACCATAGCCTTGACTAGACGGACCTTTGTTGGCAAAGTAATGTCTCTGCTTTTTCATATGCTATCTAGGTTGGTCAAAACGTTCCTTCCAAGGAGTAAGCGTCTGCTGGAGTCCAACTCCAGCAGCCAGGGATTCAACCTGAAGAGCTGAACAGTGTCGGTGAATGAGACAGCCTCTCATTTTTCTATGAACTGCCTGTTTATTCCAAGTTTAAGATTCTCTTTTATACTTTTACAAAAACATTAGGCCAGAGGTTTGACATTTTTCAGTCCCCCCTCCCAGATTTATCTCCATAAAATCATTGTTGCTCTTCAAACCGAGTTCCTGTTTCAGTGATTCTCTGGGAATCAGCCTTATCATCTATTATCTGCCTCTTCTAATGTGTCCTATAGTTAACTTGTGATTACATTGTAACTCACGCTATATTCCTCAGTTTACTACTTATCTTCCTAAGTCTTGTTTGCCCCTAACATCCTGAGCTCACTATCTCTTAAAAAGGCTTCTAGCTATAATGTCTCTAAAAATTCCTAACTTCTATAAGCTATAGTAAAATATGCTAACTTTACAACATTCCTTAAATCTTTAACTTGTTTAAATTATTTCTAGACCCTAAACTCAGTAAACTCCCTTGACAGAAACATTCTCCTCACAAATAGGCTTCAGATATCAATCCCTCCCATGGCCTCAAGCTACGGCCTATGTGCTCATCCTNCTTTTTTTTATTGCTAAATAGTAGTATAATTCTTTTCAGTGAATTTCTTAAACTGGTAACTAAGCTATGGTGATGATTGCCTCAAGCAGAAGGGTAAGGAGATTGATTGGCAAGAGGCTTGAGGGAAGTTTCTGTGATATGGAGGCTATTTATCGGGTGTACAGATATATCAAAATCTATTGGACTATATTCTTAAGATATGTGCATTTCACTGATTGTAATTTATACCTCATAGAAAGAAAAGACAGTGAATGAAAAACAATCAGGTATACCACACAATTGCCTTCCTGGTTGGTTAATATTATCATGTCCTTAGGCCAATTTTGTGGGCTTCCCTGGTATCTCAGACAGTAAAGAATCTGTCTGCAATGTGGGAGAACTGGGTTTGATCCCTGGATTGGAAAGATCCCCTGGAGAAGAGAACAAGTACCGANATCAGGTATACCACACAATTGCCTTCCTGGTTGGTTAATATTATCATGTCCTTAGGCCAATTTTGTGGGCTTCCCTGGTATCTCAGACAGTAAAGAATCTGTCTGCAATGTGGGAGAACTGGGTTTGATCCCTGGATTGGAAAGATCCCCTGGAGAAGAGAACAAGTACCCACTCCAGTATTCTTGCCTGGAGAATTCCATGGACAGAGAAACCTGGTAGGCTACAGTCCATGGGACACAAAGAGTTGGACATGACTGAATGACTTTCACGGGTCAATTATGTATTTTTAATGTTTTTGATTATTCATAAGTACTATCTTTAAACATTTTTAAAGCGTTTTCTTGTGATTGAACTCGTTTGCAAACAGTAATTTAAGAAAAGTGTTCTTTATGATGGCTTTTATCAAAACACTTTTACTGCCCCCCAGGTTGTCTTTATGGAAATAAAATCTATGCCCCAAATGGACTGTTCCTATGATACCTGCCAATATATTCTATGTTACAATGCAATTGCTAATGTTAAAGTCTCATTTTTATGTTTTTTTCTTTATCAATAAAATATAAAAAAATATCACACATCCCTTATGTCAGGTAGATTCAAATTTAGTCATATAAATTAAGAGATATGTAAATCAGATAATTTCAATTAAATAGCATATTTTTATTGACTGGTCCAATGACTTCAGGCCTTGTTTGTTTTTCTAATTCCTTGAGATCGTAGATTAGGTTGTTTGTTTAATATTTTTATTTCTTTAGGTAGGCCTGTGTCGCTATATACTTCCTCTTAGAACTGCTTTTGCTATGTCCCATAGATTTTGGAAAGTTGTATTTTTACTATCATTTGTCTTAAGGTATTTTCTAATTTCGTCTTTGTTCTATCTGTTGATATATTGGGGTTTTTTTTCATAGCATGTTGTTTAATTTTCATGTGTTTGTGTTTTTCCATTTTTCTTTCTGTAATTGATTTCTAACTTCATATTATGGTCAGAAAAAGATACCTGATACAAATTCTATCCTCTTAAATTTATTGAGTAGCGTTTTGTGCCCTAGGGTGTCATGTATCCTGGAGAATGTTCCATGCACACTGGAAAAGAGAGTGTATTCTGCTCTTTTTGGATGCAGTGTCCTATAGATATCTGTTAAGTCCATCTGGTCTAAAGTGTCATTTAAGGTCTCTGGGTTTCCTATAGATTTTCGGTATGGATGATCTATCCATTGATTGTAAGTGGAATGTTATGTCTCCCTCTTTGTTATATTCCGGTCAATTTCTCTCTTTATGTTTCTTAATATTTGCTTTATATATTTAGGTGCTCTTATATTAGGTGTGTGTATATTTAACATGTGTTATATCTTCTTGTATTGACTCCTTTATCATTATTATATAATGTCCTTCTTCATTTTTTAATATAGGCTTATTTTTCTCAAAGTCTATTTTGTGTAATAGGAGTATTGCTTTTCCAGGTTTCTTTTCTCTTTCATTTGCATGGATATCTTTTTTCATCCTCTTCTCTCAGTTTTTGTATGTCTTTAGCTTTGAAGTTAGTCTCTTGTAGGCAGTATATAGATGGATCTTGCTTTTTTATCCAGTCCAGCTACCTTACATCTTTTGGTTGGAGCATTTAGTTCATTGACATTTTAAGTGAGTATTGATTGGTATGTGCTGGTTGCTATCTTGATAGCTTTTATGATAGCTTGCTTGTTTTTTTAATTTTTTTAATTTTTATAGTTCTGTGTTCTTTGTCTCTTCCCTTGTGGTTTGATGATTTTCTTTAGTGTTATGTTTGTTTCTCTCTCATTTTGTGTATCTGTTGTTTTTGATTTCTATCTACCATAAAGTTCATGTGTATTGACCTATAACTATATCTACTTGTCTTAAACTGATAGTTATTTAAGTTCAGATCCATTCTAAAAGATGTACATTTTTTACTCCTCCCCCACCTTTTATGTTGTGATATCACATTTTATATCTTCATGCCTGTCTCGTTACTGTTAATTGTAGTTACAGTTGACTTACTTTTTTTAACCCTTTGTGATAGCTTATTTACATTGTTGATGTATAGCTCTTTTATATATTTGCCTTTACCAATGGAATTTTCCCCATTTTCTTATTTTTATTATTTCTTTCTGTATTTTCTTATTTCTTGTTATAGCCTTTTCTTTTTCTCTTAAAGAACTTTTAACATTTCTTACAATATTGAGTTGGTTGTCATTAATCCACTTCTGCTTGTCTGGAGAACTCTTTATCTGCCTTTCAATTCTGAATGATTACCTTGCTGGGTAGAGTATCCTAGGTTGTAGATTTTTTTCTTTTCAGTAATTTCAATATATCATGCTACTCCCTTCTGGTCTACAAAAGTTTCTGTGAAAAAAAATCAGCTGATAGCATTATGGGCATGCCTTTGTATGTGACTGTTTTTTCTTGCTGCTTTTAAAGTTCTTCATCTCTTTTTGGACTCTGAGGGAGAGGGAGAGGGTGGGATGACTTGGGAGAATGGCATTGAAACATGTATATTATCATGTAAGAAATGCATCGCCAGTCTATGATCGATGCAGGATGCAGGATGCTTGGGGCTAGTGCATGGGGATAAAAAAAATAAATAAAAATAAAAAAGAAGAAAAAAATAAAGTTCTTTAGCTCTAACTTTTGCCATTTTAATTATGACAGGTCTTGGTGTGGATCTCTTTGGGTTCATCTTGTTTGGGTCTTTCTGTGCTTCCTGAACATGGGGTACTTGTTTCCCCCTTCAGGTTAGAGAAGTTTTCAGTCATAATTTTGTCAAATACATTTTTGACTGCCTTCTCTCTCTCTTCTCCTCTGGGACGCCTGTGATGAGAATGTTAGTATACTTGATGTCGTCCCTAAGGTTTCTTAACCTATCCTCATTTTTAACAATTTGTTTTTCTTTCTGCTGTTTTAATTAGGTGATTTATTGCATAATTTGTTGTTAATTCCTTCAAGTGTGTTTTTCATTTCAGTTACTGAATTCTTCATCTTCTTTTTTATATATTCTAGTTCTGTTGAAGAGCTGTGTTCAGCTATCCTTTTCCCCAGTTAGGTTAGCATTTTTATTACTATTGTTTTAAATTCTCTGTCAGGTGAATTATTTATCTCTGTTTAATCAGGAATTTTTTTCAGGGGTTTCACCTTGTTCTTTATCTGAAGCCTGTTGTTCTGTCCTTGAATTTTGTTTAACTTTCTCTCTGTCTCCATGAAATTAGGTGAAGCAGTTACTTATTCTGGTTTTGATGCTATATCCTTTTGATGCATCTTGCAGGTACGCAGTGGCTTTGGTGGGAGAGCTGGATCTGAAATCATCTTTGACCATCTCTCCCCTGTTGCCTTGGTGGGAACTTGTTAGGGCTTGAATTGGAGTGCTACAGCAGGAGCTGTGTGCAAACTAGAACCTTTTCTAGACTGAATGGTAGTCACTGCCCTATTGGGGTCGAGCCAGTGCCCAAGGTGCCAAAGTAGGAGCCCTGAAGGAGGTGTGATGGGAACCTCTACCTTGGCTCTACCTCGGTTGGGAGGTGTGTCCAATGCCCAGGACCTTGGGCTATACTTGTGAGCTGATTCCATTTTTCCCTGGTTTGCATGCCTTGGTTAGAGGCTGGGCTGGGGCTGCAGGTGTTGGCGCCACACTGCTGAGCTGGCTGTGCTCCTTGCCAAGTGTTCATAAGTGGGCACACGCTGGCAGCAGCAGTCTCTTCCCTGGCTCATGGCAGGCCCCTGCCGAGCTGGTTCAACTCTTTCCTAAACGTGTGTAGGCACTGAATGGCTTTTCCTCCTCTTCTACCAGACTCCTTGTGGTTCTTTCTTTTCAATCTTAATTGTAGAAGAGCTGTTCTGATGGTCTTCAGGTTGTTCTCAGCAAGAATTGAGATATTACCACTCCCTGGGATAATCAGCCCGATAGCAGGGGATTACACTGGAGAAATCTGGCTGTTGAAGGGGCAATGTTTTGCTCTTTCTGGGAGAGACACCGACTCTGGATATAGACTTGCCTTTCCTATGTGCAGTGCTTCTTCTGTCAAAAATACCATCTGAGGACTCACAGGTGCCTTATTCACCATCACAGTGTTTCACACAACATGTTTCTGATGAAGAAACTCTGCACATGGAGTAAAGTGTGCCTCTAAGCAAATGCTCATCAAATTTTCTGATCATTCCATGTTCCCAGTAATCCTGAAGCAGCTGACTTCACTAGAATGGACTTTTGAAGGCAGAATGGTAGTATCAGCTATATGGCAGTACCCTCATGGACTGGCATGATGTTCTCCAGGAGGCTGTATATGCTCTAAATCAGCATTCAGTATGCAGCACTGATTTTCCAATAGCTGAGATACATGGGTCCAGGAATCAAGGATGGATGAGAGTGGATCATTCACTATTACTGCTATAACCCCTACTGATCCACTAGCAGAATTTTGCTACATGTCCATGTAACTTTATGCTCTGCTAGCCTAGAGGCTTAATTCCTAATGTAATCATGGCTTCTCTGAGAAAACACACTAATGCCATTAAACTGTAAGTAAAGACTGCCACTCCTGGTCCCTTTATTCCTCTAAAATTATACCCAAGAATAAGATTGCTGAACTGGCTAAAGTAATCACTGATCACCAAGGGCAGAGGTGTCTGCTACTATGTAGTGAAGGTGAGGAAGCCTGGGTCTGGAATTCAGGAGATTTCTTAGGGCTTTCTTAGTATCATCTGGCCCTGTGATGAAAACCCGAGAAAACTAGAAGAAACCATTGTCAGTAGGATTGATAGTGGCCCAGATCCTTCAGCAGTGAAGGTTAGGTTCTACCCAAACAGGCAGAGCACCTCATGGCCAGTTGAAATGCTTGTTGAGGGCAAAGAAAATAAGAAATGTGTAAGGAAAGAAGATAGTTACAAATACCAGCTGCAAAAGGTGACCAGCTGCAAAACACACACACACACACACACACACACACACACACNTTTTCTGAATGTTGAGCTTTAAGCCAACTTTTTCACTCTCCTCTTTCACTTTCATCAAGAGGCTCTTTAGTTCTTCTTCACTTTCTGCCATAAAGGTGGTGTCAGCTGCATATCTGAGGTTATTGATATTTCTCCCAACAATCTTGATTCCAGCTTGTGCTTCTTCTAGCCCAGCGTTTCTCATGATGAACTCTGCATATAAGTTAAATAAGCAGGGTGACAATATACAGCCTTGACGTACTCCTTTTCCTATTTGGAACCAGTCTGTTGTTCCATGTCCAGTTCTAACTGTTGCTTCCTGACCTGCATATAGGTTTCTCAGGAGGCAGGTCAGGTGGTCTGGTATTCCCATCTCTTTCAGAATTTTCCACAGTTTATTGTGATCCACACAGTCAAACGTTTTGGCACAGTCAATAAAGCAAAAATAGATGTTTTTCTGAAACTCTCTTGCTTTTTCAATGATCCATGGGAGGTTGGCAATTTGATATCTGGTTCCTCTGCCTTTTCTAAAACCAGCTTGAACATCTGGAATGGTAGTAGATGCCCGGATTATAAGGCCGGTGGAGCTGGAGTTGCTAGACTCTAGGAAGAGAAGGGAGGGTGGGAAGCTGAAAAGAGCCGTGGAGGTGCTCGTCCCTTCTCTGATAACACCCATGTGCTTTCGGGGCTCAAGGCGCGCCGCATCAATGGGGCTCGGCTGAGGCGAGTGTTCAGAATTGACCCCCTGCTCCGGGAAGAGGCAGCTGATCGTCGCCAGCTCTTATCCACTGAGACCCCGCACCCACGTGTCTCCTGCATGACTCCAGAGGGTGCAGTGAGCTAGAGTTGTTCGATCCAGCTCAAGGAAAGCCACCCGCTGCGTAGCAAGGGGCCCCAGTCCACATGGCCAAAGCCAGAGGGGAGCCGGAGGCGAGGGCTGCGAGGAACGCCGCCGCCAACTCTCCAAGGCCGGCAGCCTCCGCCGGGCCTGCTGGGAAATGTAGTCCGCAAGGTGCCCTGGGAAAAGGAGGTGCGTTGACTCCCTATCGCCGAAGACCCCGAGACCCGGATGCGGAGGGTCTCGGGCATCCTTACTCAGCCTCCGGCAGGGGGCGCTCCACCCACGGCCGCCCTGCTTGCCTAGCACCTCTCCCCAAAACGCCCGACCTGTCCCCCAACCTTCCCAAGAGGGCTGAAACGGTCAGAGCAAGGAACGCACCACAAAGAACCGCGGAGAAAAGGCATCCCAGGCCCTAATTAGAATATGAAAGGAAACGGCTAGGAGCGGTCTTTCCTCAAGCGAGAGATTTTTAGATGTCACCGCACCACGTTAAGCCATATCACCTTGGCCAGGGCTCGCTCTCCTGGGCGTCCCAATCGCGCGCTTTTGTTTCATTTGCTATACAGTCTATTACTGGAATCACTGGTGTAATAAGGTCCGTTCTAGATGATAGTACTGGAGCATCGATAATTTCCAGACTTTGACAATGTCCTTGTTTTTTCGAAAATACACATTATTTAGGAATATAGAGCGATATTAGCATTTTGAACTGGGAGGAAATAAGAAAAAGGGCCAGGGTAGCCTGAATCCTACGGAAGAAAATCGGCAAATCACCCGGGCAGTGATCAGCGCTTCCTAAAGTTGATCTGCCCCTGTCCCATGTGGGATGCGGGGACTCAGCAGACATGGAGTTCCTCTGACCAAGGCACACGGGTTTGCCTTGCCTTGCCGAATCTGTAAGCTCTGTCCCTACTCCCTCGCAGATATGGAAAGGAGTGTCAATATTGGAGGGTGATATCTCAGATGAGGAGACAGGGGATTCAGGGGAGGAGGGAAAAGGAGAAAAAATGATTGGGGGAGGGGGCAGGAAGGGGTGACGAAAAAGAGAAACTGCCTCCACTGCATGAAGAGTCTTGGTCACCCATGAAAATGTAGGTCACCCCCAAATGCCTTTCTGTAGCAGTCAGGCAAGTATACAAATGAAACACACTGATTCAGAGATACAGGGAGCAAGTGGACTGTCCATGTCCCAGGCAGACATTACTTGGCCCTGTCAATAGCTGTTGCTGGAGAAAACCAGTGTTGCTGAATTTTCTGATCCTCTCCCCTCTCCCCAAACCAGAAATCTAATTGTGATGTGAAATCTCCCACTTTAAATGTTGGCTCATGGGGATTTCCTGGCGGTCCAATGATTAGGACTTCCTCCTTTCCCTGCTGAGGGCATGGGTTCGATCCCTGGTCAGGGAACTAAGATCTCTCAAGTTGCAAAAGTGCACACATGTATACACACACACACACACACACACACACACACACAAAGTTGGCTCAATAGTTCACACACACACAAACACACCATGAAGGCCAAAACTAACGTGTTTGCCATCTCTACCCTGAACACTGGTAACATGCCTGGGCATTAACACTGCCTCCCTCCCAGCTCAGGGCACAGTGAATGCTGAATAAACCCCAGTTCCTGTTTCCAAGGTCCAGTCTGCCTCCCTGCTCCGATAGAGCGCAGGGCTACTTACATTAAGGTGAGAACCAGCTTCAGCTGACAGAAAGGGATTTTGCAAACAGATCCCCCTCCCATGCCCATCTCCACCATGAACCTCATGACCATCTGCACCTACAATTTTGCAGAGAACAGAATCCAGCTTTGAGGAAGCTGAAGCCTCAAGGTCACGAGTAAGAGAAAAACAGGAGCTGATCATAACATCCATTTATTGAGTGCTTACTATGGATGTGCCCGGCTCAAGCCTCTCGCTCAAACCCTGGCTTGTGCTCTTTGAAATGCTGTCGGCAACGGGGAACATTCCAAAACCCTTCCCTTCATCACAGACCCAGATTAAGGAGGCAAGTGGCATCCATTAGATGCACCTTCATGAAGACTCTTAGACTCGCTGCAGGTGACGCCCTTTCTCCAGTGCCAGCACTGGGTTCGAGTCCATCTCCTTCATGACACCACGCTACCCCAGGGCTGGGGCTGTCTCCCTCATTTCTGTAACCTTCAGGAGGAGGCAAAAAGTGCGCTGGTGTGACGCCTGCAGACTGACACCCCCAGTGACAGGGTGCTTGGCTGGAAGCAGAGTTGGCAGCCGAGTTTTGCCGAGTTACCTCCTTGACCCAGGTGTTTCAAGTCAGTGATCCCATGGGAGCTTACTACCATCCTGGGAGGCAACCATCACCCTCGGTTTTACAAATGAAGAAACTGAAGCTCAGAAGAGGCAGACTTGTCCAAGGTCATGCAGTTAGGAAGAGATACTCTGTGCTAGAAGCTCATATCCCTTCCCTTTGGCCCTTATTCTCTACGGCACAGTTCTACATGCACCGAGCTGCTAAGAGGCAAGATTTCGGGACAAGGCACCAGAGGCATGGGTCTCACGATTCCTTGGGGCAGGCACTAGGCCTCCCCCAGCCTCAAAAGGGCTACGTTCCGTGCCCCTCCCAGAAACACTGCAGGCTATAAGGAGGAGAGCAGAGCCTCACAGCTTAGCCTCTGCTCTGGGCGCACATTGTGCTGTGCTTCGAGAAGCCTTCTGGCTCCCATAGACTGTTTTACCCACAGAAACACGTTTGTTTACATAGGCAGCCCACCCCAGTGGTCAGACTACAGTGCTGTGCGCAGTTCCCAGTGTCTGGGCACACTAGATTGTCACCATTTCCTCCTCTTTGACGGATCAGAGAAAGAACCTGGAAACCTTCGAGGGAAGAGGCTAAAGGAGAGGAAGGGGCAAATGACCAACCTCTGGTCTTTCGCCTCCGCCTAGAAGTGCCACCAGGCTTCCTGGTCTCTTGCTTTGGTCCTGGGCCCCACCAGCTTCACTTTGTAGACAGTTGTCTTTCAAAGGGATCATACACCCCTGAGCTCACCTAATGGTCCCCAGTTCAACCTTTCTGAGCCCTGTGCTAGGACACACCCTTCCTTATGGTCCCCTCTAGGGGTGAGGCCCTCCCTGACCTTCTTCTCCACTGTCTTCCTCACGGGGGTTTGCCTGGCATCTGGCCCCATTCTCCTGGGTGGAGGGGGCCACAGCTCCTGTGTAATTCGCCCCCTCCCTCCCTGGACCTGTGAAGGGACCTGATCAGCAGCTGCCAAAGGTGCTTTGCATCTTAAAGCAACCTGGCCAGTTCAGTCCAACCCCAAACTCTCCCTCCAGCTCGAGTCCCATCTCCAGGGCCTCAGAGAACATGCCCAACCCCACTTTTCTGTCCCAATTCCTCCAGCCTGGGCTTCCCTGATTCAGCCCACACATCAGCAGCCCCAGAGGAGCAGAAGAGGCCTGCTGAGAAATTCTGGTCTCCTCAGTCTCCTGAAGGACTGCACCAAAGTCAGAGCTGAAGTTTGGGCTGCAACTTAAGCCAGGGGTGTTGGCAGGGGCTGCCACCCTAGTGCGTCCCCTGTGCTGGCCCAGGTATGCAGCTGGGGGCAAAGGCCTTGCCACTCTGCCCGCAGACAGAGGGCTTCTCTCCGCGGTGCGCCACCCGGTGGATGAGCAGGGAAGAGCTCTGGCGGAAGCTCCTGTCACACTGGCTCAAAGCCTAAGGTTTCTGGCCCGAGGGAGTGTTGGTGCGGCAGCAGATTTGAACTGTCTACAAAACTTGCTGCAGCTGAGTTTGGTGCACTTATTTCTTGCCTGTGTGCGAGCACTGTTTAAGAAGCTTGAATTTGTGGGAGAGGTTTTGCCACATTCTGGGCAGGCGTGGGGTCGTTCGCCCACGTGGACTTGCCGGTGCTTGGTGAACTGGGTGCGCTCCTTAAAGCCACGACCACACTCAGGACACTTGAAGGGTCACTCTCCACTGTGGGTGAGTTGGTGCCTTAGGCAGTCGGAGCTGTGGGTGAAGTTCTTGCTACTCCTCCGCGTGCGATCGCTGGTGCTTGAGCAAATAAGAGCTGCACCCAAAGCGGTCACCACACCAGACACAGAGGCAGGGCTTCTCACCTGTGTGGGAGCGCTGGTGCTGCGCCAGGTTGGAGCTGAAGCTGAAGCGCTTGCCGCAGTCCCCCGCAGCTGTAGAGCTTCTCCCCCGTGAGCGTGCGCTGGTGCTGGATCAGGTTGAGGCTAATACAGGAAGTCTTGCCACATTCGGCACAAGTGTCAGGCTTCTCGCCCATATGCCCTCGCCGGTGTCAGAGCTGCGGCCAATAGGCTCCTCGCACTCCAGACACTTATGAGGCCGAAGGCTTGAGTGAGAGCGACGGGGTCGCATGAGGTTAGAGTTCAGGCTGAAGCAACAGTCACACTGGGGACAGGGGGACGGTCTCTCGCCGGTGTGCACCCTGCGCTACTTAACCAGATCTGAGCCCCGTCGGAAGCTTTTGTTATACTGGGGACAGCAGCAGGGTTTATCACCGCCGTGGCTGCTTTGGTGGATTGAGATTGGAGAGGTAGTCAATCCACACTGCTGGCACTCGAAGGCTCCAGGGACCGCAGGAGAGTTGATCTTGGCAGGAGTTTCTTTCTTCCCAGGGCCAGAGACTGACCTACCTAGGTACCGCAGGCCCAGCATCATTTCCCAGGCGGCCGGCTGCCCCGGCGACACCAAGGGCCGCTTGTGTGAAACAACTCCGCAAAGGCGGACCTTGGGATTTCCTGGGATCCAGACAACCGGTGCCCCCGCTGCTCGGCGCCGTCGGAGTCCTCCCTTGCCGTTTCTGGAGCCCGCGACTCCATAGCCGGAAGAGCGTCCCGTTTCCTAGATACCAATCACTCAACTCACAAGCACAACCAGAGCTGAAGACTCTCGGGACCCAGGAATCCGGTACCGGAAACGGAAATGTCCACTAGCTCGTGCCATTCTAGGAAGTGGCAGCAAACGGTCTCTGTGGGTTTAACCCTCTCGTTCACCTGGCGGAGCAAGTGCTCCCATCTGCAGCCGCTATCAGGAACTTGACACTTTCCTCTAGGCTCGAGGTTCAGACCCCAACAGCGCAAACTTCAGTGCCCCGGCCACGGCTGGGGGGCGGCAAAGCGAGCTGTCGTTGCCAAGGACACGTTGGGGGCGGAGTAGACACATCACCTGGAGTAGCACTTTACTGAGACTCCAAGGTCGGAGGTACTGGTCCACCTGAGGCCCTTTAGTTTCCCATCGATCCTAAGCTAGGCGTGTTAAACTTGGCGCAGACTACATGTCCCAGCATGCACCGCACGCGCCTCTAGGGCTCTCACAACGATTAGCTAGATAACCACTACTCTCAACATTTTTTCTGCGACTGTGCAAGTCAGAGCACCAGGATCGAGAACTACAACTTCCGACCTGCAGAACAGCGACGGCGCTATTCAAAAAGCGTCAGAGAGGCGGTGCCTGGCTACGCCCCTCTCTTCCAGTTCCGCTCCCTTGGACGAGCTGCAAGGAGAGGGGCGGAGCCTTAGGCCTGAGCCAAGATGGCGGCTGCGAAGTCAACCCCCACGGACTCGCTCTCGTTCTGCCTCGCGCAGCTCACGGCGGCGGCCGGGGAGGGTCTAGGTGGGGGAAAGGACACAGCTACCAGCGAGACACCCTTGGGCCGTGCGCTCTTAGCCCTCCGTACGCGCCACGTCAAGGCAGCCGGGGGAATAGAGCGCTTCCGGGCACGCGGCGGGCTCCGCCCCCTTCTCGCGCTGCTACGGCGAGCGGCTGCAGCGGGTCCCGCCCCGTCCCAGGGTGGCGCAGGCTCCGCCCCCTCGTCGGTCGAGCCAGCGGCTTCTTCTGGCCCCGCCCCTTCGCCGGGCTCCGCCCCGTCTTCTGCGTCACCAGCGACACCCTCGCCACCAGCGCGCCTGCGCAAGACGCTGGACTTGGCGCTCAGCATCCTGGCCAACTGCTGTACTGAAGGGGCGTGCCGAGCTGAAGTGCGCAGACTCGGAGGCATTCTCCCATTGGGTAAGTGCTCCGCCCTCACTTCCTAGAAGGTTTCCGCCCATACCTCTGTCTGGGCCTGGGCGGAGTCTCGAGTTCTTTGTGCTGCAACCTGGAGGATTGTGTTTTAGGACGGCGCAGCGCCCTCAGTTTTCTTGTTGTCGAGATACGTTCTCTTTCTAGAAATTATATGCTAGCCCTCCTAGATCCGATAATTACAGCTAATTACCTGAGTATTGATTAAGGATCACCTCTCTCGCATCTGGGCTCAGTTCAGTTCAGTCGCTCAGTCGTGTCCGACTCTTTGCGACCCCATGAATCGCAGCACGCCAGGCCCCCCTGTCCATCACCAACTCCCGGAGTTCACTCAGAGTCGCGTCCATCGAGTCAGTGATGCCATCCAGCCATCTCATCCTNGAATCTGTAACCTCAGAACCTCCAGCCAGTTGGAGATAGGGAATGGTGAATAACTCTCCCAGCTCTGTGGTTCCTGGGGGTCAATTCTGAGATGAGTTCCCCATAGTGTCTCGGAGAGTCCCCACTGGGATTGTCAAAATGGTAACTTCTTTAAAAAATATTTTATTTATTAATTATTTATTTGGTTGCACTGGGTCTTAGTTGTGGCATGCAGGATCTTCTAGTTCCCTGACCAGGAATCAAACCCAGATCTTCTGCATTGGGAGCTCAGAGTCTTGGCCACTGGACCACCAGGGAAGTCCCACAGCGGTAACCTTTTCATCAACACACACTTTACTGGCTTTTCTTTGTCTCTCTTCCTCATTCCTTCACAGCCCTGACTGTGATCAGCTCCCCAATACAGTTCTTGCACCCCAATTCTCATCTTAGTGTCTGTTTTTGAAGGGATCATAATGAAGGCATTCCTTAAACAACTCATCACCTTCCCCTAAAATATTATTCTCTGTTCTCATTTTCACCATGAACCCTACTACCATAATCAGACGCCCAAGTCTGGTCAGTTCTTCTAGAAAGATAGAGCAGTGGGTTATCTATTTATCAAGCCATTCCCTTCTCACGTCCTGCCCTGTGCTGAGCACTGGGACTCCAGGGATGAATCCGATCATCTCCTGCTCTTGAAGGAGTCGCTGGTCTGTTGGGGAGACAGATCTGGATCCAGACAAGGTCCACACAATGTGCTCAGAACTGTGTCAGAAAAGTCAGAGAAGTCTTTCCCGAACAGATGCCATGGGCTGAGCACTGAAGGCTGCGTAGGGGCTGGCCATTTGGGAGGCAGGGGGTGTTCCAGGCAGAAGGCACAGCTTATAGAAAAGTTCAGAGGGTATGAGAATCCAGGGGCTGGGGAGGGCAAGGGTATGGGAAGGAAATGTGATTTCATTCTGGGTTTGATGTGGAGGATCGAGGAGAAGGGTGGGCAGGGGTTGGGGTGTGGCAGGCCTTAAACATTTGGATAAGAGGCTACTGCCTCCTCCCGGGTGTGATGGAGAGCTCTGGAGGTTTCCTGAGCAGGGGAGTGACACTGTCAGATTTGAGTCCAAACATNGGGAAGGAAATGTGATTTCATTCTGGGTTTGATGTGGAGGATCGAGGAGAAGGGTGGGCAGGGGTTGGGGTGTGGCAGGCCTTAAACATTTGGATAAGAGGCTACTGCCTCCTCCCGGGTGTGATGGAGAGCTCTGGAGGTTTCCTGAGCAGGGGAGTGACACTGTCAGATTTGAGTCCAAACATAATTCCTTGGGACTTCCCTCGCAGTCCAGTGGGACAGGACTCGGGGCTGGGGTTTGATCCCTGATCAAGGAACTAGATCCCGAATGCTGTAACTGAAGATCCTACATGCCGCAAGGAAAATCGAAGATCCCATGACACAACCAAAAAAATTAATATTTCAAAAAGAAAGAAAAAGGCTCAGTGGTAAAGAATCTGCTTGCCAATGCAGGAAACACAGGTTCAATCCCTGGTTCAGGAAAATCCCACACACCATGGAGCAACTAAGCCTGTGCGCCACCATTCCTGAGCCTGCGCTCTAGAGCCTGGGAGCTGCAATCAGTGAGCCCACACACCGCAACTACCAAAGCTCAAGTACCCTGGAGCCCATGCTCTGCGACAAGAGAAGCCGACAAGGAAGCCTGCACACCGCAACAAATGATAGCCCCTGCTCGCTGCAACTAGAGAAAAGCCTGCACAGCAACGAAGACCCAGCACAGCTAAAAATAAATACATAAAATTATTTTTTAATCAATTTTTTAAAAAAGACAATGATTCCTCTGAATTAGTTTGAACTGGGGGGGTTAGCTCAGCCAGGTTCCCTAGGTCAAAGCTGAAGGATAGGCATTTGTAGCCAGTGAAAGAAGTCATTTTGAGCCCAAGACTCTGGAGAATAGGCAGGGGCTAAGACCCAGGAAGAGGAATACCCTTGAATTTGAAAGTGTCCAGCTCCCCAGGACCACAGCCTCAGCCTGTGAGGCCTGATTCAGCTAAACAAAGCCGGGAGCGGGGGAACTTGTCGGCTCACTGCCCCCAGGGTAACCATTAATCCTTCCCAGGGGGGAATTCAGGGGCTAGTGCACTGAGGGGCAGATCGTGGGCAGAATGGAGGAGCACACAGAGGCAGGCTCAGCACCAGTGCTGGGGGAACAGAAGGCTTTAATTGACAATCCTGCTGACATCCTAGTCATCGCTGCTTATTTCTTGCTGGTCATTGGTGTCGGCTTGTGGGTGAGAAGTTGGGAGATGCTGCTTGGGCCCCACTTCTGGAGCCTTGGGGGGATGTCTCAGGGAGCCCTGTGTGTGGCAGGGGAAGGATGCTTGAATCTTTGAGGGAGAAACCCGGTGTGGGACAAGTAATTCTTCTTTTGATAGTTTCAGGGCAGTCCAGCCCACACTCATTCATGCCTTGTCTGCCCACTTTGGGGCTGGACTAGTTTTAAGGGGTCAGTGGCTTTTCATTGGGACAGCATCCTAAATGAGGTCTCTGTTCCCCCGTCTGCATAACAGGTGGCTGAGCAGAAACCCTGATCCAGGGCCCACAGGAAAGTCAGGCCCTATCTAGCCATACTCGGGCTTGGGGAGCTGGATGCTGGATTAGGGCCTGGGTGGATCTGTGTCTTGGGAGGAGGCTAGGGGTGGGGTCGGGGGGAATCATCAGGGGAGCCGCACGCTGGTTAATATTCAGCCTGCAACAAGGCTGAGGAATGTGTTGAGGAGGCTAATGAGGTCCAAAGATGTGCCCTGAACCCAGGCCTCTCCCCACTCCCAACCCCCAGTCCATGTGCAGAACCAACAGAGGCACCATCGGCGGCTACTTCCTGGCGGGACGGAACATGGTGTGGTGGCCGGTGAGAGAGGCGGGGCTGTGGAGTGGGAGGAGGCCTGGAGAAACAGCCTGGTNGATGGGACCAGATGCCATGATCTTTGTTTTCTGAATGTTGAGCTTTAAGCCAACTTTTTCACTCTCCACTTTCACTTTCATCAAGAGGCTTTTTAGTTCCTCTTCACTTTCTGCCATAAGAGTGATGTCATCTGCATATCTGAGGTTATTGATATTTCTCCTGGCAAGCTTGATACCACCTTGTGCTTCTTCCAGCCCAATGTTTCTCATGATGTACTCTGCATATAAGTTAAAAGAGCAGGATGACAGTATACAGCCTTGACATACTCCTTCCCCAGGTTGGAACCAGTCTGTTGTTCCATGTCCAGTTCTAACTGTTGCTTCCTGACTTGCATATAGGTTTCTCAAGAGGCAGGTCAGGTGGTCTGATATTCCTATCTCTTTCAGAATTTTCTGCAGTTTATTGTGATCCACACAGTCAAAGGTTTTGGCATAGTCAATAAAACAGAAATAGATGTTTTTCTGTCTAGCAGGTCGTAAGTTCTTGAAAAATGTTTGCTAATGAAAGAAGGAATGAAGAAGGAAGGGAAGGAGGAAAGACGAGAAGTAAAAAAAATAGAGAACTAAGAAGGTGGGGAAGGAGGTACATGAACCAGGGCATTAGAGAAGGCCTCTGTGAATATGCACTATCTACACTGAGACTCTGAAGGTTGAGCAAAGAGCCTGAGGAGAGCACCCCAGGCAGAGGAAAGAGCAAGTGCAAAGGCCAGGAGGTAATAATGAACTTGGTGTATTGGAAGAAAGGAAAGAAGGCCAGTGTGGTTGATTAGAGAGAGCAGGGGAGAGTCGTAGGAGATGTGGTCAAAGAGGAACAGGGTGCCACGTCCCGCAGCACTCTGCAAGCTCTGATGAGGGCAGGTGTGTGCGTACTCAGTCACTTCAGTCTGTGACTCTCTGTGACCCCATGGACTGTAGCCTTCCAGGCTCCTCTGTCCATGGGGTTCTCCTGGCAAGAATACTGCCGTGGGTTGCCATGCCCTCCTCCAGGGGATCTTCCCTACCCAGGGACTGAACTCACTTCTCCAGCGGCTCCTGCATTGCGGGTGGATTCTTTACCGCTGAGCCACCAGGGAAGCCACAGAGATCTGATTTTAAGTGCCTACAACCCTAATGTGTCCTCTGATACTTGCCCCTAGATTTCTTCCTGACCCTTCATTTTTAAAAATTACTTTATTTGGCTGTGTCGGGGCTTGGTTGTGGCACATGAGCTTCTCTCTAGTTGTGCTCGGGCTTTGTTGTCCCATGACATGTGGGATCTTATGCCACCCAACCAGGTGGGATCTTGACCAGGAATGGAACCTGAGTCCTCTGCATTGCAAGGTGGATTCTTACCCACTGGACCACTTGGCCAGACACTTCAAATTCATCACCTGCTGAAGCAGATGCTGTGGTTGCCCTGCCTGTATCCACCTGGCCCATCTGGAAAGTCATATGCAGAAACTTCCCAGACCCTCAGTGTCCCCAGATGCTCCCTGAGTTTCTGTCTGGAGGAGGGC
>SJYV01056333.1:2555496-2576487 GCA_006410875.1 Neotragus pygmaeus
TCACCCCCACCTCTGGCCACCCAGGTCGGGGCCTCTCTCTTTGCCAGCAACATCGGCAGTGGCCACTTCGTGGGCCTGGCAGGGACTGGTGCAGCGAGCGGCCTGGCAGTGGCTGGATTTGAGTGGAATGTGAGTCCCTCCTTTTGGCCAATAACCGCCCCCCCACCCCAGGAACACCTGGAAGGGTCACACCTGGAGAGGCTCCAGGTGGAGGTGTGAGACCAGTTGGGACTTCCCAACTGTGCCGTGAGGCTAGGCTTCAAGTGATGCTCAGGCAGCCAGCTTGGAGGCAGAAGCAGGTGGGAGATCCCAGGATAAGGGCAAGGGTAGGTCTAGAGGAAGTGTAAGATGCTTGAATTCATAGGAATGAGTCTGTTAGTAAGCAGTGTTGTTATAACAAAGTTGATCATAGTATGGCTGTAAATAAAACCGATCACACAAATATAGTGTTCAATACTGGGATACGGCAGGTGGTTTGATTCGCTATTGCTATGTGAGCCTAAACCAGCCACACACTCATTGGCCTCGATTTACTCCTCTCTGAAATGGGGTGAACAGTCTCAAAGTCGGTACAGTGCTTCTTCTGACGCTCTCCAAAGCGGTGGCCTGTGAGCATCTTTAAGCCAAATGAAAGCCCCTCGCAGAAAAGGGCAGGAGAGGAAGCTCCGGGACTGAGGCTTGCCTTGGAGACTTGGAAAGATCAGGGCTTTGAGCTCAGGGCTTCCTGGAGGAGGAGGCCTCTGAGCTGAGCCTTGAAGGACAGAAGGTTTGGGTGGGTAGAGAGGAGAAGGGAGGCAGAGGCTGGGGTTGGGCTGAAGGGTCTGTACTTGGATTCAGGAGCTGGGGGTGGGAGGAGGAGTCTAGGGGTCATCTTGGGAGAGATGGCCAGGGGTAATGGCCTGGGAAGGCAAGAAGGGCTGTAGTTAAGGGCCCAGGGAAGTATCAAGAGCTTGTCCAGAAGGCCCAGAGCCCAAGGTCATCGTCTGCATTCGTGTCCTCTGGGGCCTTGGTGCGACCTTGCCTTGGAGTAGCATGTTCCCCAAGAGAGAAAGGTTCTTCAGACCCCTTGGGGGCTAGGACGGGCTCAGAGCAGGATCTCGGGCGGGGAGTCACCCTCCGTTGTCGCGCTGTGCCCGCAGGCGCTGTTCGTGGTCCTGCTACTTGGCTGGCTCTTCGTGCCGGTGTACCTGACCGCGGGCGTCATCACCATGCCGCAGTACCTGCGCAAGCGCTTCGGCGGCCATCGTATCCGCCTCTACTTGTCCGTGCTCTCGCTATTTCTGTACATCTTCACCAAGATTTCGGTAAGCACGCATGGTGGGCGGAACGCGCCCCTGGGGGGGTGTGGCCACCCAGTGGAGGTCTCCAGAAAGCCTGCGAGGGGGCACAGCTGAGGAACAATCGCCGTAACAACCGTGATGGAGGCAGGGCCTGGAAGGAATCGGTTTCTGAGGCTACAGCCATAGTGGGAGGTATCAAAAAATGAGGGCGCTTTTGAGGTGTGGCCAAAAGGTTGGCCCAAAAGTGACCCAAAAGTGACGGGTCGTGATGCTGGGCAGGAGGTGGACCTGGGTCCCCACCCTGGCCCCTGGATCCTGACCTGCGCGCTCGCTCCTTCCCCCAAGGTGGACATGTTCTCCGGGGCAGTATTCATTCAACAGGCTCTGGGCTGGAACATCTATGCCTCCGTCATCGCGCTCCTGGGCATCACCATGATCTACACTGTGACAGGTGGCGGGGGCGGGGTCTTAGGAAAGGAAGCCGTGCTAGGGGCGTGGACTGTAGGCGGGGCTTAGGGAAGCGGACCGTGCTAGGGAATGTGGAGTGTGGGCGGGGCTTAGAGGAGTCACCCAAGGTAGAGGGCTGGAGAAGTTAAGTGTGATGTGAGCAGAAGGATCTAAATCTTTGGAAAGCAAACTACACCTCCCCCAACCCAATCCTCTACCGCCTCCCCCTCCCGCCCCCACGTTCCTTGGATTGGTCCGGAAGTTCATAGCTCCGAGCCCCTCTTGGGCCGGGACAACAAGGAAGACTTAAGTTTTTATTAACGTCTGGGAGGGGAGAGTGGACTTGGCCAGACTCCAGGATAGCTCACCAATCCCAGTGCTGGCCCAGGGAGCCCGGGGTAGGGTCTGAGGCCTGACGCTGGCCCAGAGTGGGCGGGGCCTGGTGCCAAGGCCGGCTGTACGGCCCGGCCCCTCGGGATGGCATGGAATTGAGAACTGGAGCTTACAGGATCACCTCCTTCTGTTACAAAGACGAGAAAACCTGGCTTTAGAGGAGGGCCTGTAGTGGAGGTCCTACACGGGGTGCACCTGGCATCCGTGAAGCCCAAAACTCAGCCCCACTGTGCTCACCCAGCCCTGCCTCCTGACGCCGGAGTGCAGGAGCTCGGAGAATGGGCCATCATTTTGAAATCTGCCCTCCAGGAAAATTAACTGGAAAAGGGAGAACCCTTTTCCAATTCCCGCAAAGACAGTCTATGTACTAGAGACAGCCTGTCTGGGCTGTGCCCCCTGACCCAGGCCGGTTGCAGGAGGGCTGGCGGCGCTGATGTACACGGACACGGTGCAGACCTTCGTCATTATCGCGGGGGCCTTCGTCCTCATGGGTTACGGTACGGGCTCAGCCCATGCGGGAGGGGCGCGGAGGGCGCAGCTCGCAGTGCTCTCTACCCGGGAGCAGGGACGCCGCGCGTCTGGGCCGGGGTGGTCCGAGGGAGGGCCTTGTCGCGGGCGCAGGGTCCCCTGACGGCCTTGCCCTCACAGCCTTCCACGAGGTGGGCGGGTATTCGGGGCTTTTCGAGAAATACTTGCGGGCAGTGACGTCCCTGACGGTATCCGAGGACCCGGCCGTGGGCAACATCTCCAGCTCCTGCTATCGACCCCGGCCGGACTCCTACCACCTGCTCCGGGACCCTGTGACGGGGGACCTGCCATGGCCCGCGCTGCTTCTGGGGCTTACCATCGTGTCCAGCTGGTACTGGTGCAGCGACCAGGTGAAGGGTCGGTGCTGCGGCGGGATGAGAGGCCCGGACAGAACCTGCGGGGGTGGGGAGCTGAGATGGGTAGAGCCTGAACCCACCCGGGAAGCCAGGTGGAAGGAGTGGTCCGAGGTGGGGGGCTGGCGGAAGGCCTGCCAAATAGACCTACCCAGATGGAGGCGAATCCAAGGACCAAGGTCTGTTCTTGGAACTGAACTGTTCGCCTCGAGGGGCCAGCAGCGGGCCCCGGATTGGAGAGGCGACTTGGGGCAAGGCCAGAGAGACGGTGAATTACCCGGGACTGGACGCAGGTAGTTTGAAAGCACCTCGTCGCAGGTCATAGTGCAGCGCTGCCTGGCTGGGAAAAACCTCACCCACATCAAGGCGGGATGCATCCTGTGCGGCTACTTGAAGCTGATGCCCATGTTCCTCATGGTCATGCCGGGAATGATCAGCCGCGTTCTTTACCCGGGTAACGTCTGCAACCCCGCCCCGCCCCCGAATCCTGAGCCCCATCCAGCCCCTTTTTCAGTGGAGGATACAAGTGCCCGTCTCCCATTTCCGTTCCCGTCCGAAGATTTGGGCCACCCAGTCCCGCCTCCCACCTGGGGATCCCATCTCTCCACTGGGATTCCCGGTCCCCACTTCGAAATTCCAGACCCCGCCCCGCCCTAGCCACGTGGCGCCCTCCTTCCCGCAGACGAGGTGGCGTGCGTGGTGCCCGAGGTGTGTAGGCGCGTATGCGGCACCGAGGTGGGCTGCTCCAACATCGCCTACCCGCGGCTCGTCGTGAAGCTCATGCCCAATGGTGAGGGCGGTCCCTGGGTTGCCCCCGACCGTCACCCCTTGCCCGGCCCGCACCCTCCGGGAGCCCCCTCGCGACTGCAGGCTCAAGGCTCCAGTCCGCCCGCAGGTCTGCGCGGACTCATGCTGGCTGTCATGCTGGCGGCGCTCATGTCCTCGCTGGCCTCCATCTTCAACAGCAGCAGCACACTCTTCACCATGGACATCTACACGCGACTGCGGCCCCGCGCGGGCGACCGCGAGCTGCTGCTAGTAGGACGGTGGGCCTGGGTTTTCCATCTCCGGCTCCATGACTCGGCCCCTGGGGAGGGGCAGTAGGGACAGGGGAAGACCGGGTCCTGGGTGAAACCTTCTGATGGCCGCCCACCGCAGGCTCTGGGTGGTGTTCATCGTGGCCGTGTCGGTGGCCTGGCTGCCCGTGGTGCAGGCAGCCCAGGGCGGGCAGCTCTTCGATTACATCCAGTCGGTCTCCAGCTACCTGGCGCCGCCGGTGTCGGCCGTCTTCGTGTTGGCGCTCTTCGTGCCTCGCGTCAACGAGAAGGTGAGCCTGTGTGCACATCGGGCGCTGGGGCTGGACTTGGACGCCCGAGGAGGCTAACGCGCTCTCCGGCCCCGCAGGGCGCCTTCTGGGGACTGATCGGGGGCCTGCTGATGGGTCTGGCACGCCTGGTTCCCGAGTTCTCCTTCGGCTCCGGCAGCTGCGTGCGCCCCTCGGCGTGCCCCGCGCTCCTCTGCCGCGTCCACTACCTCTACTTCGCCATCCTGCTCTTCGTCTGCTCCGGCCTCCTCACCCTCGTGGTCTCGCTGTGCACACCGCCCATCCCGCGCAAGCACGTAAGTGCAGGCCTCCCGTGGGTGGGTGTGGCCTCTCTCCACCCGGAGGCTGCAGTCTGCTTCCCACGACTCCCAGTGGGGAGGACTTGAATGTCTGTAAGGTTTGATGAGGACAGACCAAGGAGTCCAGTTTGAAGCTTTACTTGCAAAGCAAGCACAATGTTTTGATTCAAATCAAGTTTATTTGAGGTGGTTTGGAGGTGGCCTGAAGATCATGGGGGAGGTGAAAGCCCCCCAGAATTGTGGCCCCGGTGGTGGCCGCGAGGGACCGAGTACTACCCCAAAAGCCCCCAAATGGCTTGGTCTTGTGCTGCGGGAAGGTGGGTGCCCCAGGGCAGAGCTGACTGGGGAGCAGGACAAAAGAGCTGGGACCCAGAAGGAGGGGCAGGACTCCACAGGTGCAGAAGGGGCAAAGGCAGCAAGAGGAAGCCCTGGCAGCAAACACCCACAGGGAGGAACACTGTGTTGGCAGGACTGGAAGACTAAAATCTAGAATTGAATTGTGAGTATAGACGGGGGACATGGGGGTGATGAAGCCGAGGGCAGAGTAGGGCCAAGAGTTTTTAACACTTAGTTGAGGAGCTTGGGTTTAGCCTGAGGGCAGCCAAGGAAGGTGGTCCCGGGCTGCTGTGCAGGCTGGACAGAGAGACGCGAGGGAGTGCTGGTATGGACAGACCTCCTGCTCTGGGGCAGGCTGGGGGAACGGCACTCCCACTCGGCCCCTGCTCCCTCCTTCCCCAGCTCCACCGCCTGGTTTTCAGTCTCCGGCACAGCAAGGAGGAGAGGGAGGACCTGGATGCGGAGGAGCTAGAAGGTCCTACCACAGCCCCTGTGCAGAATGGGAGCCCTGAGCACGCAGTGGAGATGGAGAGTAAGGCACTGTCCCCGGGAGTTGGGGTGGGGGCGCTGTGGGAGCCGAGTGTCCTCAGACTCACTGTCAGGCCTCAACTTCTCCCAGCGCCCCTGCCCTCAAGGCCAGGCCTGTTGCAGCAGTGCCTGCTCTGGTTCTGTGGTGTGAGCAGGGGTGGGGCAGGCAGCCCCCCACGCCCTACCCAGGAGGAGATGGCTGCCGCAGCCAGGCGACTGGAGGACATCAGTGAGGACCCACGCTGGGCCCGCGTGGTCAACCTCAATGCTCTGCTCATGATGGCCGTGGCCACCTTCCTCTGGGGCTTTTATGCCTGAGGCTCACTGTGTCGGATACCCTGAGTCACAACCTTGAGATAAGTGGGCATGGGGAGCCAGCTGCGGTGAGAAGGGCCTGGGGCCAGAGAGTAGCAGGGAGGCCCCGGGACCCCTACTCTCTGCCTTGTTTCTGCCTGGGGCCCAGTCCATTTGACTGGTAGCCACACCCTGTGAGGCCTCGGCCAACTGGCCACTGTGGTTCCCCTAAGAACAAATAAAGCTGCCTTGCCTAGTCCTGCTGCAGCCAGAGTNAGAGAGTAGCAGGGAGGCCCCGGGACCCCTATTCTCTGCCTTGTTTCTGCCTGGGGCCCAGTCCATTTGACTGGTAGCCACACCCTGTGAGGCCTTGGCCAACTGGCCACTGTGGTTCCCCTAAGAACAAATAAAGCTGCCTTGCCTAGTCCTGCTGCAGCCAGAGTGTCCTTGTTCCAGGCCCCTGTCCTGAGACCTGGGCCTCCAGTGGGGCTGCTCACAAGACCTTCTTTTCTGGGCACAGGAGCCACATGGCCCTCCATTCATCCACCTCTAGCTGGTGCTTCTCTGTGCTCCAGCCCGCATCCTGTAGACCTGGGGAGAGGGCAGAGGAGTGGTGCTGTGGGGGAGACTCTGGCCTAACCCTGGGGAGAGGGGAAAGGCGCAGCACGGGCTGGGTGTACTGCTCAGGCTCCCCTTGCCTCTGTGGGGTGATCTCTGGTGTAAAATGAAGCTAAAACCTCATCTGGTTGCTGTATGAATTCATTAAGCAGCAGAGGGAAAAGGGCTGGAATGGAGTAGGGGCTAAACGAAAGATCATCATTAGCAATTTGTGAGCCTTCCCCGGCCCCCTAAACCCACCACCCCACTCCTCTTCTCCAGTGCCAACTGGGCTTCCATAGTCTGTCAACACTGAGTGCCTCACAGACCGTCCGAACCTCCCTGTCCTGCAGACAGGGGAACTGAGACCCAGACTTGAGATCACAGAGAGAAATCCAGGTCTTCCACCTCCCAGATAGAGGGGTAGGGATGGGGCTAGGCAGGGCCTCTGGGGAGTAGGTCCAGGAGCTGTGGAGCAGAAGGATGTTACCTTTCAAGAACTTTGGGAAGAGCTTGTCCAGCACTTGGTGTGTCTCCCTGACAACGACCCAGCTCTCTTTCTCAGGACCTGGACAGGGGTGAAGAAACAGAAGCTCCCAGGTGTCCCAAGCAGAAAAAGGATCCTTCCCCTCTCCACCCTGCTTGGTCAGAAGAAGCCTGGACTACGAGGCATTTACCTGCCCGTACTTGGTTCCTCAGTTCCTCCAGCTCTTCTGGGAGGGGTCCATCTCCTCGCAGGGCTCCAAGCACCAGCCCGTGAGTGGCAGCCCTTAGTACGGCCTCAGGTCCTGCCATCGGACTCAGGACAACCTGTACCTGGTCTGGAGAGACCCAGGGACAGACTGGTACCAGGGAGGGGCCAACTCCAAAACTCTCTCAGGCCTACCAGCCTGCTTCATCCCTGTCTAGCCCAAAGGCCTTGGCCTGGCATGAAAGGCCAGCTCCCACCCTTTCCTTTCCAACCTCATCTCCTGTCGCTCCCCAGCGCTCTGGCCAAGCTAAAACGCCCAATTTCCAAGATATGACTTCAAAGCAGCTCCCTGAGGTGGGCTTATTTTGCATGTCTTTAATAGTTAGTGAGAATAAGCATCTTTTAACACACTACCAGCAGACCATTAAACTTTAGTGCCTGCTTCCTGAAGAGGTGACCTGAACAGGAGACGAAAGAGGTTCCTCAGGGAGAAGCAAAGGTCACAATCTCATTTGCGTGTACTGCAATGTAAAAGTGCTTTTATATAATTGCCTTTTTTGATCTTCACAAAAACCCTGCAGATAATAAGGCAGGTATTATTAGCTCCACTTTACAGAGTGGTCAAGGGAACCTGACAGGGGCATGCAGCTATATAATTTGAATGGATTCAATCTCAGCTTCAAGCTCCCTTGAGGACAGCAGGCAGACTCCAAACGGTCCAGCGTGTGTCCAGAGCTTGGGGCCCAGGGGCTGGAGGAATGAGAGGCTGAGCCCAGGAGGGTGAGTCTGAAGCTGGGAGAACACGGCACACTTACTTCGTGACTGGTCCCAGTGAAGGAGATAGGGTTCTTGGTGCCCCTCAACCAGCTGCTGCAGCTCAGAGACACTAAAGGAAACAAGAGTGTGCAGTCGGTGGAGGGGGAGAAGACAAAGCAGGCATGACCATCCAGTCACTGCACAGCCACCCAATCGTTAACCCAAACTGTCCTGCACCTCTTTCCCATCCGCCCCTCAGCTGTTACCCTCCCCCGCATCAACCCTTCCTTTCTTCCCGCATCCAACAAACACAAACATGTCTTCTTTGTCTTACAAGAGTCACTTGAGTAGCCCTACACTCAGGCAAGTAAACATCTTTATTTGGTGGTTCAGAAAGGCCCATCTGGGATTTCTCCAGTGCTCCTACTACAAGGAGCATGGGTTCAATCCCTGGTCAGGAAACTAAGATCCCACATAGTCATGTTACACACCGCCTGCCCTCAAGCACCCACAATGACACTCCCGCCCCCTCCACCGCCAATGGAAATGAAGAACCAGAGAGGTAGGGCTTGGTCAGGGGAGGCCAGTGATATCAGAACAAGGAGCTCAGGCTTCCCTGGTGGCTCAGTGGTAAAGAATCCGCCTGCCAATGCAGGAGACATGGGTACGATCCCTGATCCAGGAAGAGCTCACATGCCACGGGGCAGCTAAGCCTGTGTGCCACAACTACTGAGCCTGTGCTCTAGAGCCTGGGAGTTGCAACTGCTGAGCCCAAGTGCTGCAACTACAGACGCCCTCGAATCCTAGAGTCTATGCTCTGCAACGAGAATCCACCACAATGAGAAGCCCCCGTACTGCAACTAGAGAGTAGCCCCTGCTCTCTGCAACTAGGGAAAAGCCCATGCAGCAACGAACAAAAAACCCAGCACAGCCAAAAATAAATAAAATTATTTAAAAAACAAAAAGAACAAGGAGCACATGGCGGGAAGAGTGACAGTAGTGATGGGTGGGAGACGTTGGGACACTCACCTGGACGTCACGCAGTGTAGGGGGGCCCCCAAGGATAGAGACACAGATGACCAGAAACCTGTGGGAAGCTGGAGTCAGGATGCCCAGGNACTGCCCCCACTAGAACATAAACTCCCAGGGTAGAAAAACTTTATCTTTGGCACTGAATTTTGTCTTTGTCCCAGGGCCTGACACAGATCAGGCACCAACTACCTTTTTGTGAAATGAATGAATTTATTTTCTCAGTAGCCCTTGTAGGTATTATCTTATTTCTAATTTGAACAAGAAAACTGGAGTTTGCATACCCAAACTGGAGTTTGATGGAGCTTTGTCAAACAGATGAAGACAGAGCTGAAAAGCGTCAAGTGTTCACCTAGTCATTCAACAGTTATTTCGTAAGAAGCTGTTACTCTTCTGGGCTCTGAGGCAGGAGTCCAACTGTAGGCTAATGGTTTTAGAACTACATCTTTTTTTCTTTTTTGGCTGGCCATGTGGCTTATGGGTCTTAGTTGCCCAACCAGGGATGGAACCTGGGCTGTTTGCAGTGAAAGTGCAGAGTCCTAACCACTGGGCCGTGAAGGAATTCCCTATTTTGTATTCTTTTTAAGTATTATAAAAATAATGGAAGGATACATTCTTACTGTAAAATAATTCAAATGATAATGTAGATGGAGAAGGTCAAATTCTCCCTTGACATTTATCCCTCTTTCCATTTTCAACAAATACCAGTCAATCCCCAGAAGTAAACATTGTTTGCCATTTGAGAGAGAGAGGGAAATGTAGTTTAATGTTTAATGCCCACTGCCACACTTTCAGCCTGAGGTAGCCTGCTCTAACTGTAGTTCATTTAACATCTTCGATACCTTTCATATCAGCACATGTGTAGCTATCTCATTATTTTAATAGTTGCAAGCATGCCTTGGTATGAATGTGCCAGTTTCTATAAAGATTCCCCATAATTACTTTACAATGTTGCGTTCATTTCTGCTGTACAACAACGTGAATCAGCTATAGATATACGTATATCCCCTCCCTCTTGAGTCTCCCTCCCACCCTCTAGGTCATCACAGAGCATTCAGCTGGGCACCCCATGCTATACTGCAGTTTCCCACTAGCTAGCTGTTTTACAAATGGTAGTGTGTATATGTCAATGATACTCTTGATTCATCTCACTCTTCCCTCCCTGCCCTATGTGTTTTTTAATTTGAACAAGTATTGTTAAATTATCCCTCTAAAAAAGCCATACTGGAGCTTCCCTGGTGGCTCAGTGGTAAAGAATCTGCTGCCCCTGCGGGAAACATTTTGACCCCTGATTCGGGAAGATCCCACATGCCTTGGAGCTACTAAGCCCATGTGCAGAAACAAAAAAAGAAAAAAGAAAAAAGCCTTACCGACTTACATTCCTACTAACAGTGTATGAGATCACTCATCATAGTGAAGATATGTATTTCTATCTAAAAAATTTCCCTATGGCATGTTTGCATTTTAAGCTCCACTCTTGTATTCTGGCCACAAATAACCGCTGACAATGCTTTCTGCCACTCTAGATTACTTTTGCTTATTCTAGAATTTCGTAGAACTGGAATTCCACTGTATATGTCTATGCTTGGCTTCTTTTGCTCAGCCTAATGATTTTGAGATTCATCCATGTTGTCATGAGTACAGCATGTTTCTTTTTCTTGCTGAGTAGTCTGTTGATTATTCCGTTTCTTTTTCTTGCTGAGTAGTATTCCATTGTATGAATATGGCACAATTTATATATGTACTCACTGATCATTAGACATTTGGGTTGTCTCCAGTTTTGAGTTATTGTGATAAAACTACTATGAACATTTGCACTTGCATGTAAGTACTTTTGTAGACTTGTATGGTCATTTCTTATTAATCCATTTGGAGTGGGATTGCTGGGTTATGTGGTTAATGTATGCTGAACTTTATAAGACATTGCCAAATTATCTTTCAGACTTTTCATTTTACACTCCCACTTGCAATGTATGAGAATTCTAGTTCTCTCAGATCCTTACCAACACTTAATCAGTCTTTTAAACTTTTAGTCATTGCTGTTGATATGTAGTGGTATCACATTGTAGCTTTTCTTTGCATTTCCCTGGTGAGTTGAATATCTCTTTATGTGCTTATTGGCTATTTGCATATCTTTTTTGTGAAGTCCCTGTTCCAATCTTTTGGCCATTTAAAAAGCTGCATTATCTTATTATTGAACTATCAGAGTTAATTTTAAATTCTGCATACATGTTCTTTGTCAGGTTGCATTGCGATTATTCCTCTTTGTGGCAACAAATCCTTTCTACCTAAATAAATAAAAACACGTTCACACAAAAACCTGTACACAAATATTTATAGCTATTCTATTGATGCTTACCAATAACTGCAAACAATCCAAATATCCTCCAGGGGGTCAATGAATAAACAAGATCTAGTGCATCCTTGCAATACACACTTTAACAATGGAATGGAATAACTAACTCACTGTTACTTGCAACAACTTGGATGGAGCTTAAGGGCATTATTCTGAGTGAAAAAAAGACAGTCTCAAAAGTTACAGGCTGTATGATTCCATCATAGTGTGTGTTAGTCGCTCAGTCATGTCCAGCTCTGCAACCCTATGGACTGTATCCTGCCAGGCTCCTCTGTCCATGGGATTCTCCAGGCAAGAGTACTAGAGTGGGTAGCCATTCCCTTCTCCAGTGGATCTTCCTGACCCAGGGATCGAACATGGGTCTCCTGCATTGACGTCCTCAAAAACACTGAACTGTAGTGATGACAAACAGATCAGTGGTTGGCAGGGTTTAGGGATAGGAGGGGACTACCACATAGCTCAGTCAGTAAAGAATCCGCCTGCAATCCAGGAGACCTGGATTTGATGCCTGGGTTGGGAAGATCCCCAGGAGAAGGGAATGGCAACCCACTCCAGTATTCTTGCCTAAAAAATTCCATGGACAGAGGAGCCTGGTGGGCTACAGAGTCGGACATAACCTAGCAACTAAAACACCACCAGGGGTCAGAGCGAAGGTAGCACGAAGGAGTTTTGGGGATGATGGAAATGTTCTGTATCCTGATTGTGGTAGTAGTTACATGAATCTATATATTAAAATCCATACATTGTATACCAAAAGGAAGTTAATTTTGCTGTATGTTAATTAAGATAATGGAATAAACAAAAAGCATATCAACAAACTGAGTGTACAGCTGCCTGTGAACATTGGTTTTTGTTTTTAAGATTTTTTTATGTGGACCATTTTTAAATCTTTATTGAATTTGTTACTGTTTTTGAATTGCTTCTGTTTTATATTTTCATTTTTTGGCCTCCAGACATATGGGATGTTAGCTCCCCCACCAAAGATTGAACCAGGGATGAAGTCCACAACCCCTGCATTGGAAGGCAAAGTCTTCATCACTGGATCACCAGGGAAGTCCCTGAACACTGGTTTTTGAATGGAGAAAGATGTGACAGAGAATACATATCTCTTTATTCCTGGCTACTTTGTTGGGGGAAGGAGCAAAAATGATCCACTTTTTCAGTGTGTATTTTTATAATGTTTCATTTATTTCAATTAGTATATGGTGATTTAGAAATTTGGAAAAAATCTATTAAAATGGAAAACATTAGGAAAATATTTTTAAAGATGAAAAAGGCTATTTTTGCTTTGTCAAGTACCTGATGATATGATAGAGAATAAGACAAATGTGTGTCCATTCCAGCGGAATTCAGCCTGGTAGCATCCAGTCCTCCCATCTTACAAATGGCTCATCTGCAAAATTATGGCTGTTATTGGAACTGTACTGATGGAAGCTTTTATAAGAGTACATACTTTGTAAAGTGTTCATTTTTTTTCTTTAATGCCATGCTGTGTGACTTGCAGAATCTCAGTTCCTTGACCAGGGATTGAACCTAGGCCACAGCATTGAAAGCCTTGAATCCTAACCACTAGGCCTCCAGGGAACTCCCAAGAAAAAATACCTTAATACTGCTTGAAACAATGCCTCGCACAAATCATAACTGTAATGTTAGCTGCTATGAATATATCATCTATGAATTGGAAGAATAATTGCCATCACTTGTAGGGGGATGATTTTTAAAGTGCTTGTCTTGCAATGAGGGATCAGTCACTGTTAATTTTGTAGCCTTTGGAACCTGACTTCTGGGATGTGGCGGGGAGGGCAAGGCTGTCCCTGGTGTGGTTTTCTGGGTCTCCCCACTTATCTCTTCTCTTGGCTTTGCTATCTTCCTAATTTCAGGGAAACCTCTCCCTCCTTCCCCTCCTCTGGTTGACATATCACCCTCCCTCAGGACCGAAATGCAGGGCGTTTCCCTCTTTGGCTGACACGACCCCTTGTCTACATCTAGTTTTGCACAGAGGGACAGCCAGAGCCTGAAAAGTGTGGCTGAGACCTACACAGCACCGTTGGACTTGAAGGTGAGCCAGCCGGGGAGAAATGTGATCTCAGGGCAGTTCAGGGCCAGAAAGGTGGTGCAGGGGAAGTGACCCTGCCGGGCACCAGGGATCCTCAGTGGGGAGTGAGGAGACTGGGAGAAAAGGATACTTAAATTTCATCTCTTTCTCTAACCGCGCAGATGGCCCTGATTCAGACCAATAAGGATCTCATTTCCAAAGGAATAAAGGAATTCAACATCCTGCTAAATCAGCAGGTAAGCCGGGTGCTCTGTTTCAGAGGACAGGCTTGAAGTGTTGGGAGGTGGGTGAGGACAGAGAAAGGAGAATAACTTGGAGCGGGGAGGATAACGGTGGACTTGATGGAAACCATGAGAGTCAGGGAATACAAATCAGAGAAAAAAGAAGGTCAGAGTTTGTGGTTATTCCTGAATCACATGTCTGAGCCGGGTCTCCTTTGCCAAATTCTGATCGCCCCCCACCCCTCCCCACCCTACGTCCCCTCCAGGTCTTCAGCGACCCTGCCATCTCTGAAGAAGCCATGGTGACTGTGGTGAACGACTGGGTGAGCTTCTACATCAACTATTACAAGAAGCAGCTGTCGGGGGAACAACAGGAGCAGGACAAGGCTCTGCAGGAGTTTCGGCAAGAGCTCGATACCCTGTCTGCCTCTTTCCTGGACAAATATAGGAACTTCCTGAAGTCCTCGTGAGCAGCCCCTCACACGCTGCCTTTCTCCTAGCCCAGAGACCCAGGCTGCAAGTCTAAGAAACCCTTAACCTCTGCCTCTGTGTCTCGTCCTCGGGCTCTGCTTCTTCATGGTGTTGCTGCACCCTGACACCTCAATAAAGACCAGTTCTGGTTGTGGTGGTCTTCCTGGTTCATCGGCTCTTCTTTGGTTCTGATCCCTGAATCGGGAAGACAGTTGGTCCCTTTTCCCTTAGCCCTGCTTCCTAAATATGGTCTTGAAGATCAAACTTCTTAGAGCAGAGGTTTGCAGCCTTAAGTAAGTAACCACTGGGAAATGCTAAAATAGCCTGAAGGAGGGGCCAGCTGACAGAGTGTAACAGTAAGTGCTGAGGGACAGGGAAGGGGACAAAAAGAAGGAGATAGAGGCTCACCAGAAAGCATGGTCCTGTGACATGCTGTCTAGAAGAAAGTTTTTGGAATCTCCCAGTCTCGTTTATCTTCCACTGCAGCATGTGACAAGAGAATCAAACTATGACAAAGTACGAGAAAACCTCACTGTAGAGGGTTGGGGAGTGAAATGTACTAATGTATCGGACTGTGGAAATGACGGTATCTATAAGACTAAGCCACAAATAACTGCATACAAGCACTGTGCCCTAGTACTGGTTAATAATTCTGATACTGTTGCACATGCTCATTGGAATTGAACAATAGGCGTAAATACATGGTGGGTAATGGGAGTTGAGTTTCTCAATGTCGGAGTGGGAATTTAAGGATAAGCAAGGTTGGGGGGTGGTTAGAATAATCTGCGTGGTAATGGATTGGAGTTAGAAATATCAGCACAGACAGATGGTGTGATGATGGCATATAGCCAATGGGTTAAGTTGCTCTTTTCTCTCCCTGTCCTCTTCCTCCTTTTTTAAAAAACATTTATTTACTTGGCTGCGCCAGGTCTAAGTTACAGCATGCAAACTCTTAGTTGTGGCATGAAGCATCTATTTCCTTGACCAGAGATCAAACCCAGTCCACTTGCCTTGGGAGCTTGGAGTCTCAGCCACTGGACCACCAGGAAGTCCCTCTCTCCCTTTTTAAACAACTATGTAGACATCCATAAGGGGAAAAAAATGCCTCTGCACACTCCATCAAGGAGCCCAGGAGGTTTCTAACCCACCTGAAAATTAACAAATAGGACCTCAGTAAGAGCTGCAGATCCAAGGGAGATACAAATCTCTTATCACCACCGGTCACAAGGGGGCAAGGGGTGGAGGGGTGAAGCCTAGAATCGGCANTGCCTTGGGAGCTTGGAGTCTCAGCCACTGGACCACCAGGAAGTCCCTCTCTCCCTTTTTAAACAACTATGTAGACATCCATAAGGGGAAAAAAATGCCTCTGCACACTCCATCAAGGAGCCCAGGAGGTTTCTAACCCACCTGAAAATTAACAAATAGGACCTCAGTAAGAGCTGCAGATCCAAGGGAGATACAAATCTCTTATCACCACCGGTCACAAGGGGGCAAGGGGTGGAGGGGTGAAGCCTAGAATCGGCAAACTGGGAAATGACCAAGAGACCCTTCTGGAGAGAGAGACTTTGTGGAAGTCCAGACTGCCTGGAGGGGACGTCAGCATGTCCTCAGAGCAAGGTAAGGATGAGGCTGGAGGCGAGAGGAAGGAACTTGCCAAGGTGGCCCGTCTCCGCAGGGCGACTCCGCCAGGGTTGAGCTTTTCACAGCAGCAGGGTTGCCCCCCTCAGGCAAAGGAGGTGGAAAGCCTTGACCCCTCTTACAGAGTGGGTGGGAAGCGCGAGGGGTGAGTGACTGCCTCCCATTCCTAGCTGTGCACATTCCAACTGGAGAAACCCATTTCTCTCCAGCAGTACCCAGGTTTCTAAGGAGGGATCTGCATAGAGAGGGGGACATGGGAGGAAACATAAGAACCAGGGCTTAATGGTTCGTTTCCTGCTGTCCGCTCCAGTTACTTCCGCAAGAAGTCTGCCCATGAACCAGTGGGAGAACCTCACCCAAGGAAACCCCTACAAACTGTGGGCAGCCCAAGAACCCCAAGGGCTAAACGCATCCTCCTTGTACCCTGCTGCCGGCTCCCAGGCACCTCTGCCAGAGTGAGCCCCAGTAGACAGAGGGCGCTCAGGCCAAGGGAGAAAATGCAAACGGGCTGTAGCGCCACCTTCTGGAAAACAGAAGAAAGGATTCTAACAGCCTGCCTGCTGAATTGTTATGAACGGAAGACTTCAAAGCTTAGTTAAGGAGGTTTCTGCTATTTGTAACCTGAATTCTAACCTGAAAGCAGAGGCACATACCTACAAACGCTATTTAAAAATTAAGGAAATATGATGGACTTAGAAATTATCACACTAACTAATTATCACACTACATATAACATGTCATATGGTGAGCGCTGCCAGGATGAAGAAATCAGTTATAAAGGAGACAGTAGGCAAGGAGTGTGTTTTTTGTTTGTTTGTTTGTTTTACTGAGTGTTTAGGTAACACCAGCAAACAAGGTGACTTTTTTTTTTTTTTTTTTTGCCACACTGTGAGGCATGCGGAATCTTAGTTCCCGGACCAGGGATGGAACCAGCGCCCCCTGCAGTGGCATCGCTGTCTCAACCACTAGACCCTCAGGGAAGTCCCACATTTGAACACAGATCTCAAAGAAGATAGGGTTCGATCCAGGAAGTTATTTGAAGTGTATGCTTCAATGCAGGAAGGGCCAGCACAACAGCTCTGAGAAAGGTGCTCATTTCAGAAAAATCAAGGCTCCAAAGGAATGAGGTATGTCAGAGAGGTGTGAGCAAGAAGGGGCATGATGAGAGATGGTGTTAGAAAAATTTGAGGAACCAGGTGGCTACCCTGCTGCTGCTAAAAGGAAGTCAGAGGGAATCCCTCATCCACACTATGGTCCTCTTCCACTCTTTTAAATTTTGTTGCAAGGGCCTTCCCTGAATTGATTGGCTCTTTAGTACAACCTATTGGTTTATTTATGGTGTCAATAATGTAAGAGTCACCTTGGAATTATGAGGCCACATACAGGAGACTCGAGTTCAATCCCTAATCCAGGAAGATCCCCTGGAGAAAGACATGGCAACCCACTCCAGTGTTCTTGCCTGTGAAATCCCACGGACAAAGCAGCCAGGTGGGCTACAGTCCAGGGGTCTCAAAGAGTCTGACACAACTTAGCAACTCAACAATAACTCTGCCTTCTCATCCCACAAGGTACACAAACACCCAAACACATGCACACATCTAACCATGGCCTTCTGGGCTGTTACTACCATGCCTTTTCCATTCCCAGGCTTACTGATTAGGTGAGGAGTAAATACAACTCCAGACGTTCAGAAATCAGAAGACCGTTGCTTCTTGGCAGGAAAGCTATGACGAACCTAGACAGTGTGTTGAAAAGCAGAAACATTACTCCGCTGACAAGGGTCCAGATAGTCAAGGCTATGGTCTTCCTAGTGGTCACGTACGGTTGTGAGAGCTGGACCATAAAGAAGGCAGAATGCCAAAGAATTGATGCCTTCAAATGTGGTGCTGGATAAGACTTCTAAAAGTCCCTTGGACAGCAAGGAGATCAAACCAGTAAATTTTAAGGGAAATCAACCCTGAATATTCACTGGAAAGGCTGATGCTGAAGCCGAAGCTTCAGTATTTTGGTCATCAGATGTGAACAGCTGACTCATTGGAAAAGTCCCTGATGCTGGGAAAGATTGAGGGCAGAAAGATAAGAGGGTATCAGAGGATGAGATGACTGGATGGCATCACTGATGCAATGGACATGAACTTGGGCAAACTTGGGAGGTGATGAGGGACCGAGAGGCCTGGCGTGCTGCCGTCCATGGGGTCGAAAATAGTCAGACACAACTGGGCAACTGAACAACAACAACAAATACAACTCACACCAGCCAGATATATTATCTTGTCTCTAAGAATGTAGAAATGGTACCCAGAATTCCCAATTCAGTAGCCTCTCATAATAAGTGGAGTAAGCCAGACAGAGAAAGACAAATCATATAATATCGCCTATATTTGGAATCTAAGAAATTATAAAAATGAACTTCCGTATAGAACAGAAATAGACTCACAGACATAGAAAACAAACTTATAGTTACCAAAGGGGAAAAGGGGGGGATAAATTAGAAGTTTGAGACTAACATACACACACTGCTGCTGCTGCTGCTAAGTCATGTCAGTCGTGTCCGACTCTGTGCGACCCCAGAGACGGCAGCCCACCAGGCTCCCCTGTCCCTGGGCTTCTCCAGGCAAGAACACTGGAGTGGGTTACCATTTCCTTCTCCAATGCATGAAAGTGAAAAGTGAAAGTGAAGTCGCTCAGTCATGTCCGAACATCAGTGACCCCATGGACTGCAGCCTTCCAGGCTCCTCCGTCCATGAGATTTGCCAGGCAAGAGGACTGAAGTGGGGTGCCATTGTCTTCTCCGCATACACACACTAGTATATATTAAGTAGATGACCAACGAAGACTTACTGTTTAGCACAGGGAACTATACTCAGTATTTTGTAATAACCTATAAGAGAAAATAATCTGAAATAAAAAATATATATACACACATATGTATAACTGAATCACTTTTCTGTACACTTTAAACTAACACAACATTGTAAATCAACTTTTTTAAGCCTTTCATGATAGATAAATCTGGGCCTCCAAATTGGTATGGCCATTTTCTTTCATGTACTAAAATTATATAAATACGTATATATAGTAGTTATAATTATGGATATCATTATCTTAATTACATCATTATCAATTTGCTCTTTCTGGGTGGGAACAGATGGTAGAAATTTCCTTACTGTTGTCTTGTTGACATCATCCTAAGAAAGTCCTCTACTTCTATTGCCTGTATATTTTAAATATTTGCAGTTTATTTTATGTCATTATGGAGACCTGGGTTCAATCCTTGGGTTGGGAAGATCCCCTGGAGGAGGGCATGGCAGCCTACTCCAGTATTCTTGCCTGGAGAATCCCCATGGACAAAGGAGCCTGGCGGGCTACAGTCCGTGGGATTGCAAAGAGTCGGACATGACTGAGCAACTAAGCACAGCATACTCTAGTAAATTAATTAAAAAGAAAAAATGAAATGATGCATGACTCATCTAGGATCTTCTTTTATTGTTTTATAGTTGCTTCACAGTGTTTAGTTTCTGCAGTACAGTGAAGTGAATCAGCCATATGTATGTATATATCCCCGTCCCTCTGGATTGCCTTCCTATCACCACAAAGCATTGAATAGAGTTCCCCACATGATATAGCAGGCTCTTATTAATTATTCATTCCGTGCATAGCAGTGTATACTTATCATTCCTAATCTCCCAATTCCTCCCACCCCCCTCAGTAGCCATACATTTGTTCTCTACATCTGGGTCTCTATTTCTGCTTTGTAAATAGGTCCCTCTGTACCACTTTTCTTGATTCCACACATATGTGTTAATATACAGTATTTGTTTTTCTCTTTCTGACTTATTTCACTCTTTATGACAGTCTCTAGGTCCATCTATGTCTCTGAAAATGACCCAATTTTGTTCCTTTTGATAGCTTGCTGCCAAAAATCTTGGCTACCTGTCTACTGAGGCCAAATAGAAATATGTTGATAGAGTTTGGAGGAAATAGAAGAGGCCAGCTTTATTTTGCCTGCAAAAGAGAAACATGATAGACTAGCACCTCTAGAACTGTGTCCCCCTTCTTGGGGAATTACATGGGGTATTACAGGTGGAAACTTGTAGTCCAGGGTATGTGATAAGGAACAAGGTGGTGAAGGTTTTGCATTCTGCGGGCATTATTATAAACCAGTCACTTTTGGCATGATGTGGCTTGGTACTTGGGTCCAACACCCCCGTAATTGGGTCCATTCACCTCTGGCTTATTGGCCTGCAACCTTCTTTCTGAAATGCAAGCAGCTATAAGTGGTGATCTGCTAGAGAGTGAGGGAGAGGAAATACCAGGTACAGGAGGTAATTTATACAATATTAAGGATGATAGGAGGTAAGCTTTGAGATGGACAAATCTAGTTATATGCACTACAGATTAGTCACAGTTAAAATAAAACTAAGATTGGTTAGCTCTTTCAGGTCATTTTATGTTTCTTCTCTAGCCTGTTCACTGTTCTCTTTATTTTCCTTGTTTTTCAGGAGAAAAAAAAAAAAAACTCATTTCTGTTTTTGTTGTAGCAGGGTGAGTAATATTCCTTTGTATATATGTACCACATCTTCTTTACCCATTCCTCTGTTGATAGGCATTAAGGTTGCTTGCATGTCCTGGCTATTGTAAATAGTGCTGCAGTGAACACTATGTGTCTTTTTGAATTATGGTTTTCTCAAGGTATAGCAGCAGCAGCAAGGTATATGCCCAGTAGGGATTGCTGGGTCATATCGTAGGTCTCGTCTTGGTTTTTTAAGGAAACTCTGTAGTGTTCTCCAAGGTGGCTGTTACATTCCCATCAACAGTGCAAGAGGGTTCCCTTTTCTCTACTCCCTCTCCAACCTTTATTGCTCGTAGATTTTTTGATGATGGCCATTCTGACCAGTGTGAGGAGATATCTCACTGTAGTTTGGATTTGTATTTCTATAACAATAATTAGTGATGGTAAACATCTTCTAATGTGCCTCTTGGCCATCTGTATGTCTTCCTTGGAGAAATGTCTGTTTAGGTTTTCAGTCCGTTTTTTATTAGGCTGCTTATTTTGTTATATTGAGCTGCATGAGCTATCTGTATATTTTGAAGATTAATTCCTTGTCAGTTGCTTTGTTTGCAAATATCTCCCATTCTGAAGATTCTCTTTTCATCTAATGTATGGTGTGCTTAGGTGTTTGTCACGCAAGTGTACGTTCCTCGATTCTTTGTCTCGTCACAACAAAGATTTGCAGTGACGGACATTAAAGCCCCCTCCGTGTGTCACAGCTCTCAGATCTTTGATAGACCGTGTTATAGCTCTTAGACAAATCAGTGTTACAGCTCAGTATTACAGCTCTATTTTATTTAGAAGATAGCAGGAAAACCCATCTTCGAGGCATGAGGGCACGA